>CM041634.1:3143037-3263921 GCA_023333625.1 Bothriochloa decipiens | reverse complement strand
ACCGGCTCCGGCCGCCGTCGCCCAGCAGCTGCGGCAGCGGCGCCAGCCTCTCGCCGGGCGGCGGCCCGCCGAAGAAGATCATGGATACCCGGGACTTGTCGCTGTTCACCACCACCCTGTGCCTCACGCTCCGGAACCTCCCGTTCGTCAACACCTGCACGCAACAGCTAGCATCGGTCATAAGTACTATATGTCGCACGAACAAATTAAAGAAGCTAGCATGCATGCAGACGCACAGCATTCACGGACAGTGGGGCCTACTACTACCTAGGTATATGATCGTACGTAGTCCATACGTGCCAATTACGTGTGCCAAGCTAGATCGTGTTTGACGGATGGTTGTTGAATGATCGACCGATCGAAAAAAGATGTCGAGAGTACGACTGGTGCCTGATTATTCATCCCTACTCGCTAGCTAGAGATGGCTAGCTGATGATGACACGGTAAAAACAAAAAGAAGAAAAAAAAAAAGAATAGTAACAGTAAGCAGATCGAGGTAGGTGCATACCTGCAGGGTGTCGCCGACGTTGACGAAGAAGGCGTCCCCGTCGGGCGGGACGGAGGCCCATGCGCCGTCGCGCAGCGCGATCTCCAGGCCGGAGGTGCCGTTGGCGCGGAGCACCGAGATGATCTGCGGGTCGGTGTGCTCGCCAAACCCCGTGAGGCTGCTGCAGGGGGTCAGCGCCGGCCGCGGCGGGTAGTGGTTCACCCGCAGCATGCAGTCGCTGTCCGCGCGCGTCACCAGCCGCGCCAGCGCGCCCCCGTCGCCGTCGCCGGCGCCGGCGCCGGCGCCGTCGGCGATGCCTAGCCCCTCCGCCATCAGCTCCAGCACCGCGCACGCCATCCGCCGCACCGCCACCGTGTACTCGTCCAGAAGATCCCTGCGTCAGCGTGCTTGTCAGACGCGCATGCAGGCGAGAGGAAAAAAATCATAAACGAATTGAATTTATTTTCTCAAAAAAATGATGTCTCGATCTAGTCAAGCAAGACGCAGGTCGATAGTGAGGGGGCATGATGGCGCGCTTGCGTTCGTGTCGAATGGACCTGCGCCGCCGCTCGCGCGGCTGCACGTCACTAGAGCGCGCGGCCGGCAGCGCGCACCGCAATCAATTTGGTATGGGCGGCGCCGGCGCGTCGACGGAGACCATGAAAGGCAACCGACGTCGCGCCCACGGGCACGCGACACGGACGCGCCCGCGGCGCGGCACGTGGGTCAAATGGTAGATTCATATAATATAGTAGATTCCTAGTAGTAACAGGATGATCGAGTAGGATTTTATATCCATCAAAATACATTATCGTTGCCACTTAAATTAGGTCTATGTTAATTAAATAGACCCATGACAGTGTTTAGCCTAATTTAAAGAGAACTTGGATAAATTAATAGTACCATATTAGTTTTTTAACGGGATAAGACCACCCCTACCCCCTATAAAATAAGGAGTATATGGCCGATTGATCCCATCCAATCAATCGATCAAAAACTAATCCATCCAACTCTGTTATCCCTTTTCTCTCCTCAACCTCTCTACCTACTATCCGGCCCTTCTCTCCACGAGATTGGTTGGCATATTAGGCGGCCTTGCTGGTCCTAAGAGATCCCTCACGTGCTCCCTCCCGACGGATCCTTCCAGAGGTGGTTCTGAGGTCGTTTCAGCCATACACGAGCTCCACATCGGCCTTTTCGATCTATAGATCGGTTTGGCCGGTTACGCTGCGTGTTTGTTGCGTTGTAGGTTGTGAAGACAACCTCCTTGTGCGTCCAAAGCCCGCTAGTGTGTTAGCACGGTCGCGAATTGGCGTCAACATACTTTTTGGCGACTCCGCTGGGGAATTCGAGGCATAAATTGACATATCAATCTACCGGTGACATGGGTGTAGATGGGGATGCAGCGAAAGACGCAAGCGACGTCCATAGTGGCAACATCATCAATCCCACGTCCGTGGAGGAGCTCACGCCAGAATTGCAAGCACAACTTCAAGCTAACATGCAGGAACTTCAGAGGGCTTTCCTTCAAGGTTGGTCCAAGGGCCGGCATGACAAGGTGGTGCAATTTAAGGCACCAAACATTGCTGAAATCTTGGGTACTTCATCATCTTAGCAGGTAAATCCTCAAGACAACGCCCCTAAATATGATGAAGTTTCCATTACGCAAGCTTATGTTGCTAAGATGATATCTGATAGTGGTTCTCAATTTCGAGAAGCTATGGAAACCTCGTTAGGAAAGATAGCTAATAGGCTAGATAAAATTGAAGGAAAGACAACCGTTTCTAACCAATCGGGTGTCTTATCCCAACCTGAATTTGGCATGCCTCAAGGTTTCTTTCAAAATTAATCATCTGTTAGCGACACTAGTAAACTAAAATCGGTTTCTTCGGCTCCTTCTGCCGATAAAACCGGTCATACTAGTACTAGTGCAGCAGGGGTGCTCAAAAATTGGGTCAATTGCGAACCGATTATGAAACATCTAAAGCTTCGGAGGGCAACACTGTTTTACCCAACCCATCAAAGTCTCCTAGTCCAAATCCTATGCCTGAATATGCGCAGGGAAGTGCTTCCGTTGAAATTCATGATATATTGAGCCAATTCAAGAAGGATTTTACTAAAAATCTTGAAGAAAGTTTTGGTGTTCACTTTAAAACTGCACAAAATATGAGCACTAAGTCGTACCCTTCTGCAATTGATTTCATGAGCAATCCTCCTGGGTGGAATATACCTGACTTTTAAAAGTTTAGTGGTAATGGTAATAAATCCACCATGGAACATGTTCATATTTATCTTGCTCAATTAGGAGAAGCTGCTAGTATCGATTATATGAAAATTCGCAATTTCTCTTTATCATTGACTGGAACTGCTTTTTCATGGTTTGTTAATTTACCACCACTATGCATTGGTTCTTGGGTTGAGTTAGAAGAAAAGTTTCATAAACATTTTTATACCGGAGCCCAAGAAACTAAATTATCACATCTTACTGCTGTTAAACAAACTCGTGATGAAACAGTGCTTGAGTTTTTCAATAAAGCTAGAGATATCAAGAATAGATGCTTTCATTTAAGTATTTCTGAAAGAGATCTTGTTGATATATGTTTTAATGGCTTAAATTATAAAATCAAAGAAATATTTGAGAATGTTCAGTTTGCTAACATGAATCATCTTATGGAGAGGGCCGTTTTCTAGGAATCACGCCTTAAAGACTCTCGTGAACATAAGACATATCGTTCTAATACACATGCTCTTGGTGTTTTTTTAGATGATTCGGATGATGAAAGTAAGGAGACGTTGGCTGCTGAAATTAGATGTCCAGCAGAGAATAAACATGTTACTTGTCCTTCTCTCAAACCGATTCAAAAGAATCGAAGTGAGGAAGTAAAGTTTACTTTTGATATTTCTAAATGTGACCGGATTTTTGATGAATTACTCAAAATCGAATACACTAGAATTCATTATACTTTGCCTTCTGCAGATGAGATTAAGAGACGCGCTTATTGCAAATATCATAACTCTTATTCTCATACAACTAATGATTGTAATGTTTTCCGTCGGCAGGTCCAATCAGCGCTTAATGAGGGCCGATTGAGTTTTTCTGACATGAAGATCAACAAGAATCCTTTTCCTGCACACATGACCACAATTGAAGCAGGAAGTCTAGCAATCTTGATCTGACCCGAGCAAGCTGGCAAAGCTAAAGGCAAGAACGTCATTGTCGGCGAACCGCGTGTTGCACCGAATGTTCAAAAGAATTCGGGGTGACAAGTGGTGTTGGAGAAGGATTAGGAAGGCAAAAACAAGCTTACAATCACCGCTGGATCGGCGGAAGCTTTGAGAAGGCAAAGATGGTACGAGACGCGTGTGGTGCTGCAGAGGCCGGCTAGGCCGAATGTTCCAGTCAGCCAGGCCGACTCCGAGACGGCTAAACCGACTGCCCCAGTCGGCCTGGCCGGGTCCAGCACAGGCCAGCCAGAGCCGGCTAAGCCGACTGACTCAGTCGCCTGGCCGGGTCCGGCCAGACGGCTAAGCCGATTGCTCCAGTCGGCCAAGCCAGCTCCCCTCCTCCAGGCAGTTCCACTTCCGGTGTCCATGTGATTCGCATATTTATTCCCAAGAAACCGGAGATTGGTGTTTGGAAGGAGAAAGTGCAGAAAGTCAAGCCACCAGTGGTGAAGCCACTTTGTACTTTTGATCGACTTATGGCGAAGTACAAGAAACAAAAGGCCGATTCCGAGAATCGGCCCATAAAAAAGGGACTCTACACCGCCGAAGCGTGAAGAAAATAAGAACCAACAAATGGCAATGACTCCACCAGCTGATTCTTCCTTGCAGGTTATTCGTCCTCGTGTGTCGCGTTGGGGACCTCTAGTGGCTCCAACCCCACCAATTATACCAACGCCACAATGGGGACCACGTGGGGTGTGGGTGCCATATCCTCAGGCTCCCGTGTTCTAAAGATTGGGAGATGTTGCTGGTCCATCTTCAAAATCTTCTGTCTTTAGCCAATTGGGCAGTCAATCGGGCTCTAGCGGAGTAAGAGAAGGTGGTTGATATGCAGGTTGAATCTCCTCAAGAAATTAAGAAAGCTCCTACGCAGCAAGTGTACGTGCCGAAGAAGGTTGAGGTGTCATAATCGGTTCGATGTCAGTTCCTGTTTTAAATGACAACAAGCCGATTGTGATTGAAGATCAAGTAAACAAGCAAAAAGAAACTACTGAAAAAGTTGCTGGAGTTCAAGAGCAAGATAAGACACCAAGGGACCCCAAGTACACTCAACCCAAGTGGTGTCCACGAGGGTTGGATAAAACTCAAAGGTGGAAATTACAGCGCGCTCGGCAAAAGAAATTGAAGAAGGAAGCTCTTGGGATCGTCGAGGGCCCACTTGTATCAGAAAGCCCTCAAGAGATTCCATGGAAAACCGTCGTCGCGACTGCTGCCCCTGCTCAGACGGCTAAGCCGGCCCGAGAACCGGCTAGGCCGACTGAGTCGGCTAAGCCAGCTCCAGAGCCGGCTAAGCCGGCCTCCACCCCCGACGCTGACCAGGCGGGTCAGAAGTTGGCTAAGCCGACTGGTGAGTTGGCTAAGCTGACTGGATCGGCTAGGCCGACTGAGGAGTCGGCCAGGCCGGCTATATCTGCTGTTTCTGTCCTGGTAACTCCCGAATCGGCTATGGTGTCTTCTGAGGCTCCTGTGTCGATTCTTGCAGGTTTTGGAGATCTTGGAGACTCACCTGAGGTCTTTGCCACTGTTGTTGCTGATATGGTGGGTATGGAGGCTCTAGAGGTGTCGGAAGAGGAGATGGTGGACTATGAGCCATCACCACCGCATGAAGATGTGAACGTAGTATATTTCTCTTCTGACTACTACGTGATCAGCCATGATGAAGAAGAGCCACCAGCAGCAGAATTGGTATTTGCCATTGAAGATGTTGTATTCAAGAAGCCAGCAGTGCGGGTGGATCATCTCAGGCCACTCCACCTGAAAGGTCACATCAACGGGATGCCAGTTCATAGCTTGCTAGTGGACAACGGCGCTATTGTGAATGTCATGTCGTACTCACTGTACAAGAAGCTTGTTAACAAGGACGAGGAGTTAGTGAAGACCAACATGATCATCACAGGTGTTGGTAGTAAAGCCCCAATTCCAGCTAGAGGTATTGCTAACGTTGAGTTGACCATCGGGAGCAAGACTTTGGCTACAACTTTCTTCGTTGCTAACATCAAAGGGAGCTACAATGTGATACTTGGGCATGATTGGATTCATACTAATGAGTGTGTGTCATCCAGCTTGCATAAATTTCTCATCCAATGGGTGGGAGATTCCATGAGGTCATCCATGTTGATTCATCAGTTGAAGTTGCCACAAGCGATGCATGTGAAGCTGGGGGGCATGCTGCTTTTGGTTGCTTGTCAGGTAGAGACTTGTCTGAGTATGATTTTATAAGTTTCACTAGACAAGGCTTTGTTCCTATTTCACTTAAGCCGATTGACAATCGGCTTAGCACCATCATGTAATCAATGGATAATGTTGAATGGTTAAAGCGTCGTGTTGAACAGTATCAGGCTGAAAAGACTGATGCCTGTGAAGCTATTGATGACTTTGATGAGCTCAATAAGTTGGGCCAAGGTTTCACGTCGGCTGACCCTTTAGAACAGGTTTATATTGGGGATGGCTCCACGTCACGGCCGACGTTTGTCAATAAAAACTTGAAAGCCGATTACAAAGATGAGTTAATCACGCTTCTCAAGGAATATTCTAATTATTTTGCATGGAATTATGCAGAGATGCTAGGATTGAGCCGAGATCTTGTGGAGCATCGGCTCAAAATCAAGGATGGGTTCAGATCTGTCAAGCAACATCCGTGACTCTTCCATTTGGCCATTCATGACCAAATTAAGGAGGAGATCAATAGGTTGTTACAAGTTGAATTCATTCGTCCATGCCAATATGCGGAGTGAGTTTCTAATATTGTACCTATTAATAAGAAGGATTCTGGTAAGATCAGAGTCTGTGTTGATTTTAGAGATCTTAATAGAGCCACTCCCAAAGATGAATATCCTATGCCTATAGTCGACATGTTGATCAATGATGCTACTGGACATAGAGTGATTAGCTTTCTTGATGGTAATGCTGGATACAATCAAATTTTTATGGCAGAGGAAGACACATCAAAGACGGCTTTCATTTATCCTGGCTTTGTTGGTTTGTTTGAGTGGATTGTTATGACCTTTGGTTTGAAGAATGCGGGAGCAACTTATTAAAGAGCAATGAACTTGATTTTTCATGATCTAATTGGGGTGATTATGGAAGTTTACATTGATGATATTGTGATTAAATCGGATGCCCATAAATCTTATTTAGCCGATTTGCGTCTTGCTTTTAAAAGGATGCGCCGCTATGGTTTAAAGATGAATCTACTCAAATGTGCTTTTGGAGTATCGGCTGGAAAGTTTCTAGGTTTTATTATTCATGATAAAGGCATAGAAGTTGATCCCAAGAGCATTGAGAAGATCAAGAACATTCAACCACCTACATGCAAAAAGGATGTACAGAAATTCTTAGGGAAGGTGAACTACTTGAGGAGGTTTATTGCCAATCTGTCTGGGAAGATTATTCTTTTTACTCCTATACTCAAGTTGATGGATGAATCTAAATTCACTTGGGGGGCAAGTCAACAAGCAGCGTTTGAGGAGATAAAGGAGTATCTATCATCGCCGTCCGTTCTTCGTGCACCTAGGAGAGGAGTTTCGTTTAAACTTTATGTTGCTGCCGAAGAGAAAATCATTGGGGCTGTTATGACTCAAGAAGATGAAGGGAAGGAGTATGTTATTGCTTATGTTGGTCGTCATCTTCTTGATCCTGAGACAAGGTATGCCCATATTGAGAAACTATGCTTATCACTGTACTTTGCATGTAGCAAGTTGAGACATTATCTTTTATCAAGTACATGTGTTGTAGCATGCCAGGCCGATATTATCAAGCATATGCTTTATCGGCCAATCCTTAGTGGAAGGTTGGGAAAATGGGCATATCTTTAATTGAATATGACTTGACTTATGAACCATTGAAATCCATAAGAGGTCAAGTTCTTGCTGATTTTATTGTTGAGCATGGTATTGATCTTGATGATGAAGTCAATTACCTTACACCCCGTGAAAGCTATATTTTGATGGATCAGTTTGTAAAGATGGCCAAGGTGTTGGTATTATTCTTGTTTTTCCTAATAATGTTGAGACAGGGATGTCAAGCCGATTGGAGTTTCAATGTACTAACAATCAAACCGAATATCAAGCTCTTATATTCAGGTAGATTATGTTAACTTCTATGGAGGTGCAGCATGTTGAAGCCTATGGTGATTCATTGTTGGTGGTGCAGTAGGTTGCTGGTGAATTTCAATGTTTAGATGGATCACTTCGAGTTTCTCTTAATACTTGTCTTGACCTTATCTCTAAAATTGCTGAATTTAAAATTCGGCATATTTCAAGACATGAAAATTAGAAGGCCAACATGTTAGCTCAACAAGCATCAGGCTTTGACGTCAGTGGGCGTAATTTTTATATTCAAGAAAAGCCGATGCATCAAGATGATCATTTTTTCTGTGCAGGTCTGGACAAACCGGCCCGGCCTAGCCGGCCATCAGACGGCTAAGCCGGGTCACCAGGCCGGCCTAGCCGGGTATACTGACGGGTGCTCCGAGTCGGCTAAGCCGACTGTTACAGTTGGCCTATCTGGCCATCAGACGGCTAAGCCGGGTCACCAGGACGGCCTAGCCAGGTCTACTGACTGGGCAGCCCAGTCGGCTGAGCTGACTACCATAGTCGGCCTAGCCGACTCTACTACAGGTGCTGCTGCTGATTCGCCTAATGGCGCTCTAAATCAGTCCAGTTCAGATTCTGGTAATTCTAATGCCGATTTAGAGGATTGGAGGAGTCCCTTAATTAAATATTTACAAGATCCTAGTGCTAAAGTTAATAAGATCATGCAAAAAAGTGCATTCAAGTATATTATTCGGCATGACGAGCTCTATCGAAGAACTGCTGATGATTTATTGCTCAAGTGCCTAGGATCTGATGATGTAAGGGTGGCAATGGGAGAAGTCCATGAAGGGATTTGTGGTACGCATCAATCGGCCCCGAAGATGAAGTGGTTGCTAAGGAGGCCTGGTTTCTATTGGCCCACTATGATGGCCGATTGTTTTCGTTACTACAAAGGATGTGATGAGTGCCAACGGTTCGGTAATATTCAGATGGTGCCTGTTACAGAACTTCATCCTATTATGAAGCCATGGCCATTTAGAGGTTGGGGGCTAGATTTCATTGGCCAAATTCATCCCTCGTCTTTAAAGGGGCATTGATTCATTCTGGTTGCCACTGATTATTTCACTAAGTGGTGTGAAGTGGTTCCTTTGAAGAATATCACTCATAAGGAGGTTATTGAGTTCATCACTGAGCATATTATTCATAGATTTGGCATTCCTCAGTCATTAACTATGGATCAAGGGACTTCCTTTATGTCCAAAGAAGTTAAAAAGTTTGCCGAATCCCACAAGATCAAGTTGGTCAACTCATCTCCATACTATGCTCAAGCTAATGGCCTAGCTGAAGCTAGTAACAAGACTCTAATCAAGCTCATCAAGAAGAAGATTGAGGAACAACCAAGAAGATGGCATGAAACTTTGTCAGAAGCTTTGTGGGCGTATCACACATCAAAGCATGGTGCTACAAAAGTGACTCCTTTTGAGCTAGTCTATGGTCAAGAAGCCATGTTGCCTGTCGAAGTGAACTTGAGTGCATACATATTTGCTAAATAAAATGATTTATCTCCTATTGTATACCATGATCTAATGATGGACAATGTGGATGAAGTGACAGATAAAAGATTTCAAGCTCTCAAGGAGATTGAAAAGGACAAAGTCCGTGTTGCAAGGGCTTATAACAAGAAGGTTCGAAGCAAGTCGTTTCAAGTGGGAGATCTAGTTTGGCAAACTATATTTCCATTGGATCGAAGAGCGACGAATTTGACAAATGATCGCCCAATTGAAAGGGTCCTTTTAGAGTGCTTAGAGTCATCTTCGGGAACTCATACTTACTGAAAACGCTAAAAGGTGAGCCTCTCCCGAAGGCAATCAACAGGAGGTATCTCAAAAAATACTTTCCAAGTGTCTGGCAAGATGCCTAAGTGCTCTACCAAGCAATGGCCGATACATGTATCGCCCTCAGCATAAAAATGGCTGATGTATACATCGCCCTTAGTCGTTGGTCAGCCGATGTGATGGGTATCGTGTTGGTCGGTTGTATCTTGACAGGTGTTTTCAAGTTTATGCATCATTCACTTGAAAACAGGGGGCATATGTTGACACTTAAATTGGGCTCATGTTAATTAAATAGGCCCATGATAGTGCTTAGCCCAATCTAAGGAGAACTTGGGTAAATTAATAGTACTACATTGGTTTTCCAACGGGATAAGACCACCCTACCCCCTATAAAATAAGGGGTACATGGCCGATTGATCCCATCCAATCAATCGATCAAAAACTAATCTATCCAACTCTTTTACTCCTTTTCTCTCCTCAACCTCTCTACCTGCTGTCCGGCCCTTCTCTACACGAGATTGGTTGGCATCTTAGACGGCCTTGCTGGTCCTAAGAGATCCCTCACGTGCTCCCTCCCGATGGATCCTTCCGGAGGTGGTTCTGAGGTCGTTTCAGTCATACACGAGCTCCACATCGGACTTTTCGATCTCTAGATCGGTTTGGCCGGTTACGCTGCGTGTTTGCTGCGTTATAAGTTGTGAAGACAACCTTCTTGGACGTCCAAAGCCCGCTGATGTGTTGGCACGGTCGCGAATCGGCGTCAACAATTATTTATTGAAAATCCACTGCTGCTGCTACTGTGTTGGGATTGTTCTTCTTGGGGTTTTGTGCTACGAGCACGTGCGTATGCTTGGTGTGGTATTGCTCCACGTGATAGATTGCCAGCACGAGCAGAGCATGGAGCTGAGGAAAGCAAGGCATTGCAAAAAGGTGACCTGTGTGTGTGCGTGTATGCAGGCAGACAAGTAAACAGGAGGCAAGGCAAGCCGGCAGCGAAGCGATGCCGGTGTAACGCCGAACGCCGGCACCGTTCTGCCCCCGCTGCGAGTGGCGACGACTCACCGTAACGGCCCGGCCGGCCCGGTCGACTTGGACGGCAGCGACGCCGCCGCGCTGGCGGCGGCACACGGCAATGTCGAGGAGGACGCGGAGGCGGCGGCGGGCACGGCGGCGCCGGCGGGGGTGACGCCGAGCAGGAGGTACTCGACCCAGCCGAGGTCGCCGTTGCCGCCGATGCGCTTGCTGCCGTACCCGAGCGTGGGGGCCTCCTGCTCCTTCTCGTCCTGCGATCGCGCGAAGAACCCCGCCGCGGCGGCCTCCGCGGCGCGCACGAGCTCGGGCGGCACGCCGTGGCCCGTCACCCGGAAGAACCCGTGGTCCTCGCACGCCGCCACCAGCGCGCGCGCCGCGGCCTCGCGCTTGGGGCCCGCCGGCGCGGACAGGTCCACCGACAGCACGTCGGCCGGTGGCGGCTCCGCCGTGGGCAGGGCGATCTGCTCCAGCTCACCCATGGCGAGGACCACCATGGCCGATCGAGGAATAGATGTAGCAGAGGAAAGCAGAGGGAAGGGATTGGAAGGTCGTCTGTGCTGTGCTCAGAGCGCGAACGCGAGAGAAAGAGTGCCCCAAGCGAGCCGCTTATATAGGAGAGACACGGAGGGAGCACCGGAGCAGAGTGGCGCGCATAGAGTCAGTGGATGACTCAGCAACTCAGCACCAGCGTGGTGGTGTGGTTATTCTAGCCGTCTGATCAAGCATCGCCGGCCGAGATCAGGGCCAAGTAGCCGGTGTTCATGTCACCCTGTTGCCAACAATATGAGATGCTCGATCTGGGCTGTAGGATTGCTTGGATCAGGACATTGCTCCAAGAATTTCCGTGAATCAGGTTGAATTTGGAATGGATCCTTAAGATTGTACCCCTATATTACTGTATCTACTCTTTTTTACATGTTTCAGTAAAAACCTTGTAGGGGCTTCGACCCCTTCAGTTTCTTCAAAAAAATATTGTACCCTAATCCTTTTGTGTCCAAGTTGACATTGACAAAGATACTGATTTATTCTCATTGTTTTGTCATAAGGCATATAGAGCATGTTTGGTTATATAACTGTTAGGATCAATATATAAGTTGTGGGTCCAGGTATATTTCGTTAGATACCATTAGCAATGGATCTATGTATAAATTGTGATTTGTGAGGGAAGCCTTACCTCACCCTCGAGTTTTTGCCCAGATACATTTAACCCCCTATATATTTATATAGTTTGCAATTATATGTGTCCATTATGTAATAGTTGTGTCAATTGACTCACAATCAATAAGTTTAGTCCCATAAATTTTGAATCCTAGATCGTCACGACATACTATGCAAATGTGTGCCGCTTCGAGCGTTAGAGCATTTTCAAGAGTTTGCTAAAATTTATTTGGCAAATTTTATGATTTGACAAGTTGCTAAAATATATGCCAAGTAAAAATAGTGCTCTTCTCTGACAGATTGTTATTTTTGACTTGACAAGCCAAAAACATAATTTGCATGCATTATTTAATAATATCTCATATCAAATCATTTATCAAGCACTTAGAAAAGGCAAATCAATAGTTTCGTCATACCGCATCCAATGACCATGAAAATTTTACCACAGCACACACAGCATAAGAAGACTACCAAAGATTTCACATATAATGGAGCAACACATATTTAGATATGAATTTATTCCTTTTTAAAGCCTAATTACCAAAGATAAATAAAAACGACATAAACACTCTAGTAAACCATATCATATTATGACTTCAGTGCATAGATCTACTCATAAGGATTCCAAAACATGTTTATTTGCTATTTTCTGAGTTTTCTACGAATTACTATGAATTTCTAAATATTCGGCCGATTATAAGCAAGGATAAATAAAAATGTATTTGCGTCAGGACCCTGGATTTTCAACAAATCAGTCAAGCCCATAAAAGTAAATCATTGAGTCTAACATTTATGCAAAGTGAACTCGTGAAAGAGTTTCTATTTGCACGGGTGCCCTTCTTCTTCCTTCTCACAAACAGAGCACGCACGGGAGGTCGGGCTCCGGCTGATTTCGGCCCAGGGCTCGATGGCGAGGGGGAGTCGGAGCTGTGTGGTGGTGAGGCACACCCGTAGGCAAGAGATGGAGAACGCGGTGGTGTTCTGGGAGTGGTTCGACTAAGTTGACACCGACCGCACCGGCAACATCACCTCTGCCCAGCTCCAGGTTCGCTTCCCTCTTCGCCATAGCCGTAGCCTTCGCCTGATTCGTTCTACCGCTAGAGTTGTTGACCGCTGGGGAGGAAATATCCTCGCGCACGCGGGAAGGGATACGCAGTAGGATACGCGCGAGGAGGGATACGCAGTAGGATATGCGCGTGCATCTTTACGCGTGCGCGGACGGGAGTTCTGGCTAGTTGGAAAAATTGGCAACCTGATTTACCAAACTGTTGGAGACCGGGTTTTGCTTGTTTTGCCAAATTTTAAGGAATGACAACCTGATTCACCAAACTGTTGAAGATGCTCTTAGATAGCTTGATGATATGCCTTTTGGATCCAATGATCCAACCCAAGCAACATCATATATACACTCATGTATTGCATTCAAACACATATTATATATTAGAAAACCCTGGCTATTAGCTTTAAGTATGTGTTTTGAGCTAAGTTGTTTGAAATGACGTTTTCTAGCACACATTTCCTACGTCTTAGTCGCCTGAAATCTGAGGTCTGTTCAGGCAACATGTGAGCTACCTCAAGGTCAGTAGTGGCACAGGGTTCAGGCACAATTGGATGCAAATCTCATGGTTGATGCCTGCTGCCTGACCACACACTACGTCCCTTTCTAGAATGTTTTGATGAGTACGATCACAAAAAAGTTAATATGCACACAAAAGTTAATATGTTGCCTCTAAAACATTTTCTTTTTTCTTTTCTACTGTATATACATTTCCCTTCTCTAAACTGAACAATGTAGAAGGAAGAGTTAGTTACATGACCTAAACCTCCACATCAAGGCATCCTTGTCATAGGCCTCTAGGCACGGCCCTAGCTAGGCGATGCCTGCATGGTACTGGTACCCCCCTGAAAAAGAGATGTCTCGTATAGCTCATGTGAGTTGTCCACTATTATCTTCACCTAAGTTTCAAGAAACAGGAAAGATAAATTTACAAGTGGTTGGCTGCCATGATCCTTTTTATCGAGAAAGGTAAAGAGGTGCCGTGTACATTAATGTTGCAAATTAACGATGCCTTAAGCTTAAGCTGTCATTGCTCAATTGGCTGGTGAATTGGTTCGTTGCATTTGGGGCTTTTGTCAAGTGGTTCTGTGCCAGTGCCAAATCGTTCTCCGACTCACGTCACGTAGGCGTACTCGATCCAGTATTACCCAGAGCTTGGTGGGTGCATCGATCTTCTAGTGAAACTAATCAAGAGAAGGTGGTGCACTGCACGACACCGTACCTCATGACGTTACAAATTCAAGCACGAAACCACGAACGCAGCTATCTTTCTGGCGTGTTTTTATACATTTTCCCGTTCTTTCTCTTTTGGACAGGCAAGGACCACACAGCCTGCAGGCGAGGCTGCGAATGATCGGTCGACTTTCTAGTACTGGAATGCGATTGGCAGAATCAAGAATGCCACTAATCTTTTCCAAACTTCTTCTGAGGTCATCTTTTTTGGTAAAAAAGTCTGCATTGGTTTCAAACGCTACCATTCAGTTTGCCTGCGAGCAGTTTCGGTCTAACTTCTCTATCAAGACGCTCGCAGCACATAAGGTTTGGCATGGTAGGTTTTTGGTGATCAGGAACCAGCTAGCTAGCTAGGTGCGATACCACCTTCACTTGCCCACCAAACAAAAATATCTGCAAGATTCAGTTCAGAAAATAATAATGCCATGTTCTCTTCGCCGTCATTCTCGATTCTCTCCTTTCCAAACACGCGAATCAGAACCAAAAGAACTCACTGTATATATGTCTCCCAGAGTCAAAAGATAGCACTACATGGCATGCGTATGTTCGATCCAGGCTCGTTCGTTGTACCAGTACTGTATTTGAGATCGAGGATCCTCGATCTCGCTCTGTATGTTCAGCTAGAATGTTTCGTTGTTCTCGAGTCCTGTGTGTGCTTTCGTTTTTACAGTGTCACTGTCTGCGTTGTCAATTGCAACGTGGACCCATACTCCCGTTCCAGCTCCTCCACACAAGCGCTTTCGCACACGTTCCATTCCAGCAGATCACTATCGGCATTAGATTTCGACAGCAACTTGAGCCGAAAACGGAGGAGCGGAGCCATTGATTCATTGACGTGTGATACGATGTGAAAAGATGTGGGATTATTCGATTGTGTTGGAATAACTGAGATACGCTAAGCTCAATATGTCAGACTAGTAGTGCTATCTATCTTTATATACTGTGTGCTGATAGAGTAAGATGTCTGATTTGAGCTGGTAATATAACGCGCATGTGTTCAATCTATCAAACCTGCTAGCTATCGATATTTCCACTTTTGAATTTTCTTTTTCACGGCAAAGGTAACGAGTCATTTCACAGCTATTTCTTCTCACTGTATGCAAGAACGTACTTTATAACAAAAGAAGAAGAGAGGGAGAAATATATCAAAGAATACTGAATAGCGTTGATTGATTCATAGAGGGAAGAATATCGTTCGACAAACATGTGTTGGCAATTTTTTTTTTCATTTTCTTGATTCACAACTAGTTAGACGAAAAGCCTATAATAAAATTACCTATCCAATTATCTCTCTCACACACACAGAGGGAGACAGGCAGAGAGAGAAGGAGATCGATCATTTGCATTTGTGTATAGAGAGTGGTGATGTGAGGAGGAGCGGCCGTCAATTTGCTCCGCTGTCCGGCCTGTCGACTGTCATTTACAAAATGGTTGGATCGAAAGGAGGGGCCCAGGCCCCGGGCCCGGCCCATGATATGAGAACCACTTGCAGGAGAAATCACGGCAGGTCCCTTTCCTCGCCACTGTAGTGCCACAGTGCCGAACCGGCGATCGCAACGTAAACAACAGGGACGGCGACTCGCGATCTCCTCCATGTACTTCAAAAAAAAAAAAACTTGGGACATGCACGACAGTGAACAATTATTTACCCAATACAAATCGTCGATCAGCCAGTGAGAAGCAAAGAAAAGGTCAAACTCAATTAGTTTGTTCTTGGAAGAAGGAAAGAGGGTCATGCCGGACGCTCCCTCCCCCGCTCCGCACCCCCTCCCCCACCCCCACCACACCCGCCGGCGGCACCAGCCCCCATCGGAGCTCGCCGCTGATCTCCATCGGGCCGGCGCTGCGCCCGGGCTCCTCAACCCCGAAGCTCACCTCTGCTTCGGGAGCCTTCCCCCTTGCCTTCTTCTTCTCCATAGCCACCACCCACCGTTCCCTACCTCGACGGCTCCCATCAGGTCCGGCTTGCCGAAGAAGGGGGCCATCAACGCCCGCGACAACGGAGACCCCGGTGCTGGCGCTCGTCACGCTGTCTCGGTGGCCCCTGGCGGCTCGCGCACTGGACCTGGCGAAGGGGTGGATGCTGCAGCCGATGCTGCGCACACCAACTGTTCGACAGTATGTCCGGGCCGCGAACGGCGCTTGGAGAGGCGCCCAGCTCGTGCCGCGAGACGCCCGGACAACGGCGTCCACTACGAAAGAAGAAGCTACTGGCCTCGCCATCAATTACCACAAAACAACTTTCCTCCCAATTGCTGTAGCTCAAATCGAGGTTGATGCCCTCGCCAGCTCTTTTGGCACTACCCCTTCATCCTTCCCCAAACTTACCCTGGTCTCCCCCTCACTCCACACAAAGTTTCTGTGTCTGGCTGCCTCCCTCTAATCTCCTCCTGTGACAAATACCTTGCCGACCAAACCTCACTCTTAAACCGTGCTGGTCGTCTTACCCTATGTACCTCTGTCCTCAGCACCCTCCCTCTTCACTACATGTCCGCTCTTAACGTCCCTAAAACTGTGATCAAGGCCATAGACAAGCGACGACGAGCATTCTTCTGGACTGGAGAGGACTCCTGTCACGGTTCTAAGTGTCTTGTTGCCTGGGATGCTGTACAGGCTCCAAAAGACAGAGGAGGACTTGGTGTCAAAGATCTGTAGCTTCAGAACAGATGCCTTCTCATGAAATTCATCGACAAGCTATTCTCCGGTGATAGCACAAGTTGGAAAGATTGGGTCCTCAACAGCGCTAATACCTTCGACACCCCAAATAATGGCTCATGCAGCTTTCTCTGGCGCATCATCACTGATGAGTTGAATACTTTCCGGTCTATAACTTATGTCCGTGTCAACGATGGGTCGGCCACGTCCTTTTGGTTTGATCACTGGCTTCCTGACGGCCCTTTCTTCACCACTCACTCTGCTCTCTTCTCCCACTCCACTGAACCTAACATTTCGGTGCAGTGTGTCTTTAGGAGTGGCTTTGAATTGCACCTACGCCCGAGACTAACCTCTGCCGCTAGCCAACAGCTGGACGGCTTGCTTACCATTTTGCAGGATCTCGACCTTGCCCCAGGTCCAGACGTCCGTCTGCTGAAGCTCACAGGCAAGCCCTACACCACGAGGGAGGCGTACAGAGCCCTGGACGCGTCAGGTGATGCAACGGATACCCACGGCAGGAAAATATGGGATACTAAACTGCCGAATAAGGTCAAGATCTTTTCGTGGCTCTACTTCAAAGATCGCCTCAGTACACGCACAAACCTCTTTGCCAAGCACATCGTCGACGGAGCCACCTGTGAAAGATGTTCGAGGGAGATAGAAGACAGAGCGCATGTCTTTTTTCACTGCACTGAAAGCACGAAGATCTGGGCGACACTCAGGCTCCAGCACGTCACACTCCTGGACGACGACGATGTATGGACTGCACACTTACCCCCTGGGCTCGACTCCAAGCAATGGCCGTTCGTGCTTCTGTCCATCTTGTGGAGGACCTGGGACAGCAGGAATGGGCACATCTTCCGTGGTGAAACATTCTCACATCGTGTAGTTTTGTCTCGTGTTCGAGACGACTTTGTAACTTGGCGAAAACGGCTCCCCTACGATTCTGTAAACGGCCTTCTCGGCTGGTACGCATACTTCTACGATTGTATCACAGACAATTCTCCACACCCCGGTTAACCGGTGCGTGTGCCTTTTGGAATGGAAAAGGTGGGGAACCTCTCCCCTCCGTTTAAATTTCAAAAAAAAAAAAAACAAACAAAATGCTACAGTCCATTTAGGTGACCAGACACTGTATAAATGCAGATTTGGGCCCGAACTAAACAAGGCCTGTGTGTTACTGGCACCGTGAACCGAATTTCAGCAGGAGCGAGGAAAAAAGATCCCAGCAGGAGAACACAAGCACACCAACGATCGTTGTGGATCCAAATGGACGGCCACATGCGATGCGTTCAGGTGTCTGGGCTGCAGAACGCCCAGTGACACCTGAAACTTTTGTGCCGCGCTTTCAAAAAAAAAAAAAAAAAACTTCTGTGCCGATCGTTGTAGATATATATGGATTCATAAAGATTAAGGTCGTAGTGTAGGCTGCGCAAGGCTGGCTGTACGTGTGTGACAAGCATGGGGACACCTGAAATGATCAACGCATGCATGAATGTTCATGTTCATCCAAGGACCAAGGGCCAAGGCGCGAGCGAGCTACGGACGGTTTCCATTTCCTCCTCGTGCTTAAATAAAAAAAATAAAATCCAGGAACAGACAACGGAGTGGTGGTTCTGTTTTTTCTATGGTATCCTCAGGCCTCCCCTCGATCCTTCCTTCCTCTATGAATCATGAGCTAAATAGTATGGATTGTTGTGGGTGTGGCACATCTGGTTGACATGTCCATTATTGGGCACCGGTGAGCTGAAGTAGAGCATGCGAGTCATCATCAAGGCAGGGCATGTGTAGGAGTAGTGCTCTTTTCTCCCAAAAATAAATTTCTATCTTATATTTTGAGGATTCAATTAATCTTTAATTATTAGACCCGACGAAGTATCAATATCTATATCTCTAAAAAACTATTATAAAAATATGACATGACTAATAATCTAGTAATGTTTAGGTAATGACACGGTTAAGGTAAATGAATCATCCGCACGCAACGTTATCCACCTCCACCTGCGTCGATCTCGCCAGCCACGGCAAATCCCGTGAGGTAGGTCTTCTTCTCTTCCTTCTCCTCCTCCCATGTTAGGCTTTCGATTAGCCCTTCCCTTCTTCCCAAACTCCAGCGCCCTTAGAAGAAAAGGGGGGTTTGGAGACGAAGGCTGGCCAAGTGGTGGGGATGTTGGCAAACAGTTTTTTAAGTGGCAGTAAAGGCAGTCGGACCAGTTTGGGGTGGGGTGCCATGGACAAGGCGGCGGCGGCCATGGCGACAACGGTGGGGGCGTAGGGCGAGGAAGAAGGTTGCGTCGTGGGAGAGCTATGGAGCTTCGATAAAATCCTAGCACACCGTGGCGGGGCGATGGGTGAGGGCGCTGGAGTTAAGGAGGAAGAAGTTTCCGTGTGTGTGTGTGTGTTTGCAACTAAGAAGCTGTTGTGATGTGCATGTGGGTGTACGGCACGGCCGTGCGTTAGCCGCTTCGTAATGCTTATATATATTGTATCACAAATGTTAGAGTTTTTTTTTATACATCTCTGATTAACGTTAAGATCGTTTGATTTTTGGAAATACAGGATCAAAACTTGTTTTGAGATGAAGGGACCATGCAAATGCAGTAGGCCAGCGGTGCCTACGAGTTGACACTTGGTGACTCGCCAGTCGCTTGTACTTTAGCTAAGCCTGCGCTCTGATTGGCCGCGGTTGTACTTTAGCCTGCGCTCTGATTGCCCGCTCTTGTGTCCGTGCTGGTGCACATGCAAGCACGGACCCATGGCCGCGAGCAACTTGCGTGCCGCTGGATCGGACGACGACGTCCTATAGACGACGCGCGTCTGCATTTCACCATGCTGCGCCTTTGCAGGCGGAAAGCTACGACCTAGGACTACTGAATTTCAGAATTGTCAAGTCAAAATTTTTACCAAAATATTAACAACAAGGCTGCAGCGTCACATTCAACGGCTCATTGATATTGACCAAACTGGTTTCATCAAAGACCATTCTATCTCTGAAAATTTTGTATATGCCACTGAACTTGTTCAACACTGTCACCGGAAGAAGATTCCAACAGTTGTTCTCAAGCTCGACTTTCCCAAGGCCTTCGACTCAGTCTGTTGGGACAGCGTTCTCAAAATCCTTGCTGCCAGAGGCTTTCCTGACCTTTGGTTGCAATGGATGCAAGTGCTCTTTAATTCCTCCCACTTTGCGGTAATGATCAATGGTTGTCCCCTTACCTATTCCTTCTTGTTGCTGATGTCCTACAGCGGCTTGTTAAGTGTGATGGCTCCATCCGTCACCCTGCAGAAGATGCTCCGTGCCCCATCCTACAGTACGCAGATGACACTCTTCTTCTAGTCAGAGCTGAAATAACAGACGTTCGGCGCCTCAAATCAGTGCTTAATGACTTTGCCTCCGCAACTGGGCTTAAGATCAATTATGCCAAGAGCACCCTTGTTCCCATGCATGTCTCCCCTGATCGCTTGCAGCGCATGGTTCGCCTTCTTCAGTGTCAGCAAGCCGGCTTTCCTCAGGTATATTTGGGTTTGCCACTCTCCAACGTCAAACTTAATCTTTCAGCCTTGGCTGCTTTGATCGCCAAAGTGGATCGGCGACTGTCCGGGTGGCAGGCTGCTCTCCTAAATCACCAGGCTCGGCTGATTCTCATCAATTCGGTCCTGGACGGCCTGGTCACCTACATGATGCAAGCTCTTCCTCTCCCACCTGGGGTCATTGCCGCCTTCTCCATTCGTGCAAAGAAGCTTGTCAGTCTTTGAAGCTATCGCCTTCGTCCTCAGGATCGCCCCTATGCTGACCTATGGTGTAATCTATTTGTAATGAATTAAATTTCATGCAAACCTATGTTACAACTCAGGTGCATGACACCCTCCATCTACCGGCTTGCCGGAATCAATGGAAAAGCATTCAGGTGCGGCTCTCCCCCCTCCGGTGACGCTCCCGTTTGCATTGCATTCGTCGTCAGATGAAATGAACGGATTGCTTTAGTACTAGCGCAGTAGTTCTGCATCCTGATCGGCATGCGGTAGTGGCTCTTGGGCCTTGGGGAGGGACGTCCCCGGCGTCGTGCTCCGCCGCGTGCCACTTGCCACAGTACGTGTGGCCCGCCGTGGTGTCCCGATCGAGCCGAGCGGCACGGGCGCGATGGGATGGGATGGGATGGGTCGATGCCGGCAGCCCGGCGATCCCATCCACCGGCGGCCACCGCACCGGTGACCGGTCAGCACTCAGGAGGAGACGTACCCCTACCTACACGGGTCCACGGCAAAACGAGGGGGCCGCCAACCGGCCGGCCGGCCGGTCGAGCCCGAGCCCCCGGCGCCCCCTCCTCGGTGGTCCAGGCACCAGGGCTGGGACGCGTGGTGTGCCCGCCGGGGCCGTCCCCCACTGGCTACTGCTGGCCTCTCGATGCCGACTCCGCCGTCTGGCTGACCTGACCGCGACTCTCGATCGATGGCGCGCGGTCGAGCGTACGGTGCGTCACTGCTCAGATGGGAAACCGGGACCGTGCTTCCTGCTCGTGGAGCGTGGAGGGGAGATGCTTCGAATGATCTGCTGGCGGAGGCACGCATATGTAGAATCTCGCCCCGAGAATATGCATGCCGGATTTCCTAGCTGCTGCAGTCGTGCACCACACGTCGACACCACCGGCCGCCGGCGCGACGTGGCAGCGTGTTCCGGCAACCAACGACCGTGCTCCCCACTTGCTCTGTGCATGCTGAGATCGACGGTTACGCGTCCGCCTCCTGGCTCCGTCCATCCACTCAGCCATCTGCTCCTGCTGGATCCCCGTCGTGCGGCCGGACCACCTGCAAACCTATGATACCTGCAACCTGCTAGTGCTAGTGCTACCTGCGAGGCGCGCGCAAAGATCACTAGAACGAACATGTGAGCTCGATCAGCCGCATGCATGAATTGGCCCTGTGATCGATGAGCCAAGAAAGATGCATCCATCTCGGTGATCTATGGATCGGTCCCCAAGTGGCAAGTGGGCAGCCGGAATCGACGTACCCGTCGTCGTCGATCGAAAGGGAAAGCAGCGGCGCCCCGGCCGCCAGTAGCTGATTTGCTTCGCCTTCATTCGCGCCTCGTCGCTCGCCCAGCTACGTAGCGTACCGGCCAATCCAAGCACGAGCCAGGATTGCGATGGTTCAACGCACCGGCGCGCGCGCTATTGGGACTTGGGAGTGTGACGCGCTGACGTAGTGACGTACGTACACTTGTCTCGCTTCGCCAGGTTGGTTGAAAAATGGCATACTTCTCCTCGCTTCGCCACCGGTGGCCCGGTACCATACGGTCCAACCCACCTAGATAGTTCCAGCCCGATGTTACACCAACGTTGCAGTACATGGGCCTATGGCACAGCTGTTAACTACGAAGCTGTTGGGCCAGATGGGAAGATCTCTAACTTTTTCCTTTTTGTCAGGAAATTATTGCCTTTTTTCTTAAAAAAATACTTCTTGCACATTTTTGTCTCCACTGGACCATCGATCCGTGAAACCGTGAATGCAGTGTTTTTCTTTTCTTTATCTTCATCCCATTAATATCTTCCACCTTTGTATGACACCTTTATGTCTTCTCTGCATGTGTTTACTTGGAACTTTCATTTCAATTATGTATTTAGCTTCAAAGTCGACATGAGTTCCCATGTGTATACTGTATGCATAGTGACACAGGTTGAGCCTGTATACCTTGTGTTATTCTTTAGACAATGACAGAACATACCTAAAAGGCATTGTAGAAGTATACTTTCGTGTTAGTTTTGAAAAGAACTGTTATTATTTGTGGGGTGGGGTGGGGGGTGGGGTTTGCACTTCACTATCTCCTTTCTATAAATCTCTAAAGTTCCATGAATCTCTAAAGTTCCATGCAAGTAACCATCGGCAGCATGGAGCATTGGAGGGGACCAACTTGGCACGCATGGCTGCGCCCTTCCTGACCACAACACCACATGTCACCATTGAAGGACCGATTTTATTCCATCCTGTTGCACCTAAAAGTAACCGGATGTCCATGTTGGATGTTTGTATGGCATTTCATAATTTTCTACTATGAGCTTTGTATGACAGCGCTCTGCTGGTTTGTTTGAAAACGATTTCAGCGCTGACTTCTATGAAAAAAAACCTTGAAAATATATGGTAAAAGAATTTCTCTTGTTTTCCAAGAAAAAAGACAGGGAAATAAATTATCAAAAGTACTCTTACCTAGGAGACTACTATTTTGCTAAATCAACCGCCGAGATATTTTTATTTCATCTCTTCTATCCTTGACCTTCTTGCAAAACTGTTCTAGTACCATTTTTTTATAAAAAAGATTGACATTCTAGTTTGATCATATTTGTATTACTATTACTAAACCTACTTTATGTTATTAATAGTATTGATGATACGGTTTAGAAACATTCAAAAATGTTGTTTTTTCAGATGGAGCTAGTAATAGTTTTTTTTAGCATTATAAGCTAGTAATAGTTTTTATACGTAGCCTGTGTTTATGCAGGGCGGAGACAAGCGGGGTGCAGGCAGGGCCTACCCCTCCCCTAACTTTACACAGTCTTCATAAGTACATCTCATAATTAGTCATCACTAATCACTATAGATTATAAGCAAATAAGTCTTCTCAGCTAATTTAAGAACAAATACATCTCTTGAATCTCTAATGTTAATCTTCAATTTAGACATTCATCATTTTTCTAAGTTAAACAAGTTAAATGTGATTTATTATAGTTTTTTAAGTCAATCTCACTGAATAATTTTTGTGGACGCTCACGCCTTCACTCCTGCATTTTTTAGGTCAGCAATGGGGAGAATAAGACATCCACCTGATTTTGATTCCACAGATCCCAACACAAAACCGGTGAGTAGAAGAGTTGGCGCTAATCCAAATACAAATAGTCCAAATAAGTACAATGAGAGCAAGAGAGAGACTACAACCAACACTACTTAAACAGACTCAAGGATAAGTCTACGAATGAGATCCACCCCTGCATTTAATCGTGTAATAACACATTAGACACTAAGCCCTATAATTCTACTAATGCAAAGATTGAATTTCAGTGAGGATAATAAGGTTTGTATTCTGTAATTTTCTGTGATCAGAGATATATAGGACACTGGTGAAGTTGGTACGTGTCTCACATACTCATAGGCGTAATTGTGCATTAACAGTT
Organism: Bothriochloa decipiens; assembly: GCA_023333625.1. Lineage (NCBI taxonomy): Eukaryota > Viridiplantae > Streptophyta > Magnoliopsida > Poales > Poaceae > Bothriochloa > Bothriochloa decipiens. The sequence continues at coordinate 3,240,042 of CM041634.1, read as the reverse complement.
GCAATCTATCTTGTGGTCGGTGGTAGTACAAACGCCGAAACGCATCCTGTTCCAACAGCAAGTGTCAGCCGCCTGATCGACTAATTAAAGGGCGCCCCCTGCCGCATCTGCCTTCTCCACGTCGGCCGCGGCCACCTTTTTGCCTTCACCGGCGACGGCGTCTGCATCATCATCGTCCTCCCCGCCGCACGCGCCGTGCGCGACGTCGTAGGTGGCGTGGAGGCCGACGAGGACGTAGTAGACGAGCATGACGGCGGTGCAGACGCCGAAGCGGATGAAGGCGTCCTTGCCGAGCGAGCCCATGAGGAAGAGGTTGGTGGCGATGGACAGCGAGGGCAGCCACGGCACGAGCGGCACGCCCCACACCTTGGGCGCCCGCGCCGCGGGCACCAGCAGCTGGATGCCCAGCGTGCCGGCCGCCCACGCCGGCACCAGCACCACGTAGCCCTGCCACCGCTCCGGCGACGTGCCCCAGTACGCGGCGATGCCGACGGACGACGCGACGACGAGCAGCAGCAGCGCCGTGAACCGCAGCGCGTGCGTCCGGGTCGTCACGCCCCGCTCGTAGTACCGCCGGACCAGCAGCGCCGTGGCCATCATCATGAAGATGAAGAGCGTGCTGACGGAGAGCAGGCTGGAGAGGACGTCGAGGCTGGAGAAGAGCGCGATGCAGGCGCTGCAGACGGCGATGAGCGCGGTGGCGTGCACGGGGGTGCCCGTCCTGGGGTGCACCAGCGCGAACACGGGCGGGATGATGTGGCTCCGCGCGATGTGCGTGGTGTAGCGCGCCTGCCCCAGCGCGCCCACCAGCAGCACCGTGGTCATCCCCTTGAGCGCCCCCAGCGCCACGATGTACTGCGCCCAGTGCATCCCCACGCTGGCGAACGCCACCGAGTAGGCGGCGCTGGTGTCGATGGCCGTGTACGGCTGCATCATGCTCAGCACCAGCGCCATGACGCAGTAGATGGCCGTGATGACGGACATGGACCCCAGCAGGCCCAGCGGGATGTCCCGCGACGGGTTCTTGGTCTCTTCCGCCATGGTCGCGATGTTGTCGAAGCCGCCGTACGCGAAGTAGACGATCGCCGCCGCCTGGAACACGCCCTGCACGCCGTGCGGCATGAAGGGCCGGAGGTTGGCCGGGTTGGCGTGGACGAACCCGGCCACGATGACGAAGGCGATGACCACCACGTGGACAGCGGACGCAACCCAGTTCACGCGGGAGGTGCCCTTGGCGGTGAGCATGGCCAGCGTGGCGGTGACGGCGATGACGACCACCGCGATGGGGTCCAGCTCGTCGTACCCTGGGGCGAGCCCCGGCGCGTGGATCCGCAGCGCGCTGGCGGGCTTGTTGATGAGCGACGCGAGGTACGACGTCCAGGACCGCGCCACGGCCGCCGTGCCGATCACGCTCTCGAGGATGAGGTTGGCGGCGGCGATGAACGCCGCGGCGTCGCCGAGCTCGACGCGGAGGTACGCGAAGGAGCCGCCGGCGACCGGGATCTCGACGGCGAACTCGGTGTAGCAGAAGACGGACAGCATGGCGGAGACGCCCGACGCGACGTAGGAGAGCACGATGGCGGGGCCCGCGTGGTCGTGCGCCTCCTGCCCCGTCAGCACGAAGATGCCAGCGCCGATGACGGAGCCGAAGCCGAACCAGGTCAGGTCCCACCACGTGAGGCACCGCCGCATCTCGTTCTCGCTCCGGCGCCGCAGCGCGCCCAGCTCCTCGGCGTCGGTGGACCGCCCTGCCAGGCGGTCCCGGAGCCGGGCGGGGGTCTCGCACAGCGCACGACGGTACGCGCCCCAGCTCGCGAACGACGGCTCCGGGAAGAAGTCGTCCCTGTGCCACCGCCAGTAGCTCCTCGCCTGTACCGTCGCGGCGGCCTTGCCTGCGCCCTCGTCGTACTCCGCCGGCGAAGACATCTCCGCGGGCGCCATGGCCGTACTCACGCCACTCGTGCCTCCCGCTTCTTCGTGTGGAGGTTGAATAGGAGTGTGTGTCTGTGGCGACTGGCGAGCTGCTGCGGCCCCAGTGGAGATATGGGACTATAGGAGTGCGTGAGGATTGGTCGCTCGGTCTCTCGGTCGCTGTCTCGCCGAGCGCGAGCGGGACGTCTTGGCCTTGGAATTTTGCGCTCCAAGACCAAGACCCAGGAGGGCACGCAGCTACCTATTCAAACACCGATTTGGTTGCATGTCCTGTCTCAGACCTGCAGCGCGGACGCCGATCGCCCAGCATTTCAGGAAAACCGGTGGCTCGCGGTTGGTTGTGATTGGACGCGTTGTTTTTTCCTCCAGTATCGTACCACATGACGTACTACGTGTCACCAAAATTTTGTACTGCTACGAAGTGGTGATGGATTGCAAAGACAAATTTGGAAAATGAACCATGAACAGCTGCTGCAGCGTCAGCATGCTGGAGCAGGCAGAAGCATGTTCTTGGCTAGAAGTAGGTCGAACTGATCCATTCCTGTTTTCCTCTTCCATGGATATGGATACTCCTAGGTGCCAGTCTGTCTGCGTTCCGGTTGTCCGATTGCAAACAGCAAACGCATTGGTCAGACACGCTAGTGTCTTTTCTTTGGGGAAGGCAGACTAGTGTCTGTACACACACTGAATCAAACACACCTGCTTCTTTGAATGATTGCACTGCAATTTGCGAGAGAGACGCATTGCAATTTGCGAGAGAGGCTGGATGCGTTAAAAGGACAGGCTTGCATTGCATGTGCTGACAGAGTCGTCGTCTGGCGGCACAAAACAAGGACGCAATTGGCCGGCGTGCGAGCGAACTCACAGCTCAGCTCGTAGGTCAACAGATTCGCTCCCGGTGGTGCACGCCGGCAAGTCGAGAGCTCCGTAGCGCTTGGATTGGAGCCACATGCGGGGCCGCGGACTCGGAGGAAGGCGACACGGGCGACCGGGACAGCCGGGAGGAAGCCTCCAAAGCTCGTCGCAAGTGGTGGCGTCCGGCGTCCGCGGATCACGCGCCGTCACATCACGCGCGCCGTGCCGTGGCGCTGCCCGGCGCGTGCTCCGTATCCGCCGATGCCGCCGGCAGCACGGTCACTTCGTCGACTGCGTCGGAGTTGCAGCTGCTTGCCCTCGGGGCAGGATTTGCTAAAAAAATGATCGTGAGCCGTGATGCTAAAAATAAATAGGCGACGATCGATGCTTGCCCTCGGGGATGGATTTGCTCAAAATGGTCGTGAGCCGTGATGCCTAAAAATAATGTATTTTTCTAGCAGGAGATGGGTACAGTGTGTGAGTGTGACGGGCGCGCCGATGGCAGGAGCACACCGTCTCATTATAAAATGATGAATGGTGAATTAAGGGCTAATCAATGATGTAATGGGTTCAAAGTAAGCCCGTGAGCCACCATGCATAAACCATCTTTTTTTTAGGGTGATTTGTTTGTTGTTACTCGTGAAAGCAATTGAAACGAGTGAACAATCTTTGTAAAATGTTCTCGATTTGTATCAGATACGCTCGGGTCAACAACGGCCAGCAAAGAAAAGCCTTCGGTCCTGTTTAGCAATAACAATAATTCTAGCTGATAAAAACACCTTAATGTTGCATTTGGATATTAGAACAATGGTTTGATATATTTGATATTTGTTCAAATAAAATTCTCTGCAATGTATACATCGAAGCCTAAATTGTTACCACTGAAAAATAGAATAAATGTTTCTTTGAAAATCGTGGCCCTTCGTTTGGGCGCTCTTTTCTCCGGCTTCTATTAGTTGGCCCATGCTACTAGCATCTCGTCCGGCTAGTTAGGCCCATGCCCATCACGTCTTGTGGACAGCGCGCGCTTCGCCCCGGCTGGTCTTGCCACAAAGTCAGAACCCGTCGTTGGCGACGGCGACCTGAAGAGGTAGGCGCAGACCAAACTCATCGACCATCTCCTCTGTCCCCTCCTTGCATTGCTGTCGGTTAAGTCAAAGTCCATTGTTCATTTTTTTTCTTAATACTTCACAAGTTTAGATGTAAAAAAATCCATGCATATATCTAGAAGCTAAGCTGACGACGCATCAGAGTGAGGCGCTGAGCTAGTTAACCACCGGCAGGCAGTAGCAACCTTCGTGCGTGCTGTGCCAGCAGAAGCGCATTCTCAAGGGTACGTAGTTTCTGTCATTAGATTGGAAGCTCTGTACGTATATCATCACACAGATTGTTGCAGGATGTACGTAAACGTAACTTTTGAAAAGATCATGCGCAGAAAGAGAGAAGATCATGCGTAGATAGAGATGCCCACCAAAGTTGTTTTTTTTTTCAAATTAAACGACTCTTTTGAATGGCAACCTTGTTGATGCGACAGATATCGGATCTAAGTAAATCTTGGCAGACTGAAGAGAGAGGAGGATCGATTATTCGATTGGCATGGGCACTAGATGTGGACTATTCATATTCGTGCTCAAAAGAATGAATGAATGGCACCCAACATACAACAGCTCATGTAGGTGTATCACTTTGGTTCAACAAGTTGAAAAACGTGCAAACATACACAAAAGCTTGTTGAATGAGGGCGTGTGTGTGGTCACATGTGTACTATGCAACATATTTTGCCATCATGGTAGGTGAAATGGTCACATGGACGGTTTTATACACAACAGCCTCATGATTTTCTTCGTCCTTACTATCTAGGCTCTATGCAGTTTGTTTACTTACTTTCTTTCTGTTCACTTTCTAGAGTAACGTAGCGATAATGATGGAGCCACGATGATGTTGTATAGTGCTTGTAATTCACACAAAATGGATTTCATTTATTTCGAGTAATGTGCAGTACCGGGTTACATTCAAGTCAATCGATCCTTCTACGAGAGACCATCACCTAGCCTAATCTCTCACAACTAAAAAAACCAAAGCGTGGATAATTTTTTAGTGCGACATTTGCATGACTCTGCCTGTCTGCCTCCTCCCGTGACCCCAACGCAAAAGAAGGAAACAAATCGTGCAATCCGCACCCCTCCGCTATGTCCGCCATCATTTGAAAAAAAGGAAGCAATTTTTTGAATTAATGAAAAAGGGAGGAAATAAAAAGGAAGGAAATGAAATGAGAGGAAATCGTGCACCCCTCCCACCGCATGTAAAAAAACAATACGAAGAGGCCGACGCCGCCGACGAAGCAGTTAGCGCCATTCGAGGAACCCTGGCTGCCCAGGACTACTGTCGGCCGACCACAGCCCTTGCGCGGCCGTGTCGACGGCGCCCGTGCGTGGCACCCCTGCGCGTTAGGGAGGTGGGAAGGCTCGAGGTACTGAGGGAGATGCTTCTGCAGAGGAAGGGCGAAGGTTGATCCGTGCCCACGCTCCATGCGCTGACTCCTCCTTCCCGCTCCTATCCCAACATGCCGACACCCTCCTCTTCTAGATCGGCATTGTGACACCGGCCGTGGATGCTAGGTCGCAGGCAGTAGGGGCTAGGAAGCCACGCATGCCCATGGTGCGGAGTCGCCGGGGGCCAGCCGCCGACGCAGAGTCCGTGCGGGGCTGCCGGCCACGGATCTCGTCGCCTGACCATGGCGAGGAATCGGCGCAAAGCCAAATGCAGGGGCCGCACGAGGCCATCGGGCGCTGGACGGGATGGGACAGTAGGGCTGCAGGCGCCGCCGTGGCACCCCCGCTCAAAGGAGGACGACGAGGGCCCAACACGCTACATCCCTGTCAAGGCCTACTTCCTGTTGACCAGGTAAGCACGCAACATGACAGATTGACAGCTGACGACGAACGTGAGATTGAAACCCAAAGCTCATGATGTTACTGTGTGTTTTGCATTTCTGGCTGACTGTGACCTCAGATTATGCAGATGGTGGGGAGCCAACTCCTACGAGGAATCTGAGTCTCTTAGAAGGCATACAGTGGAGAGCAAAGCTGTTGTCGCCAAGAAGCATGCTATTGGTTTTTGAATTATCTCTTGTCCAAGTCTATTATTATGTCATACGTGAATGAGTTATTTTTCCCCTAATGGAATGAATCATGCCAATATACATGGAGAGCATATATATTTTCAAGCTACATGGTATAGTTTTTGTTACTATTTTTTTTTTGTCCATATAAGCTGATGTGAGCTCATTTTCCCCGCTTAGCTTGATACGGAGTTAGTTCTTTGTGTATTGCAGGGGCATATATGGATAACAGTTTCATGTACTGTAGTGCCTTCAATCAAAAGGAGCAGCAGAAACACCTTTTTTTGGTTCATGAACTATGGTACCTTTATCTGAAGCAATTTTCTATTTTTTGTTTCATGAATTGCTTTTCAGGAACAATCCATTGCATATTAGTGCTTCATGTCACACCTTTTGTTTTTTGGTTGTCCTGTGTTCTCTTCGTTTGGTGAGTTTGGTGGGTAAACAAGATATCACTGTGAGTAAACAATTCAGTTAGCAGCGATCGACGACGAGTAAACAAGAGTGACCACTTATCACTGTTACGGCAAGTCACACATTGTGGACATCAATTTTTTTTAAAAAAGAAAGTGGACATCAATTTTTTTTTAAAAGAAAGTGGACATCAGTTTTTGATAGGCATAAATCGAATGTTGACTGAAGAAAGTGTACATCAGTTTTTGATAGGCATAAACCGAAATAGTTATTTGAAAGAATGTGGACATCAGTTTGTGCTTGTTTGCATTTTAGCTTGCAAAATTTTGTTAAATAGGTTAGCTGTTTTTTAATATCTTTTTGGCATGCCCTTCCTGAATAAGCATTCATGTTTGTTAGAAGCTGTTCTTTTAGTAAATCTATTGTACTTTCTACAATATATTTCTTCTAGATGGATAGCTGTTCTTATAAGCATTCCCTCACTAATATCCTGTATTTTATCAGGTGTTGAGGTTATTATCTTGGCATTTTTTCTAGATGGATAACATTTCCTAGACATTTTGATTGAGAAAATAAAGAAATCTTACATCTATTTTTTATGCTTCAGTGTGCTACACCATTTCATTTCTGTGTATGAATGAAATGTGCAATGTGACAAATCCTCACTGGTATAGCTAAATATTTGATTGAATACATGGACAATGTTATACTGCCCATACTACAGTAATGGGTTGTCTGGAAGATAGTTCATGTTTCATTCAGAAAGCTCTTTTTAGTTTTTTTTAATCCAAAATACGTTTTATATGCCAACAGCAGCATTCTTGCATTTGTTTCTTGATAGTTCAGTTCCTAAAGCATTCGCATTATTTGAGCGTTGAATTTAGTATATACTGCTCGCAAGTCTATGGTCATTTATCTATCCAAGCATCAATTTTGCCACCATTTATGTCATTACTCTGCCAACTACTTGAGTTTGGGAACTGAGTCATATATGATGATAATGTATTGGATCCTGATGATCCCTATTTGCTCCTTGCAAGTACTCACCTAGAATCATTTCATTCAGAATCCGTGCAGTGCAACAAGCTTTGAAAGGTAACTTCAGTCGATGGCAACATGCAGCCGACCTTAGAACAACAACAGCAGGTTTACCCTTCCCATGTTACCTTGTGGCTTCACTGTCGGGATAAGTGTCGACCCTGGTGCCTTTTCCTCCATTTACAGAAAGCACGACTTCACTGACATTGACCTCCATTGGTAGCTTTGCAATACAGGATGGAGCCTAGGTGGCTAATTTTGTTGATATTTGCTGAACATGATCTCTACATATGATTTCCATTGTTTTCTTTTGAGGACAATAGCATGGCTATTATATTGTGTGTGTGTGTCAGCACGGTTAGCACTGCCATCGCTGCCATCACAGTCTCTCGTAGCCGTCTTGAGTCTTGAAGAGGGCGATCTGATGCCACCATACTTGCAACCTGGTTAGTGGTTAGTGCCCCTCAGGCAACTGCCTCCATGGATGGTGTGACCTTTGCAACTAGATATTTCATTCTAGAATCCCCAATTGTAAAAAAAGACGTACCCAGTGCCGTAGGCTCCCGCACTGTGGGGTCCGGGAAAGGGAAATAGCCAGCAGCCTTTTCCGCACAAATGTGCAGTAGTCGCATTTATTTATTTTTCTTGCAAATTTGTTCACCTTATTCTCCAGTTATGGGAAAAGTTAATTTCTAGCTTTGAGGTTTTCATTTCTCTTATGCAGATCGTGGTGTAGACATGGTATTAGGGAGGAAGCAATTTGAGCGATTTACCTTCACTGCTGATTGTCAAATTGCTACAATATTTTCTTTATTGCTTCAAATTTTAAGATACACGTCTCCTAGACTTTAGTCGATTCAATCTTGAAGGCATTTTAGGCGTCTAAGTTTGGGGAGAGGTTTCCATCGCCATTTTCTGTTGTGGGCAACTGTAGAGGTTTGATTTCTGATGTACTGTGATGACAATAAAATGAGCTTTGATTTCTAGACGCTTATTGCATTAACAAAATAAACATCAATATGTGTTCTGAGCTATTATGAGCTCTCCCTTAAGAAAGTGGTATTAGCTGATCCTTATCTGCAAAAAAAAAATTGATTAATTCCCTTCCACTAGATGCCTGATTTGATGGAACATCTGGCTCGAGCAATCGTACCCACTTATTTACTATTGCTTTTGTTAGTGCACCATAGCTCAGTTAGTCTATGATTACGTAGCTAACAAAAACTTGCCAATCATATGTTGTCAACCGTCGTCCCTTCGGCACTAATACGGTAAAAATACAACACACATTAGAACTCAAATTATCATGATATTGACCATTGATTTACTACCGTTTTTGTTAGGGCACCATAGCTCGGTTAGTCCATGATGATGTAGCTGCTAAACACTTGGCAATCATACGTTGGCAGCCGTCTTCTCTTCAGCACCGATATGGTAAAAATACAACACATATTTGATAGTCAAATTATTGAGATTTCTTCTTGTCGATATAAAATATTATCTTAGTCACATTATGGAAAAGTCTATACACTAGAGTTTGTGAGTATGTGACACCGCGATCTCGACCGTGAACTTTTCCTTTTGAGTATTGTCATTATTTAATTCGGCTATCTTATCGTGTGATCCGTGTGATATGTATAAACGTCTAGCTGTTCCGTAGCAACGCACGGACACGATACTAGTGCATTAAAAATTAATAAATTAACTGCTAATTTTTTTATTCCTGACCTATTCGATTCGCTCTCACCAAAAGTGAAAGTTAGACCTGCAGGATCGTATTCAGGTGCTCTGACCACTAGACTAAGGCCCTTTTGTTACTACACATACATGATATGATAAACATATATCTATTAAAAAATCATACTTGATCATGAGTACTGATTCTCATGCATACTCATGTCCACGTGGGTTGTCTATACTCGAGAAAAACTACATCGGTAACATTAATTATCAACACACATTAACAATATATGATGAGTATATGCCAATATGACGAAATAACTTAATAATTAAGATTATCACAAAGCAGTCATAAAGAGAGATATAGTTCTTTGGTTCATTTATGAACTCTCTTAGCTTCACTCATGGGTTTAGTTTGATCACTTTTTGACATAGCATTCAATCAGATTGCATCCCTATTAACGATGTGGCATATACTCAAGAATGATTGGATACTTCACATCATGACTCCTCATGTCTAAGTTAGTTCCTTGGTGTTAATCCAAGCATTTTAGTCCTTCACCCTAGTTTTGGTTCCTCAGTACCAAGCTATCTCTTGTTCTTCACTCTTACTTAGTCCCCGGAAATCAAATCCTTGCTTAAAACTATTCGCCCTATGTGACATTCCCAAGTAAAGCTTTACTTTACATCAACAATAGGCACATATTTGAGTTTCCGATTTGCCAATAACCATTTCACGTGAATCGTCAATGACCACAAATATTCATAATATTCTACTTCATCTCATTTGAAATCTGAATCATTAATAATTTCCAAGAATTGCATAATCTTCGGTATTCATTTTATTTGTTTTCATCTATTCACTGATAGACAAGGATGCCCTATTGATGTTTCCTTTTACTCTTCTTGAACCATTTACACATGAAACCAATTCCATAACATTTTTATCATGCCACTTGATTTTCTTCATATAGCTTGACATGTCTTCATAGATTGCTTGGCAAAATGAGTACAATATCTCAATATCACGTATGTGGGCTTTCAAACAAACGAGACCATAGATATGCACATGTTCATGTTTCTTCTTTCGTTATCCCTTTGTTTGTTTCCCTAAAAAACATTTGCTTTCCATCTAATCAAATTTAAACATACATAATACACTACCGGATTCTGGTACTTTGCCGAGTGCCGAAAGCACTCGGCAAAGCCTTAACTGCACTCAGCAAAGGCTTTGTCGAGTGTCGCACTCGGCAAAGACCAGTCGGCAAAGAACTCTTTGCCGAGTGCCACACGTCGGACACTCGGCAAAGACTTTGCCGAGAGCCAGGTAAGCACTCAGCAAAGATTTTTTGAAAAAAATAAAAAAAGAAAAAGTAGCCAAGCCCATCAGCAGGGCCCGACGAGCCCATCGCCGCCGGTGAGGCCATTCGCCGAGCCGCTGAGAGGCCGGGGCCGCGCCCCCACCCCCGCCCCCACCCCCGCCGAGCCGCGCCGCTGCGACCGCCGACGCTGGGAGGCCGGGGCCACGCCGCCGCCCCCGGCGAGCTGGTGGCGAGAAAGAGAGAGAGGAGGACGAGAGGGGCGGCTGGTGGGAGAGAGAGAGAGAGGGGGGAGAGGGGGCGGCTGGAGGCGAGAGAGAGAAAGGGGGGCGACGGCTTGGATGGGATTGAGTGGGGGTGGGGGTTAGGGTTAGGGTTAGGGTTATTTATATATGGGATGGGGAGCGGGCTGCTGGGCCTATTGGGCCGGCGACTTTGCCGAGTGGCCCTGGTAGGGCACTCGGCAAACCCTTTTTTTATTTTTTTTATTTTTTGTTTTAAATCTTTTAAATTCAAAAGCATAAGAAGATAAACTCAAATAAAAAAATTTGAACTACAAAGTTTTATAACTTTTTAAGATCTACAAAGTATATTTTGGGTGTTTTTTCATCCGAGGCTGTTTGAAAAATATCGAATTTTAAATTTTTAAAATTCGAACAAGTTTTGCATGACAAGGTGAACTCAAATGAAAAAATTTTCAACTATAATATTCTATAACTTCTCAAGATCTATAAAATTTATTTTAGTTGTTTGATCATTTATTTATCTAACATGGTGGTTCTTACATTGTTCACAAATCTTACATCTCTCTCTTGTTGTTTAATGAAACCTAGAGAGATATATAGATTTTGTGAATAAATTTACTACGATTAGTCAAATGAAGAAACAACCAAAATAAACTTTATACGTCTTAAGAAGTTATACAATTTTATAGTAGAAACTTTTTTCATTTGAGTTAGTTTAATGCTTCAAAATGTATGTTTAAAAACCTATTTGCCGAGTGCTTGCATTGCCGAGTACAAAACTGGAGACTCAGCAAAGGTGGCTTTGCCGAGTGCCCCGATATTTTGCACTCGGCAAAATTCCGGGCACTCGGTAAAGCCTGGATTTCCGGTAGTGGTACGATTATTCTTTGTCTGTATATCATTTTTATCACTAATGGATCTGAACAGCCTCGAAATAAATATAGAAATAAAGAAAAAGAAACGGGAAGGGGAAACAGAGGTGGGATGAAACAACCTCCAGTAGCGCAACCGACTTGCCACTTGTACAGGCCTTGCCTTGATTTCTATCATTTTTGAATCAGAAACAATGGAGACGAAAAATCATGGATCTGGGGATGAAATGGAGAAGATCCATATGATTTCAGTGTCAATCCGTGATCAGTGCAGTGATGAGAAACAAAAATGAGAACTATGCTTCCATAATCTAGTGGACATTTGTTGGGCACAAAAGAACTCCGCCTTAGGGTCTAGTGCAGCTCAGTTGATTAGCTAAACTGCTAAAGGCAGAGCGAACTAGATGCCTTGCTTGAGGTGGCCGAGGACGCAAAGCACCATGCCGGCTGCCGGGGCATGCATGGTGCACAAGATGACGCCGGATAAAAGCAAAAGATGGAAAGAGAATGGACAAGACAAAGATCGTCCACCATCTGACTGCAAACAGAGTTTAGTCCACCGCAATGGAACCGTCTCTGTGCACGGCGCACGCCACGGTGACCGCAGCAAATGCCGCTCCGCTGCTATCCACCGTGCGCCACCGCGGCGCGCACAGGCCTCGCGGCGCCGTGCGCGCCCACCGCCACCACCAGGGAGCGGCGGCGGGGGAGCCGGGTGATCCCCACCAGCACCAGCAGGCGGTCCCGGCGAAGGGACGAAGCCCGCGAGCGCTGCCCAACGCCACGCTGAGGGTGGGCGCCGGCGTGGCGCTGGCGCTAGCGCTGGGCGGGGCCACGTGGACTGCGCGCGGCGGGGGGAGCGCCGGCGCCGGCCCTAGCCTCTTCACGCACGCGCACATGCAGCCGGCCGCGGTGTGCGCCCTGAACGCCGTCACCGACGCCGCGCTCCGCGCCTCCACGGAGCAGCGCGGCGCCGCGACCATGAAGACGAGCGTGGACGCGCTCTCGGACTCGCTGTTCCGGCGCGAGGACTCGGCCAGGGACCGCGCCACGCTCATGGACCTCGTCTTTGAGCAAGTCACCAAAGAGGTGTGCCCTTTCTTGCGACTCGCGTGCAGTGCAGGCCAGTGATCGATTGCTCTGCCACCGGCCGATGCTAACGTTGTGGAGTTCGCCCGTGCGCAGCATATCACCGACAGGGGGAAGCTGACGAGCCTACTGCAGAAGGAGTTCTCGGCTTCCCGCGACTCGGAGAGGAAGCTTGACCTCGGATTGCTGCTCACTGACGTTCTAATCAACCAGGTGACCTGCCACAGATTTCTTGGCATGTGTTAATAAGGCTAGGCATGCGTCCTCCATTGGTGATCTGAGCTAGAACCCTATTTTCTTCGACGTGCGTGGCAGAGAGACTGGCAGAGGGCGAAAGAAGTATGCCAGCAGCTCACAGGCCGCTACCAGCGTGACTCGAGGCCTTACCTTCACCTGGTAATGTTCCTACATGTCTTGAGTTTGAGCGTTTGAGGGCTTTTGAACTTCTTTGGTCTAAATCTGAATTGTGAATATGCCATGTTTTCTTCAGGCTGTGATCAACATGATGATAGCAGTGGAAGCCATGCTGTCCCCTGACACTGCCACCACCGACGACATCGAGAAGATGACCAAGACTGCCACGGACGCCTGGAAGGAGTTTAAGAACAAGAACGAGCTAGCCAAGGGGGCAGCAGATTCCACCGCCTGATAGCTGATATAAACACCGTGCTTGCAGTTTGCCTGACGCTGAAGATTTCTGTTGAGTGCTGACTGATCCAGGGATGACTGATGAATCTGTGTGTCCTGTGACTGTCAAGTCGTTTCAATTCGATGCCTGCCACTTAGTTTTCTAATTATTTTTTTACATCTGTATTTGTATATTTTATTTACAAAATGTTCTACTTTGTCAATTTTTACCCTGCAGTTTGCCAGCAAATGTACACACATCCATGCAAATAAAATCTAATAAAAAGATTAAAAAAAGAATGGACCTGCATTTTGCAAAGGCCTCAGTCAGTCAGCAGACTCCCCCCACATCTTGAGAAGATAGCTCTCGCAGCTGCTTCCGGGGATGTCTCTCGAGGACGCCATCCTAGTGCCCCCGTGCTGCTGCTTCCCTCGGCCTCCGCCGCCGCCGCCGCCAGGCTTGAGGTTATGCCGGTACTCGACGGCGATCTGCTCGAACACCTCGACCTCGAACATGTTGATGCTCACCTTGGGGCTCATCTGGTCCCTGACGTAGGCGAACGCGAGCTGGTCCCGCGGGCTGAACGCCTCCAGCTCGTTGAACAGCAGGCAGGAGAAGAGGTCACTGGCCACGCCGTGCCTCCGGATGATCACCGCCGTGTCCGGCACATCTGCAACATGGCAACACGCACAGTGGTCATGATGATTCAAGATTCTGAACATTTTGGAATTTGGCCTGAAGTGTTGTTCTTGTTGTATCAGAACAGAACATGGCAGAGCATGTGTCACAAATCTTGTTGGTTCCGTTGAACAAGAAGATATCAGAATCAAATGCTGCCGTGGACTCGTCGTGTCTCCGTCCGAAGTCTGCATTTCTTACCCGACGGATATGGAAGCTTGCTGGGGGACCATGGCTGCAGGCCGTAGGCGCAGTAGGTCTCCATCTGCGCCCTGACGGCATCGACGTCGCGGCACTTGCGCCACCGCGCCGTGGCGATGGCCTCCTCCAAGGTGTGGCGGTTGAAGGGGTGCCTGGACACCGCCACGTCGGCGCGGTCGCGGACCAGGAGCGTGTGCACCAGCAGCACCGGGTCCACCGTGAGCTGCACCTTGGCGTCCACCCACACGCTGAACCTGGCGTTCGGGAACAGCCGGTGCAGCAGGTGCTTGGCCACCACGCCGTTCATCGCCGGGTCCTCGTATGGGAGGCCCCCACCGCCGCCGCCGCCGCCGCCGTCGCTGGAGCGAGGGCCGCCCAGCGTCACCACGCGCCACGCGCCGACGGTGGTGGTGTGTTCGCCGCCGCCTCCCGAGATGGGAGCAGGAAGGACGCCTTGGCGCGCGAGGACCCTGCGGGTGGCGTCGTCGATGAACAGGAAGAAGCAGGCCGTGCGTAGCGTCTCGGAACCCAGCCCCCTGGGCTGCCGGACCTTGTCGTGGTCGTTCATAATCGCCGAAGCTACCACCACGCCCCTGCATTTCTCCATGGCCAATCTGTCTGAAAGCCGTCAACGTTAAAAGTATTCACTATTCAGTGATGTTCTTTATGATTGCACCGCGACAGCAAAAGCACTTGTCACTTGTGTATCATTTGGCTTCTATTCGAAGGCAAAATAATGGCGTGCGATCACAAGAAACAACTGGGCGCCGGCCACTCGAATGCTCCAGTTCTTCATACGTGTGAATGCGATTAATATTATCAAGGAGCTCACCATGTTCTGGGACGGGAAATTCCCGGAAGAACCCACAGGGAACCGCCACTTGGTCGTCGGTGTGGCTGAAGAAGGATCTCCGTTCGTTGGTCGAGAAGTTGCCTGCAAATGTGTCCTTCCTGCCGCCCTGGTACCGCAACGCAGGCGACGCCGAGGTGTTGCGGCAGAGGCCATGGATCTCTTCCAAGGCAGTCTTGTAGTCTGCTCAAACAGATCTGTTTTTAGGCGAAAAAAGAGCACCTGAACATCACTACAATTAGCAAAGAGCATATGCATGGCAACTGACATGATCCGAGATTTTTGTTCCACAAGTCAAAATGAGAAAACAAACTCCAAAGTGCCAAACTAAACATCGGTTGCAAAATCGTAATTCATTTTGACTTAGCACAACTGGATACACCACTGAACTATGTATCTGGTAAAGTCAGAACGACGTACAATTTGAAACCGGTGGATTTAAAATTTAAAATCTATCCAAAACGAAACGAACAACCACGGCGATCAAGGAGACTTGTCAAAGGTGATGCGGACGACTCCGATCGTTACGGGTTATCAATCATCATCAACGGCCACGCCCGGCCAGACGAGACACGAAAACGGGAAAGGAAGATGCATCGCTACACACGCAGATCGCTCGGCCACACGGGTGCGTACGTGCCAGTGCAATGCAACACTTGCCGGACGTGGAGGAGAGAGCGGCGATCGGACCTGCGAAGGCGACGGGGTTGGAGCAGAGGGCGCGCGGGGTGGACAGGGCGTGCCTGTGCTCGCCGTAGCCGGGCGGGTAACGGAAGAGCGGCTTGTTGGGCGGGGAGGAGGGGAAGGGCAGGAGGCGGAGGCAGCCGCGGCGGCCGGGGTCGGTGAAGGAGACGTAGAGCGCGGGCGGGAGCGTGGTGAGGAGGTAGAGCAGGGACAGGCACAGCAGCTTGGACTGCAGCACCGGGGGGCGCCGCACGCGCACCGGCCACCCCATGCCTGCCACGCCGGGGACGGCGCGGCGTGGCGGTTCTGGACGTGCGGTGCGGCGCGGCGGTTGCTTGGCCTTGGCTTGGCTCTGCCGCTCGACCACTCCTCCTGATCAGGGCGCGCGAGGACCGGGCACTGAGTGATACTAGGAGTTGGTTGAAGAATGAGGAAGTGACCGTAGTAGCTTTCGGCTTTCACAGTATTGATTTGCGTCGTGTGCATGCAGCCTCCCCAGGCTCAGCTGTTGCGGACGCCCCCTGTTTCTCAACTGCTTATAGCAAATTCAACTTTAAATTTCAATCTCTACTATATCTCTATCTAGAGAGCTACCTCATGAATATTTTCTATGTATCTATTAGCATCTTGAGCTCCTTAGATTCTGCTGTATTAAGTAATATGATAGATAGATAAATGATGTAAAATAAAGAGTGAAATACAACGTAGATCTCTAAACTAGAGGAGGCTGCTAGACTGAGAGTCTGAGACTGCAGCACAGAAATAGACATTAGAAAGTGCACACGCACACAACCACGATGTCCACAACCATCGATATAGTTTATGTGAAAAACTCAGTACTCAGAGGCACTAGGAAGGTGAGTGTAAGAGATTTTGGTGGCCCTAATAGCCACTAATAAGGACCTACACCTAGAACACCAACTCACTCTGAGTCGGTCGGTTCTTTTATAATTTTTAGTTACTTAGTGCAGAGGGTCCTTTCGATGGCAGAACCGTCTTCTCATTTCTGGGTGGCAGAGCCTGCCAACAGATGAAGCTGACTTTCGGGTGGCAGAACCAACCTACGATGAAGTCCAGACCTTTATGATCCCGGATGGCAGAGCCTACCTTCGATGGATCATAACTTAGGCACTAAGCACTTAGAAACTATAAAGCACAACCGAGAGACTAAAATCAAACTTTATTGCAATACTCCAAGAGTACGACACTTTGG
Source organism: Bothriochloa decipiens (assembly GCA_023333625.1). NCBI lineage: Eukaryota > Viridiplantae > Streptophyta > Magnoliopsida > Poales > Poaceae > Bothriochloa > Bothriochloa decipiens. The sequence continues at coordinate 3,223,223 of CM041634.1, read as the reverse complement.
TGGTTATTCTAGCACACTCACTCTTCACCACACACCACTCTCTACCATGCTCTCATGGAGTGGCTCCCTTGGTATGTATCCCTTTGCTTGTGTGTGTCATGGCAAGGAAGGGAGCCTCTATTTATAGGCCTAGGAGATCCATGGATTTGTGCCATGTGTCCTCCTTGTAGAGTATTCCTAGATATTATAATTTTTCTAATTTATTTTATTTCCTATTCTACACTTTTCCATACAAATATCTTAGATCATGAGAAATAGAGAATATTCTAGAATCTTGTCTCTCTTCGTTCACCTCCCATCTTCATGCGCCGTGTAGAACCTTTCGGAAGATGATCTCCTCCAAATATGATGCCTTGTGAAGAATACTTCGGAAGAAGTTTGGCTTGCTTTATTTTAACACTCCCCCTCAAGACAAACTTCTTCCAATGCTTGTCTTCCAAACTCTTCTGAGCTCTTCTTGGAACTCTTCTGTTCTTCCCTTCTCGAGCCACGGGCCTAGCCTTGCACCTTTTGATTGAGCTATAGGTGGAAGGCTCAATAAGACACAGATTTACATACCTTGAATTGGGCTTCGGCCTTCTTGTCGATCTCCGTAGACCTTGAGCAGGCTCTTCTTGCTCTGCTTCCTGTGGCAGAGGCTCCTCTTCAACTGACCGATGTACTCCAGTCTTCTAAGGACTCTTCACCTTCTGGTGACTGGTATCAGAGCTGTGATGGTCCGGGGCCGTCAGGAAGAGGTTTTTTTCGGTGCAACATCAAGGCACTAAGGGGAGACTCTGCCAGAGTTCACAGTCTGCGATTGTGAAGGAACGCTGGTCCGGGACCAAGCGTAGTTGACACCGGGTGTCAGTTGAGATGGCGGATCTCTTGAGTGCAGGAGGTATGAGAAGGCTCAATAGCCACAACTATGGCTATTGGAAAACTTGCATAGAGTCCTACTTGATGGGTCAGGACCTATGGGAGGTTGTAGCGGGTACCGAGAAGACTCTTCCACCGAAGGAGAATACAGAAGCCTTACGGAAGTGGAGAATCAAAACAGGCAAGGCTATGTTTGTATTGAAGACAACGATCGAGGAAGACCTGGTGGAGCACATCAGAGATGCAGAGACACCAAATGAGGCTTGGGAGACATTGGCGAAGCTATTCTCAAAGAAGAATGAGGCGCGACTCCAACTCCTAGAGAAAGAGTTTGCAGGTATCTCACAAGGCACTCTGAGCATCAACAAGTATTTTACTAAGGTGAAGTATATATGCCAGGAGATATCTCAACTTGACCCGGAGGAGAAGGTCAGCGAAGCTCAGATGAGAAGGATCGTCATAAATGGCCTAAGACCCGAGTACAGTGGGTTTATGGCTGTAGTGAGTGGATGGCCAGTACAACCGTCCTTGGTGGAGTTGGAGAATCTATTGGCTAATCAGGAGGCATTAGCCAAGCAGATGGGCAATATCACTTTGGAAGAGAATGATGAGGAGGAGGCGCTCTTCATCAGGAAGAAGGGTCCACTAAGAGGCCAAGGAGAGGCGAAGGAGTGGACAAGAGGTGATAGACGTTGTCCAAAGAAGAGCAGCTATTCGGAGGGAGCTCAACAAGGGAGCAGCGATGAAGATGACCAGGAGTTGGTCAAGAATGAGAGGAGAAGAAGAGGTGAGTGCTTCAATTGTGGCAAGAAAGGACATCTTGCACGGGACTGTTGGAGTCCACGGAGGCACTCAGAAGGAAATGTGGCTACAACAAAAGAAGTTGTCTTGAGTACATGCCCAAGTGAAGAAGAGTGGGATGTTGTGGCAGCAACCAAAATTGAAGATGATGGCGCTTACTTCGTGGAAGACTTGACAGAGGGTGAAACTCCATCAACCGAAGATGAAGAAGAAGAGTGGGATACAGAAGGTGGCTTCTCCATGAAGGTGAGAGATCTAGATGCTTCTAGTGGATTCATAGTATTTGGATATGACAGTGATGTAGATTGGGAGGCTCTAAACGGTGAGGAGAAAGATATTAAAAATATGAAGATAGAGCCTAGTCTTCATGAACATGAGGAGCCACAACAGCATAGTAAAGACAAGTATGGAGCATTGGTGATCCATGAAGATTTGAAGGAGCATGAGAAGGCAAAGAAAATTCCAAGAGGATGCAGTGGTGAAGATCTCAGGTATGACAATACTTCACCAGCTAAAGTTATTTTGCCTTCGTACAAGAAAGCATCTAGAGGACAGACAACTAGAAGGATGAAGAAGAAAAAAAGAGATGCATAGATCCATCAAGTCTGAAAGGAAGCTCACGACACAGACACATGAGTTGAAGGAAGAAAAGGCACAAGGACAAGATAAGAAGAAGTCTCGTAACGGTAGAGCGCAGAAGATTCAAGCGAAGCGACACGTATTGGTTCGACCGCCCAAGACAAGTATGCATTGAGGGGGAGTGTTGAAATATGCAATGCATACTTGGAAGGTTCTAGAAGGTTTTAGAAATAACAAGATACTTTTCCATATATAAGGATAATATCATGGCAAGATGAGAAGCTTCTAGAAGACTTTAGAGATGTGGAGAGCATAGAGTTGCCATGCTTCATGGCAACTTAGGAATACTCTAGAAGTTTGGATATTTTGTATGGTAGAAAAATTCTAGAGATAGATATTTATAAGGAAGAGTGTGGAAGTTGCCACATAGCAACACCACAAGGGCCATGAGCACCTATAAATAGAGGTGCTCCCCTCCCTCCTAATATACTATCACCAAAAGGACATACCATGGCATAGGCATAAGGTAGGAGATGGAGAGGTTGCCATGATAGTGTGGAGGTGTCTAGGATAGCCATATAAAGAGTGTAGGAAGTCTTGTATAAAGTTGTGAGCAACTGAATAAAGGTTTGAGTTCCCTTGTAGAGAGTCGGTCTCCCGTGTTAGTGTCGGTGTGAAGGTCTCCTCATAGTAGTGTGGGTTTAAGGGTCCACAGAAGAAGTGGTATCACTCCAGTTTGGTATCACTTCTAGAAAGTCGGCGTCAAGGTTAGAGGCACCGATTTCTCAACAGTGAGAAAATACCGACACCCTATCTTGGGTTGCGCGGGGTTGGGTGTTTTATTAGCACAGAAAAGCCCTGTGCGTGGCCATTACATAGGGGCTAAAGCAACCAGAGAGCAAGCCGGTAGGATCCGTCGAACAACCGAAACTTATCACTAACACAAAGATAAGAACAGATAGATCCTTCCGGCCTAAGCATGTCTAGGTTGTTAGCAACATTACAAACCAAACACAAGCACATAACTAACTTTAACAGTTCCCCTCAAAAACAACAACAACAACAACTTTAACAGTTCAAACTCGATACACGATCAGGCAAGCAAACAAAGGCAAATCACAAGTAGAATGTAGAGGGGTCTTTGATTACTTGAATAAGACATCTTGTGCAACAGGTTACGCATCCGTACTGTTCTTGTCATACTTCCTGTCTATATTCAGGATGCCAGCATTAGAAAGCAGGGCCCAGACGTGTGTCAAGAACTCTCCTCCATTTGCAAGATGTTCAATGTGCCCTTTGACATTGTCGGATGGTGCAATGTACAGAAGCTTCTCAGCCCAGAAGTTTGCCATCACCTTCCATTGCAGAACGCCTTGGTTCTGAAGCAGCTCCCCTAGCCTGATACCACTTTTGATAATAGGTTCGTATTCATTCTGCTCCCCTTTCTGCTGCACTTCTAAATCAGTGGAATTTTCTTGTTGGATAATGTTCTTCAAGAAATTGTACTTGTCCCGGTTAGATTTCAATTTCCAAACTTGTTCCACTTGACTCACAGCTGTAGCAAAGATAAACTTTGTGTCTGCTTCGGGATCCGGCAGCAACTCTGGGACAAAAGCCATCAGATAGGCGCAGTATTTTGATAACACTGATGCAACTTCATAGTCATCTTCTGCAGTATTCTTCCCTTCAGGTGTTTGAATATTCTTGACTTCTGGAGATTGTTTTGTTTGAATATTCTTGACTTCTAGAGATCGTGCAATTTCACAGTAGGTGGTTGCAATATGCCAAACTAGCATAGTTTCTGCTTGACTTTCATAACACAATGCCCAGTTGAACTGTGCAATGACACTCCCACTTTGATCGAAAGCCCGTATTAGTGATGACTTTCCATTGGTTAGCTGACCTTTACATGATTGTAGAGTGGAGAGTATTGCTTTCCTGACTGTTGGAGACAACTTATCGGAACTCTTTTTCTTGAAGAAAAATGATCGGATGCAAAGAAGTGCCCAGTAGCCGAACCTGTATGGTGATTTCACTCGCTCCGAAGCAGAATGGAATCTAAGCAGTTTCTGTTTATAGAGGTGCATCATTGCAAATGAATACCCAGGACCGCTCTCAAGAATGGAGTATTGACCAATTTTATTTTTCCAATACCCTGAAAAACGCATTAGCTTCCTAAGAAATCCAAAACGGTTGTAACAACTGCATTTGCTGACATTAGCATTGGTTTTCGTTACAGCATGGTTGCACCCGAATGCTACATGGGTCCAATCTGATACCATGTGCAGAGCAAGCTGCACAATTTCTACAGCAAATAGAACACCGAAAACAACTAGTGTGATTATAGTGTCAGCCTTTTGGGTCTTCACTTCAGTGATTGCCATAGTTGTAGCAATGCTTATGGAATTTCGATAGACAAAAACTCCAACCACTATCATCAAAATGATTCTGAAGATACCCAAGCTACGGGAAAGGTTTCCCATCTCAAAGTAATAGGCATATCGAGTGAAGAAGAAATCATAGAGGAAACCCAATTGTACCTCAACAATTCTGAATGTTCTTTCAGGGATCTGATCAGTATTTTCTTGAGGGAAGTCTGGGCCACCTCTGTCATCAGGTAGAAAGCCAGTTAGGACAAGATTGAGAGCTTCAGTTGTACCGGCTTCAGCACAGAGCAAGCCAAAATATCTGCGCTTGAGGAGCTGAAACAGGGTTGTCAGTGTTGTGGTGCCACCATGGGAGCCCAGCAATACTATACCCCTGCAGTACTTTTGAATGTCACCCATCATAATGATTCCATCTTCTTTTCTCACTTTGCTTATGTAGAGTAAGGAATCAGTGGAAATTACAGGATGGTGGTTATCGCGGCAATGGACCGGGTAGTTGTTGTAACACAGCTGCTTGCACTTGACCAGGTCTTTCATGTAGTCCGCAACTGGGATTGGATACGTTGCTCATCCAAATCGACAAGATGCTTGTCAAGTTAGAATATAGAACAATGAACAGCAACATAATCACAAGAATCATAATTGGGAGTCTAGAGAGAGAACTCGACCAGTAAAAATTCGGACGGAAATCTAGATTTGCATATAAAGCGAGCAAAATCGAGTAGGAATAGACAAAGTACTGAAACTGCTCGAAGAGCCGCCTTGTCCATTTCTTGGTGTCGTCGAGATCATACGCCACTGCGGAGTTGGTGGATCCTAGAATATGGAAAAGGGAGATCACCCAAACAGCGTATAGCGCATTCTTGACTGGAGCAGAAACCATCTGACCGATGGCGTTGGTGATGAGCGGGGAGGACAGCGTGTAAGCTATCCACAGGCCGCCTTGGGTGACTATGCCACCTGTTCGTCGCCTGAGGGAGCCGAGGATGAGCTGCACAAACAGCAGCACGGCCGCCGCTGCCACAAAAACCTCAATCCGGATCACCGTCACGCGAGGGTTCTTCAGCCATGGGGTGTGAGACTGGGACAGCGGTGGCATTGCTAGCCCGGTTGCTCCTGGTTGATGACCTCCGTCACCCATGGAGGTGAGGCTTTGCCACTCTGTTTTTTCCTCAGCAGCAGCAGCAGTGCTTGTTGGTGGTTTGGGGAAGTTGATGAACTGATTGGCAGAGGCAACCTAAAACCTTGTAAGGTTATGATTGAGGTAGTGTCTGTCTTTCATAAAAAAAAAAAAAGACGTAACCAGTGCCGTAGGCTTCCGCACTGTGCGGGGTCTAGGGAAGGGATTTCAGCGCCAAGCCATACCCGCGCATAATGTGCGGAGGCCGGGGCTCGAACCCTGGACCTTCCGGTAATAGACGGTAAGACACTACCGCTGCACCAGGGCCGCCCTTCTTTCATAAACATTCTATATTGATCTCGTTATAAAAAAAGTCATATCTCATGAACCAAATATCGTAATTAAAATCGGATTGCATTATCATATATTTTGTCATAAGCTTTTCAAAACAAGACCCCCACATGGATATATTTTTATACCTTTTTTAAAAAATATTTCTCTTATCTCGATGCATAGCCGATATAGTTTTAGCCAATCTAGTTTTGAAACAACATAACCTGAAAACATGTATTAAAACAACGCAATAATATCTATTGCAACAACCCAAAACTCATATGTGAAACACCATAGGAATATATGTTGAAATAACCCAAACATACATGTTCAAACAACCCAGAAATATCTATTGAAACACCCCCTGATAATACCAGTTGCAATAACCCGGAAACATATGTTGAGACAATCGAAGAACTTTTATTGAAACGACACAAAAATATCTATTGAAAAGACAAAAAAATCATTTTGTTGAAAACACCAACAACCAGGGGGTGGCTGCTACTACAAAACTGAAATACTAGTGAACCAGCATGGTTTAAACCACTGATATATCTGAAAATAATTAAATGAAACAGCCAGGGCCCCCCTAATCTTACAGCTGAATATTTCTTAGTGAACTAGCATGGTTTTAACCTATGTTACACTAATCTCAGTCGACGTTTTAAACCCTAATCTCAGTCGACGCTCTTCACACTAATCTCAGTTGACGTACTGAATCCTAATCTCAGTCAAGGTACTGAACCCTAATCTCAGTCAACGCTTTACAGAGACAAAAAGTTAACTATATTAGGAATTTCTGAAATCTACTGACAGTTAGTAGACGCCCTAAACCCTACTAATCTCAGTCGACGTAATAAACCCTAATCTCAGTCAATGCTGCTCACACTAGTCTCAGACTCTCCGAACGCTAATCTCAGTCGAAGCCCTTAATCTCAGTCGACGTAGTGAACTCTAATCTCAGTCAACACTGTTAACAATAATCTCAGGTACGTTACAATAATGATTAATTAATGAACAGTCACTGTTTAGCATGCCCTTATTGTAGAATCATGTCTCGGAGATGTATCATCATTATACTATTCATGATATGCGATGCCATTCTATAATTTTCTGAAATATACCACTACTTAGCCCTTTCATGAATTTATTAATTTCTGGACCAAATTGACCTTATAGACTAGACAAAGGAAACAAATAACTGGATATTTGTAATTTCTCATAATAATTTCTATGCAATGCATGAATAGTTGCATCATCTGCGGGGCAAATAATGTTATCTTAATGCAGAAGCGAGATGAAGGAAATCAGATATACTTTCCTCCTTGCTATAAGTCATTCTAATTTTCTTGAATACTCAAAACATCTCAAATTTAATTAAAATTATAGAAAGAATTATGAAGATTTATAACATTAAATAAATAGATATGTTATTAAAAATATAATTAATGAAGAATATAATGGTATTTATTTGATATCATCGTGAAACTTCATATAAGGTTGGGTTTATTTTTAAAAAAGAATTTTGCTTATGTCTGTTATGCCTTTTATTAAACTAACACTATAGGCCAATTTTCTGTAGTAGTATGTTTCAAGACAATCTATTTTCTATGAAATTAGCCATTTTGCTCTAATCTAGAATTTTAATTTTCTCTTAGACAAAGCGAGTACTAACAAGTTTTTTTGATTGTTTCAAGGTTAACAACAATTATATCATCAATTAGAAACTTATTTTTAGAATACAACCACAAATACAGTAACCCTAGTGAGATCAGAAGTTTTCCACGCTGCAAGTGTACAATTTAGAATGACGTTACACGCAACTTTAGTTGGTGGCTATAGATGATTTTTGTACAAGACCTAGGAACAAGACAACCGGGGGTTTTCCCCTTGGTATTGGGTTGACCCTTGGTCTACGGAACATCGAAAGTCATAAAGACTCTGTTCTGCTCCTATACACTAGCGAATATTTACTTGGCTCACCGGCGGAATGGCCGTGACACGACATGTTGATTTGAGAAAAAACTACACACGGGATGAGTTTTACTATTGCAACAAGAGCTAGGCACCTTATTTTTACTCCAAAATAAACGAAGCTAGCGCAGAAGAGTACGAAATACAAATACTTCTAGCAGTGGCAAAGGTCCTTGCTCAGCTCGCGCTTTCCTAAACGCCTCAGCGCCGTAAAGCACGCTTGAAATCGCATCACATATCAGAGGCCACCGCCTCCTTGGCGTCGTCGAAGAGCATCCAAATCTCGTTGACCCTGTCACTAAACTCGAACGGCGAGTTGTACTGCGCGACGGTGTAAGGCGAGGCCGCCGGGTCGGCCCTGCGCGCGTCGTTGACGGCGGCGGCCCACCTGGTGCCCTGCAGGCTTTTGTCTAGCCGCGCCGCCTGCTCCCCGACGTCTTCGTCCGCCACGAACCCCCCGAAGCGGCGCACGGCCGCGTACCGTGCCCCGGCCCAGCGGTCAACGCGCAGGCCCTCGGCCGGCGGCGGGTCCGCCTGGTTCTTGGCCGGCACGTAGAAGCTGACGGCGAAGGTGGAGGCGCAGAAGGGCCCGTCGCTCGGCGACACCCGCGTCAGCACCGGCGCCGTCATCTCGATCGTCTCGTTGTACGCGTTCTTGCCCTGGATATAGTTGAACAGCCTGCACGCACGCGCGCGTGAGCGCGTCCAGTGTCAGCCCAGCTAGCAAGCCACAACTACGGCCCACGAGCCCATACTAGTATTATCACTAGGCTCGTTCTGGCCCATTCGAAGGCAGCCCAACAAGGAACGGAAGCGAGATGACGAACAAGAGCTCGCTTTGCTTACTGGAGGAAGCCAGTGCGCGTGGCGGCGACGACGGAGATGTCGTCGATGGGCGCCGTGGTGACCCACATGGCGTCCGTGTACCGCCGGATCTCGAACCCGTTGGCGCTGTCCACCACCTCGTACGCCGGGCACTCGATGCGCTCGCACGTCGGCGGCACCGCCGCGGCAACGAAGGCGGCGAGCAGCGTCGCGGCGACGGCGCCGGCGAGCAGGCTGCCACGCCGCGCCATGCTCTTTCTTGCTTTGCTTGCTTGCGCTGCTGCTACTGGTGCTGGATTGGGATGGGGTGTGGCGCTCGATCTCCGTCCGTGCGGTTGGGGATTGGCTCGGCTGTGATAAATACACTTGTGCTTTGCCCGGCTCAGGATGCTCGCGGCGCGGACGCTTCCACGTCGCTGGTTTTCGAGCGCTTGGCCACCGTTCGATATCTCGTGGTCTCGCTAGAGTCCACAGGCGTGAGGTTAGCTGCAGAAGCACGTAGCAAGCACCAGTTTTGGTGGTTTCTGAGATTTTTTTTCTTGCTTCTTGATTCTGATGGGTATTGCAGTTAGCCAGTTACAGTATTGCAGATAGATAAAGAAATTACGGGTCAACGTATATACATTTTTTTACGTCAGGTAACAGTTGACCACACTGAAACTTTATTTGCGATTGCTTTCAGTTTCAGTTAGCACACACTGAAACATTATTTGCGGTTGCTTTAGACTTCATTCAGGTTGCAGGCATTCGAAGATTTCGAGTTCATCATCACAGAAAAACGCATTCAGAGGGGGCTTCGTCTGTGCTATGAATACAGCACGCGAGCAGCTGTTGCAATGGTTGGTGAGCTTGCAGTTGCAGGAGAGGTTGCTTCGCCGGTGAAGCAAGGAGCTCATGGTCTACAGTTATGTCTGCTTGTGTTGAATTCTTGCAGTTGCAGTTGTGTTGTGGAGTCTGCTTGGTCTGTCTATGTCTGGTCGTCTCTGTCAAATTCTTGTTATCCTAGTATTAACTACCTGACACATATACATATCCGCAACGTGTGAATCGACAGAACTGAATTATGGTGAAATGACCGCATTGAAGTTTAACAAAATTCAACATTGAATTTTGTTTTTGCTGAGGATTAAAAAAAGGATCAATCTTGAGACAGATAGGACACGTATTAGCAGTTACGGCTACTGCAGGAAGGAGATCGAGTACAACAACCACAAGTAGAAAGCTCCGGACGCCGCCACCTCACTCACTCGCTAGCAGCAGCCTTACCGGCGGCCTGGTTGCCGTTGGCGGCGGCTGCGGGGGCGTCATTGGGCTTGGCGTCTTCGCCTTCCTTGGCGAAGGCGGCGACGGGGAAGGTCCTACCAAGCCCGGTCGGCGTCTTGAAGGTGATCTTGGACTGGTCATCCTTATCGATAAACATGTCGGAGAGGTTGACCCAGATGAGGAGCTCCTTGGTCTTGACCCCCGTCATGCGCTTCATCCGCCGGTCCTCGACGAAGGCGGTGACCTCGGCGGCGTACGAGACCTGGCGGGAGATCGCGCGGAACGTGTGCGTCAGCGCCTTCTTCTGGCGCAGCCACACGAAGCCCGTGGACCGGTTGTACCCGACCTCCTCCATGTCGGCGAGGGGGAGCAGGCCGAGAGGAAGGTGCACCTCCGCCAGCAGCTCCGTGGATTTCTCCGCGCAGAGAGCCGCGCCGTGGTACACCTCCGCGCCCGCACGGTGCGCCTCGATGGCTTGTGAACCCATGGCGGATTGAGGGGAGGGAGAGGTGGGATGGGAATGGAAGGGAATGCTGGGTGCGGCGGCGAGGAGGATGGAGGTGTGGATTGGATCGATGCGGGGACTGCCGGGGAGGGAGGAGCGGGATTTTGTAGAAGGGAAGGGAGGAGAGGACTGGGTCGTCGGCAGCGGCAGGCGGGTCCGTCGGAGTCGGCGAGGGGCGGTTGCCGGCTGGGGAGATGCGGGGATCAGTTAAAGCGGGGTTCAGTTATTAATGAGACCGGCCTGCCTGAGTGCGAGACGGCGAGCTGGCGGTCTCGCCGTCGCCGTGGCGGGGCGATGCGACGTGGGTGGGTGCAGCCCCGTGCAGGTGGGGGTTGCAGCTCCGGCTCCGGCTAGTTCTGAATTGATGAATCTGTAGTGAGTTCACACCTGATCTGATGGCATAGCAACGGACATTTTTGCACGATTGCGTTGCAGGACCAGGAGTCCAGGACCAATCTTTTGATTGTACCATGAAAAGGTGAAGAAATTCAAATTAAAGTTGTTGGTTCTTTCGGGAGCCGGCCGCGTGCGAATTTTGGATGAAATTTGTACCACGAGGCTGGCGGGCGGGCGGCCGCGCGGCAGTGGTGTGCAGTGCAGGGTGCAAATGGACGGCGCCATGTGCCAATGATGGCAGTGATGCGCGGCAGCTTTCAGCTACCGACACCGTGAGCTACTGCCTGTCCACTCCGCCTCGATCTAACCGCGTCTCGATCGCGCTTTCAACTGCAGTGCGTGGCCGCTGGCTGGTGGCTTTGACCGTCACGGCGCGATGCCGGCATGCCGCGATGGTTTTGAGCCAAAGGCGCAGCGCATTCACGCCGAGCGCTGTGGCCCAGCCCTACGCAACGCCCAACCGCGCGCGGCTGTGGCATTCGCTTCCTTCGGTTCAGTTCTGTTACACCCGGTTCAAACGATAAAATCAGACGTAAGTTTTAAAGAACTATAAATAATATCAATTATAATATTTTAAATATAACGTATACAATATATAAAAGATCACCTAATTAACAATCAGCGAAAGACGATTTCAAACTTGGGTGTAGACTTTACTCCACTGAATCTAAACTGACTGGTTGACAACAAGACTAACACTCCTCCTGAGGTGTGGGGGAAATAGTAAGGGTGAGTTTATCGAACTCAACAAATATAGCAATAGGGCAGTACCTATCAACTCATAATCAATGTAACATAAGTAATATATGAAGCATAAAACGGTAAACCATGAACATGTTAGCAATTCAAAAGTCATTATCTTAATATAAAGATTTCAAGGCCGCTCGTGTCCTTGAGCAAGGCTAGTATACCAGTTTATTAAACTCTGCGCAGAGGTGTATACTTTCACTGTGAGCCATAAATTACCCTTTCGCCCGAGGTAGCTAACCTCTTAGCCCACTACCAAGGAAGACCGGCAGGGTTCACTATAAAGCCTTTCAAAGGTTCGTCTAACATGTTAGGGCCGCTAAGGTTTCTGCGCCCTACGAATGTAGTATCCCCCCTTCTAGATGGCACATAACCGCAGCCTATACACATATCGACAGGGGTCCAACTACACCCAACCCGGACACACCCCTCTTGCGCCAAAAGAGAACCACTAACAAGCTAGAAAATATCCTCATACTGAGCTAAAACCAAAGCCATGTAGCCCTCACAGCTGTACTGTAAATCCCAGAGGTTCTCTTACAGATAAATCATCAAGTTGCTAAAAAATTATTTTTTTATCGTTTATTGCTTAAACATTAATTAAGTCACAAGGTCAAAGTCACATGAATAAAACCCAAGAGCTATACTTGCTTCGTTCAAAGCCTTCCCAATGAACCTGCTGATTCTGGTTGTCAAAGAACTCTTGGTCTCCAACGAATGGCTCATTCTCTAGATCGGAGCAACACACAAGCATCGAGCAATCATACACAAGTAAACAAAATACTTAACTTAGAGCAGTACACCATTTTATAAAATAGTTTGAAAAGAGCTAATAAAACTATTCTACTCATTGCCACGATCACACAGATGTAAAGATCATTGAAAACGGAGCTATAACGTGAAAGTTATGGATTTTACAAGATTTTCTATTATAAAATAATTAGTTTAAAATAAAACTCAATTTTAAAAAGCTTGGAATAAATCTAATAACGATACTAACATGTAGATCATGAAATTACGAACCTAACTCAACTTGAATGGACCAAATCAGAGTTAAAACGAAGAAGTTATTACCAAAACACTCCAGTGGTAATTCTGTAATAAGACAAATCCGTAAATACCTCATCTTCTGCCTCTAGATCTACCACTCTCGCATGAACGTGACCAAGGGCATCCATGGCAATGCTGCTCTCACGTAGGAGGGAAAGAAGAGGCTTGAGCGGGACGTGTTCGGCCGTCGGCGGCTGGCCAGACCGGCACCGAGCAGCCTCCCTGTACGCTCATGCACAGCACGGCGACGCTGGCAAGAGGTTGAAGACCATGACGTAGAGAAAGGAGAAAAATAGAATTTGCTACAATAGAGATTTCCAACTAGGAACTCCCCTCATAGTAATTATGATGTGCTTTGGTCAAGGGATCGGTACAAATATATAGGGCGAAAAACTCCCCGAGTCAACGTCAACTAGCAATATGGTACTAATTGATATTGCACCCTCTACCTTTAATAATAGGCCTAATTAATTATTAAAGCCCATTAGTAAATAAAGACATGGGCCTTTAGGTGTTGGGAAAATTGGGAGACTTTATTATTTTCGGAATTGATTAATTTCATGGATAAAATAATTCTAGAAAAGTCTAGAATTAACTTTTAAGCCACGAAAAATACTCCGAAGGCTCTAAAAATTTGGAGAAAATTCTTAGAGATATTTTAGAATATGAGCAACCTAAATAAAGTATTTAGAGATCATAAGAAGATATTATGGAGCATCTAAAAGTTAGAATATACTCATAGTTAAATGGGAATACACCGACATGTGGGCGCGGTGCGTCAATGAGAAGGGTGCGGAGCGATGATGGCAGAGAGACAGAGCGGGGGAGAGCGCTGTGCCCTGCGCGCGTGGGCTCTGGCCTGAGCCGGCCTAAGGAAGAAAAGAAGTGGCCTAATTGTTTTGCTTCTTTAGATTATTTCATCACGCCAAAGCAGAAGGTACGAGGAAGAAAATAAAGAAACACAGATAGGTCCAGCTGCTAGAGACCGATTTGAGAAAGAGCGAAGGATTTCATTTCAGTTTGGAGTTTCAGAATAAAATCACTTAAAATAAAAATACCAATGCACCGGCATTTATGCACCAACAATGTTTCTAAGCCTTGAGATAAATTTTAATTTAAGAAAAAATATTATTTTTCTATGTTTCATGAGCACAAAAATACATAAATAAATCATTCTACGTTATTTTTAAAAATGCAAAATTTGGGGTGTTACAATTCTACCCCCCTTAAAAGAATCTCGTCCTCGAGATTGAGCTGAGCTTACTCAAACAACTGTGGATATGCTGCCCTCAATGTATCTTCTCTTTTCCAAGTTGTCTCTGCCTCAGAATACCGATTCCACTTAACCTTACACATCTTAATAATTCTGCTCCTTGTGATCCGTTTCGCTGTTTCCAAAATATTAACCACATATACTTCATAAGTAGGATCATCTTTTACTGTAAGCTCCTCTATAGGTATTTGCTCTACTTCCGGCACACGCAAACACTTTTTAAGTTGTGACACACGAAACACATCATGCACACCGGGCAACCTTTCAGGCAACTCTAACTGATAAGCCACTTCACCACATCTCGCAATAACCTTGAATGGACCAACATACCTTGGTGCTAATTTTTCCTTCATGTTAAACCTCCTCACACCTCTCATAGGCGACATCTTTAGGTATACATGATCACCTATCTTGAATGCAAGTTCCCTCCTTCGAGTATCCGCATAACTCTTCTGACGGGATTGTGCCACCCTCAGATTTTCCCTAATCATTCTGACTTGTTCTTCCGCCTCTCTGAGTGAATCTGGACCAAACTGTTGTGTCTCCCCAGTTTGATTCTAGAACAATAGAGTTCTACACTTTCGTCCATACAATGCTTCAAAAGGTGCCATCTTGAGACTTTGCTGATGACTGTTGTTATATGAGAACTCAGCATAAGGTAAACTCTTATCTCAACTAGTTTCTTTTTGCAATGCACACACCCTCAACATATCCTCTAGTATCTGATTTATCCTCTTAGTCTGACCATCAGTCTGAGGATGAAAAGCCGTACTAAAATTCAACTGCGTACCCAGGGCGCTATGCACAGTCTTCCAAAAATGAGATGTGAATTGAGTACCTCTATCAGACACAATCCTCTTCGGTATCCCATGAAAACAAACAATCCTTTCCATATACAGTTTAGCTAACTTTGGGCCATTGTACTTTGTCTTACTAGCAAAAAGTGACAAACTTTGGTCAATCGGTCTACTATTATCCAAATAGAGTCAAAACCTTTCTGAGTATGAGGTAAACCTGTTATAAAGTCCATACCGACCTCTTCCCATTTCCATTCAGGTATCTTCATTGGCTGCAGTAATCCAGCTGGCCTTTGATGTTCAGCTTTCACACGTTGACAAGTATCACATATAGTAACGTACTCTGCCACATCCCTCTTTAGACTAATCCACCAATACTTTTCCTTGAGATCTATGTGCATCTTAGTACTTCTAGGATGGATAGAGTAAGCTGACTCATGTGCCTCTCGCAGAATTACCTGACGAAGAGCTTTTACCTCCGGAACACATATTCGGTTGCCATACCATAAGGTACCCTCTTTATCAATGCGGAATCCAGGTGTCTTCCCTTCTGCTAACTTCTTCACTATATACTTCAGATCCTCATCTTCTAGCTGACCCTTGTGAATTTCTTGCTCTAAGGTAGGTGTCACCTCTATCTCCATAGCATTAGTAACAAGAGTGAGGTTTAAATGAGCAAACTCTGTACACAACTTATCAGATTCAGGTGTCGTCCAAAGCTCATTAGCATGCTTCTTTCTACTAAGCGCATCCGCCATGAATTTGCCTTCTCAGGATGGTAATACATATCAAAATCATAATCATTTAACAGTTCCAACCAACGGCGTTGCCTCATGTTCAAGTCAGACCGAGTGAAGATGTACTTCAAGCTCTTGTGGTCAGTGAAGATATCAGTCTTGTGCCCAATCAGATAGTGTCGCTAAATCTTCAGAGCATGAACCACAGCTGCTAATTCTAGGTCATGTGTAGGATAATTAAGCTCATGTTTCCTCAACTGCCTCGAAGCATAAGTGACAACTTTACCTTCTTGCATAAGAACACACCCCAATCCCAAAACGAGATGCATCACAATAGATAGAGAACTTCTTGCTTAGATCTGGCAATACCAATACTGGAGCTGTTGCTAATCTCTTCTTGAATTCTTCAAAACTGGCTTGACACTTGTCGGACCACACAAACTTGGCATTCTTCTCTAGCAAGGCTATCAATGGCTTAGCAATCTTCGAGAATTCTTCAATGAACCTCCTGTAATAACCAGCCAACCCAAGAAAACTACGAGTCTCACTTACATTAGTAGGTGGCTCCCAGTCCAAAATGTCCTTCACCTTTTTTTAGATCCACGGCTATACCTCCATTAGATACAACGTGACCCAGAAAAGAAACTTCGTTCAGCCAGAACTCACACTTGCTCTTCTTAGCATACAATTTGTGTTCCCTGAGCTTCTGCAACACCAACCTCAGATGTTCTGCATGTTCTTCTTTGGTCTTAGAGAACACCAGAATATTGTCAATGAACACTACCATGAACTTGTCGAGATATTCCATAAACACCTTGTTCATTATGTACATAAGGTAGACAGGTGCGTTGGTCAAACCAAAAGACACGATAGGGTACTCATACAACCCATACCTGGTAGTGAAGGTTGTCTGGTATATCTGGATTTCTAATCTTCAACTGATGATAGCCAGAACGCAGGTCTATCTTAGAGAGCACACAAGTACCTCTCAACTGGTCAAACAAGTCATCAATTCTAGGCAATGGATACTTGTTTTTAATGGTAACCTCATTCAAAGAACGATAATCCACACACATTCACGGAATTCCATCCTTCTTATCAACAAGGACCACTGGAGCACCCCAAGGTGAAGCACTAGGACGAATGAAACCCTTCTCCTCCAATAAACTCTTGATAGAATTTAGCATGCTAAAGATCTCTGGATCACTCCCACATACGTGGACAGGAACTCAACACATCTCTCTTAAGTTCTTCATGTAATGGCACCATTAGATACATCATAACCTTGAAGAGAACTTCCTTCAATCAAAATTATTTGACAACCTTGGCATACTAGTGAAGTCTTTTGAGTATTCATTGAACTGTAAATAAATCCATTTTCATGCTCCTTTGTCATCAACACCAACTTGTCTTGAGTTGAATGTTGAACTTGAACTTTAATGTAGATGATCCGTTAGGTCACTGTCCAAAGCACAAAACACTTGCACATGGATAGACACAACAATGGCGATAGTTGCTCTTTCTAAGTGAAATGCTCGAACGCATAAAACCTTGATCTTGTAACTTCTTTAGTTTGGCTACCCCCCTTAAGAAAATTAAGCTAGGGCACCAAAGGAAAATTTGCATCTTCTTCTATGCAAGTTGATTGTCCTCATATCCACCTGTCATCCCAAAGACTTGTGTACATGGGCAAGAAATCCCTCGCGAGCACAAATTCAACAGCACAGTAAAACATCCATAACTCTAGTTCTATTAATCCAATAAAGTCGCACCTTATACCGTTGGAAAGCTTATAAAATTCTCTACACTTTGTTTCAGATTTAATCAACAGATTCTGAAACCAAATTGGTGGGAAATAGATAAATACAGAGACTGCTCAGAACTTCCACACAGCACAGAAACTTCAGATTATAACATATATCTCCCAGGTCAGAACAGATATGAAGACGATTCTTGCGGCATTTGAAAGGTATAGAAGTTCAGATTCTTTCACAAAAATTTTATGACCATTGCTCAGACCAACCTTGAGATATAATAGAAATATTGCAGACTGCTCCACATTTTAGATAGCACATATGCATCATCTTGTAATTTTCGTATCTCCCAAACTATACAGTTTTGATATTCATTCTTGCTGTTAGAGAAGTTTGCTGAATCTACTTTTGTCTAGAATTTTATCAAGATTTTTGGTCATCCAAAATCCAAGGTGTAAGCAGAAGAAGACAGATTGCTATAGAAAAACAGGATAGGGAGAACAGGAGAACCAAAACCCAACTATCTTTTTCATTACTCCTTATACCTTAGGCCTATGAACTAAATGAAACTGTAGATAAACACCACAAGATCATTGCACTCATTACGAAGATCCAAATCACACATGAGCATAAGACAAGCATGCATCACACCAACGACACTACACGTATATTTGTATAGCAATGATGGGCATCCTAAGGAGTGGATTATAGATAAAAGGCAATCGTAGACTTGTACAAGATGAGATTAAAAATTTTTAGTAAACGAACAAAAATAATACATAAAGAATATAAGAAATATTAGCTCAAAGGAAGCCATTCAAGAATGAGGTAACATGACAAGGTTGAGAAATAGTCAATTCAATGAGCCAAGGAGGTGGCAAAATAGTTTTATAGCAAAATATGTTTTGCAAATCGACCATTACTAACTAGGCTTGCGTCCTACAGTCAGCATTGAGCTGATACCAACTTGTCACACCCGGTTCTAAGGACAAAACTAGATATATACTATATGTGAGTCTTAAAGGATAAATCTCACATATAGCTATAAATAGTATCAATTATAATGCTTTAAATATAACATACACAATATATAAAAGATCACCTAATGAACAATCAGCGGAAAGACGACTTTAAACTCTGGGTGTAGACTTCACTCCACTGGATCCAAACTGACTGGTTGATAACAAGCCTAACACTCCTCCTGAGGTATGGGGGAAATAGCAAGGGTGAGTTCATCGAACTCAATAAATATAGCAATAGGGCAGTACCCATAAACTCATGATCAATGTAACATAAGTAATATATGAAGCATAAAACGGTAAACCATGAACATGTTAGCAATTCAAAAGTCATTATCTTAATGTAAAGATTCCAAGACCGCTCGTGTCCTTGAGCAAGGCTAGTATATCAGTTTATTAAACTCTGCGCAGAGGTGTATATTTTCACTGTGAGCCGTGAATTGCCCTTTCACCCGAGGTAGCTAACCTCTTAGCCCACTACTAAGGAAGGCCGATAGGGTTCACTATGAAGCCTTTCAACGGTTCGTCTAACATGTTAGGGCCGCTAAGGTTTCTGCGCCCTACGAATGTAGTATCCCCCTTCTAGATGGCACACAACCGCAGCCTATACACATATAGACAGGGGTCCAACTACACCCAACCCGGACACACCTCTCTTGCGCCAAAAAGGGAACCGCTAACAAGCTAGAAAAGGTCCTCATACTGAGCTAAAACTAGAGCCATGTAGCCCTCATAACTGTACTGTAAATCCTGGAGGTTCTCTTATAGATAAATCATCAAGTTGCTAAAAAGTCATTTTTTATCGTTTATTGCTTAAACATTAATTAAGTCACAAGGTCAAAGTCACATGAATAAGACCCAAGAGCTATACTTGCCTCGTTCAAAGCCTTCCCAATGAACCTGCTAATTTTGATTGTCAAAGAACTCTTGGTCTCTAACAAACGGCTCACCCTCTAGATCCGAGCAACACACAAGCATCGAGCAATCATACACGAGCAAACAAAAGACTTAACTTAGAGCAGTACACAATTTCATAAAATAGTTTGAAAAAAAGTTAATAAAACTATTCTACTCATTGCCACCATCACACAGACATAAAGATCATTGAAAACGGAGCTATAACGTGAAAGTTATGGATTTTACAAGATTTTCTATTGTAAAATAATTAGTTTAAAATAAAACTCAATTTTAAAAAGTTTGGAATAAATCTAATAATAATACTAACATGTAGATCATTAAATTACGAACCTAACTCAACTTGAATGGACCAAATCGGAGTTAAAATGGAGAAGTTATTACCAAAATACTCCAGTGACAATTCTGTAATAAGACAAATCCGTAAATACCTCATCTTCTACCTCCAGATCTACCGCTCCCGCATGAACGTGACCAAGGGCATCTATGGCGATGATGCTCTCACGTAGGAGGGAAGGAAGGGGCTTGACCGGGACGTGTCCGGCCGTCGGCGGCTGGCCAGACCGGCACCGAACAGCCTGCCTGCACGCTCATGCACAGCACGGCGATGCTGGCAAGAGGTTAAAGACCATGACATAGAGAAAGGAGAAAAATATAATTTACTACCATAGGGATTTTCAACTAGAAACTCCCCTCATGGTAATTATAATGTGCTTTGGCCAAGGGGTTGGTATAAATATATAGGACGAAAAACTCCTCAAGTTAATGTCAACTAGCAATATGGTACTAATTGATATTGCACCCTCCACCTTTACTAATAGGTCTAATTAATTATTAAATCCCATTAATAAATAAAGACATGGATCTTTAGGTGTCAGAAAAATTGGGAGACTTTATTATTTTCGGAATTGATTAATTTTATGGATAAAATAATTCTAGAAAAGTCTAGAATTGACTTTTAAGCCACGAAAAATACTCCGAAGGCTCCAAAAATTTGTAAAAAATTCTCAGAGACATTTTGGAACATGAGCAACCTAAATAAAGTATTTAGAGCTCATAAAAATATATTATGGAGCATCTAAAAATTAGAATATGCTCATAGTTAAATGGGAATACACCGACATGTGGGCGCGGTGCGTCAATAAGAATGGTGCGGGGCGACGATGGCAGAGAGACAGAGCGGGGGAGAGCGCTGTGCCCTGCGCGCGTGGGCTCTGGCCTGCGGCGGCCCAAGGAAGAAAAGGAGTGGCCTAATTGTTTTGCTTCTTTAGATTATTTTATCACGCCAAAGCAGAAGGTACGAGAAACAAAATAAAGAAAAACAGATAGGTCCAGCTGCTAGAGACTGATTTGAGAAAGAGTGAAGGATTTCATTTTAGTTTAGAGTTTCAGAACAAAATGACTCAAAACAAAAACACTAATGCACCGATATGTATGCACCAACAATATTTGTAAGTCTTAAGATAAATTTTAATTTAAAAAAATATTATTATCCTATATTTTATAAGCATAAAAATACATAAATAAATCATTCTACTCTATTTTAATTTAGGGTGTTACAAGTTCACACATCGCCGCCGCCCGCCACGGCGTCTGTCGTCGGACCCTCGGCCGCTTCGTAGACGAACCCCGCCAACAACAGGCACTCGCCCACGGACCCGGGGCACCCGGCGTCGATGATGACGAGGACCTTGAAAGGCGACGATGCCGACGAGGGGGCTTGGCGAGTTGGCAGCAGCCATGGCGGCGCCGGAGAACGGGTGACGGGGGAAAAACAGAGTGGTAGACACAAGGCACATGATGCCCAGGCAGCAGCGACGCGTGTTTGTTATGAGGTCTTTAGAGATTGTCTGTGCTGTATAAGCGCTATTTAATCATTCATCTCAAAAGCACAATAAAGTATGTTGTCGTTCTTCTCAAAATGGAAGATTCTCTCTCTCTTTTTTTTTTGTATACTAAACTTCCATTTTGTACAAGTGCTATTGAGTTATTCATCTCAAAGATTGTGAACTTGCAATCCAAGCTCAAATCCTTTTCAAAGTGAGTCTGTTTCTGTGTTGCAAGGTGAACCGAAAAAGGGCCAACTCTGTTTCCTACATAAACCGAAGGCACTAGCTTTTGTTGTCTTGGTCATGGTTTAAATTTTTGTGAATTTGAACCGGATATTATTTCTTGCTGCTGTAAATGTCTACTACACTGCTACTCTATACGGAGTACTACACACATCATACCTGCATTTTCCTCCGGTTTCGTATTGATTCTTGTTGCTAATCCAATTTTATCTTGTAATATATAAGGAGTGCAATAAGGATTACATAAGGATGACCATATATTATACTGAGTACAACATATATAAAATAGATTCCCTCTACTTTGAATTAAGGGATTTCTTTTCGCAAAAGAAAAAAGAATTAAGGATTTCTAACACGAAGCCAATATCAAAAAATGAAACCATATATCCAGTTCAGAAATAGACTGAGGCACTGAGCGAGTTTTTGATATTGGCTTCGATCTGAGACAATGTCAGGATTTCCAACCTAATTTGAAGTGAACAATCAAGCATCAGACTGAATGTTTGGTTGAGATCAAAATTTGAAAATTTTCCATATCATTATAACAGCGACGCAGTTTATCATACGGATTATTTTTTCTTTCCCTTGACATAAGCGGGAACTTCAGAATTGATTTAGTACAACATTGAAGCCGGACCTAACTAAGTTCTAAAATTAATTTTCCACAAGACCACCACCGGCAACTTCAGTGCAATAACAACGGCGATATAAACCAATTGGTAAGACTAATGAGAGAGAGATAAAGGAACGAAAGGTAAACATGCGTCACAGGACAGATAACCACGGCGACATTTCAGTGTAGTGGAGTTGCTTTCTACAAAGACAACGGAAGAAAACAGCCTTTCTTTCCCGGCTTTCTCCGTAGGATTCAGCTTGGTAATCATATAAGGCTCCTGTACAGAGCATACAAAATGATCAATCATAAGGCTATGATATGAACAATGGATTTGCCCCAAGTGCGAAAGATAGAATGTCAGCGACCAAACCACAAAATGTTCAGCTTCAGCTTCAGCTTCAGCTTGAACACGATTCAAGGTAAAGGACAACGAAGCCATTTCAAAAAATAACTCGATCCCCAAATGTGAAATGGCTCAGAACCACTGTACTATTAGGTTATTTCTCAAAAAGAAAAAAAACTATACTATTAGGTTACAACTGCTCTCTGTCTATGCTAAATGTGGGCTCGATGACTCTAGGCTGTGAAAACCAAGGACACCTCCCTTTGCAAATACTCAATAAACAAGTGGTTAATAGGAGTAGTCTCTTTCTGTTAATCAATGTTGGTGTACGGAAGAACAAGACCGCTCGAGAATCTTGACTCCATTCAATTTATTTTACACAGTCGGTCAAAAAAATTTATTTTACACAAATTACCCAAAATATTTTAACTTGCAAAAGAAAATAAAAAATGGGGGCACACCGAAGTACCGAACAGGCGAACACCGTACACCCACCACGAACACAGGGCAGTCTGAACCGGTCTATGCACCAAGTCCACAAGGCTCCCCCACCACCTCGAACCCACCGATCGTCGCCGTAGCCGTCGCCGTCTAAAAATACCTCCCGATCTCCGACGAGTTGACGAACTATGGCTTCTCCCGCGCACCCGGCGCCCCACCGCCCGCGCCTCCGCTTCCGGCGGCCTCTTCGCGCGCAGCCGCCGCCGCCGCCATCGCGGCTGCCTACTCCCTTTTTCTACTCCCGCCGCCCCTCCGCACCGCAGGTGAAGTCCCAGATCCCTCGCCACCTTCTTTCTCCTCTCGGTAGAGTTCTCCTCGTGATTGTCGCCTTCCTTTACTTCGTAGAGATGCTTGCGTGAATGCGCGAAGTCTAGTGATCTCCGATTTTTCGCCCCTTTTCACGCGTCAGCAGAATTTTGTGCGACTTTGCGTTAGTTCGATTCGATGTCGTTTTATCGTGAAATTCGCTCGAAATGGTCAGTGTTTTGTAGCAGAAAAACTAATGTCCTGTGTAGGTACTTGCATGAACATTACTAAGTTTCTGCCGTTGTGCGTCGGGTAAGATTTGGGGCCTTTATGATATGATGAGTTGATCGCTTCTATATTTTACTTTAAGCCAATGTTTGTCCAGTTGTCCCTATGATTAGCTTTTGCTCTGCCAAAGGTGGAGCGTTTAAAGTTCTGCGATTAGTCTTATTCGTCATATCTTATGCAGGTGTCCCAATTAAGAACCATCGTGTCAAGACCTTCAAAGGGGCGTCATGCCGTTCAGATTGTCACGGCATTTGATGATGTACTGTGATTCCTCTCCACTTTTTGTAACAATATTTCACTATGAATTAGCCCGTGTTATGATTTGTATTTGACAGTGATTTGGTGCAGGATCCTGGGGATTTCTCGCTGGCGATTGATGATGGGGACGAGCAGTTTGGTGTTGCTCCATATTCAAGTGAGAGTGAATGGAGTGATGATGATGATGTTGTCGTATTGACCGCATTCACAGATGTTGAGTTGCCAATGACAGTCAAAAGCCGGGTTGAGGGCGCACTAACTATAGCTGCCCATAGGTTCGCCACAATTGACAAAGGGCATAAGAAGAGCAGGTAAGAGTGCTAAGACAATTAGCTTTCCAGAAAATCCTAAAATCTAGTTGTTTAGGACTTGAGCTGTGTATTATAGTTTTCCCTTTTTTCTGTATGGGAAAAGGGGGGCTGTAGAATAGCTGCTTTGCATCTTTTGCTTGGCAGTGCAAGAGGCATATGTGCAATAATTTCAGGTATATGGACAATGTAATGTACCAAAATACGAATATGGTTATTTGTCATTTTTTTATGGGACGCATAGCAATTATCAAACTATCCTGGGATGTGTCATGTACTTTAGAATATGATGTACTACTCTACTAGTAGAAGTAGTAGTACAATAAGACCGTGCATGCTACTATCTTCCAGGTTTAATACTATATCTATGGGAATGTTGCAATTCTTGTTTGTCGTGATAAATGAATCAGAAAGTATGCCATACTACTAATATGGACAGATAATCTTTTTTCCGTTTGATTTAACTAGGTTCTAACTTAAGTTCCTTACATCGATTCCCAGAACTCAACAAGGACTGATGAATAATGCTGGACTGGTTGCTTTCTTAGCAATATTACTTTTCTTTGTCGACTGGTGCTCTTGGAAGATTGTTAGACTACCACTGGACTCCTTTTACTTGACACGCCCTTTTTTAATATCAGCAGTTTTATCAGCACTTGCTGGATTTCTTTTTGCACCAATCGCTGATAGCCTCAAGATCCACCATTTCCGGAGGAGAGGAGAGTCTGTTTCTCCGTCAAGTAGAAAGCCAACCCCGGCAATGGGAGGATTGTTCTTTGTTCCTGTTGGAATTTTTGTTGCAAGAAGAGAGGTTGGTTCGAACTCGAATGGAGTTGATGGAGCAGCTATGATTACCCTAATATTTGCGATGGTTGGATTGCTTGATGATATTTCGAGTCTTGCATCAGATCGTAGTCAGAAAATACCGCAATGGATAAGGTTCTTGGTACAAGTGAGTTATTCTTTTTCCAAAGTGTAAATGTGAAAATATGGCATCCTTTCCTATTATACTGAATTGAACTTTCTTACTGTATTGTGTATTTTGCAGATTGCTGCTGGCATTTACTTCTCTATCTGGTTGGGATCTGCAGATATTTCAACACCATATAGCATGTAAGCATTCGTGTAACTTATATATGCCTTACTCCATCTACAGTTTGATTGATTCTAGTTTATCAATGAAGGAAATTTCTGGTTCCTCTGCCTCCTCCTTTTGGCCTTGCTCTCATTGGAAAAGTATATATGGTTCTGGCTGCTACGTGTTCACTTTCCATGGGGCCGGCAGTAACACTGGTTGATGGTCTTGATGGTTTAGCTGGTGGTATTGCTGCTTTAGCACTCATAGGACTATCTGTTGCAGCTCTGCCAATTTGCTCTGGTAAAGGATTCAACTTCCTAAGTTATTCAGAGTTTATCAAATCAATATTTTTTATAGCATAGTAGCTTAGCTTCTCCTCATGAAATATGATGGATCCTGGCTGTAACTTAGGCCCAGAGATTTTTTTAGGCACTGTATTCCATCAATAATAAAAAAGAAACGTTACGTTTAGCCTCCTAGCAGACTGCACCTCTGTGGATGGAAACTATCTTTTTGAATTTTTCATGTGGTAATAGTTTTTCAAAGTTGTAACATAGTTAAGTTTTTCATGATTTTTGCAGAATTCAGTGTTTTTGGAGCATCAATGTCAGGTGCTTGCATTGGCTTCCTTTTTCACAACAGATATAAGGCCTCAGTAGTTATGAGCCGGGTTGGTTCCTTTGCACTCGGAGGAGCAGTTGCCACAATCGCATCATGCAGTGGAATGTTTCTTCCAATGTTAATAGCATGCAGTCTCTTCTTTATTGAGCTACTGTTTGCAATATTGCAGGTGCTTCATTCTGTTGACTAATTCACTTCAACGGATGCAATTCTAAAAGTGCTCATGCTTCATTATGCTGCATTTGCATCTGCCCATTTGTTGATCACTACTCTGGAGTCTGGACCAACTAGTTTGTGTCTCCTCCACATCTGTGGGACTTTAACCCAGAATGCATGTTCATTGCAGGATGATAATGGCATCTAAAGTATTTGCCAAGGATAAACCCTTTTAGTATTGTTTCTACAACACTGAGGAGCATGACTTTTGCTTTCTTGCATATTTTTACTCCTTCCTATTTCCTGCTGAAAGCTAAAGCTATTGTTTGTCACATCTCCCTCGTTATATGTGCATTCTGGTCCGTTTACCTCACCAGATTTTATATGTAGGATTATAGCATACCGTCATGCAATTGTCAAGTTATGTTTATGGTCTACTTAGAATCAAGTGCGCTGCTGTCAAAGTTCAACCAGCATTTGTTTTGTAGGGTCATGACCTTCTCAATTCAAAATATAACCATATGGTCTAATTTCTTTTGGTGGTCAGGTTCCTTTTCATATGTCTACAAATTCTTTCGGCGGAACAAGCAGACATCCGTTGAAAATCCGTCCCTCACATTACTACCTCAGATTGTTAGGCATAAAGGAACCTTATATTGTGGCGGGTGCGTACATGATATCATGCTTCTTAACTCTGTTGGCAGGATACCTTGGCCTTGTTTCAGCATAGATGAGTACCATTATTTCATTGTTTTCTTTTTCAGTTGTGGCACATGATATGCAGGCAGCCATATTATTGCCTCATCTTTGCCAGATATGTGTTTCAGTGACATGAAATTAAGAGGAACTATAGAGTGAGGATTACTCAAAAAGGGTAAAGGGGCCGCACAGTGTACTCCACTTGTACCATGACCTGTTGGTATTTGAATGTAATTTCTTTGTGAGCTAGATTTGTAGTGTTTCAAATTCAAAATGTATACTAAGGCAAGTCTTTCTTTTACAATAGATCAATTAGCCTTGATTCCAAGAAGGAAGTTTAGATGAACTTTAGCCATGGTTAAAGTTTTTTTTTTCTTTTTATCCTGTCTAGGGATGGGCTGGTTGATAGGCCCAAAGTACCAGGAAGGCGGGAATCATTGTTTCTCTTGCTTCCAGTCAGTGCACGTTTAATCGCTCATTAATAGTATGATGATGGTGGCCGAGTCTTACAATCAAGCTCCGGACGACAACCTTTTTGCTTGTAATCTATGCATAAGGAGCCCCATTCATGTGTGGAGGGGCTGAAAGCAGCAGTGGCTTTGGGGTGTGCTGATATTACTCTTGAAACTGATGTTGTGCAGGTAGTAGAGGCAATTCTGGGAGATGGTTTCAGACGATCCATTATGGTTGGATTAGTGCACGAGCTTAAGGAGTTGTTAGCTGAAAATTTCTTGTCTTCTCAGCTGAAATATGTACCCAGAGAATGTAATCGTGTAGCGCGTGAACTAGCGTCACTAGGAAGTTTGAGTTTGGAGGGAATTCCCCCGGTGATGGCCAGTGTGCCTGATTGTATTTTTTTCTTTTTTTTTTAGAAAAGGAGGTTTCCCCTGCTTTATTACAAAGCAAAAGTCTTCGAGTCACAGGTTCACGCATAAGCGTAGCAAAGCATTACGAGCTATACAAGGTGATGATCCTAGCTGGTAGAAGACCATAATCTATTAGGATCCTAAAATATTTAATATCGTTGAAAACAACCAATCTTCTATAACTAAATAGGAGATCCCTGTTAGCATATTTTCTGGCTTCATTAGAAGCCACGTCAGCGTCAATCCACGCCTAACATAACATCATAAACCATTGGTCCTCGTTAGCATATTTTCCTAACTTCTCATGAAGCCACGTTAGCTCAATCCACGCCTAACAAAACATCATCGGTCAACCGCGTCCTTCCTTGTATGGTCTCGGGAAAACGTCTCCATTTAATTTATTTGGGCCATACCAAGTGCGGTCGGAATACCATCTTTCAGGAAACATAGCAGCGGTGGTGACAAAATAGAGTAGAAACATGTTGATGGTGGACGTGAAAGTGGATGAGCAACTCGGCCAATAAATATAACAATCAATTCGACCCTATAGCTTCCCATCCAACGCCTGAGTTTCGACTTCCTATCTTCTGATATGGCAGCACTCATCACCGTTCTGGTCCCGATCACTATAAGAGAATCCATGAGAAACGTCTTGGACTGCATACACACGAAGGATCATCTCTGATCCAAATCCTTTGCATCCTCCGGCTCGTCCATGGGAAGCAGCAGCCAGCAGGTGCTTCTTCGCTTGGACAACATGCTCCATTGGTGCTACTACCGCGTTAACATCACCTGCGATGACGTGGAGCCGCTACCACAACCACGAGGATCGTCCCCATCAGCTCCACGAGAGCGGCACCTGCGTGGCCACCTTGGGACATTCTAGAACGCATCCTCCTATGTTGAGAGAAGTATACAGTCATATGGTGCAAGTGTCGTATGATAAGTATTCGTGATCATCACGTCACCTCTGCTGCTTTCTAATTACTCCATTTCATAACGTGTTGAGAGAACACTAATGTTTTTTCTCCCACTACATAAAAAAATAGAAATATCATAGCCTTTCCTATCATTGTGATCCAGTGATGTATCTCCATGGCTATGATTTATCCATCTTTGGATGGATTTGGTTTATTTCAAAGCCCAAAACCATTCTACATCAATCTAGAAACACTATTCACAAATACCTCTATGACATTCCCACGGAAACACGCAAGGTATCTTCTAGTTAAAACAATGTACTGACCCTTTTTTCTAGAACAGGGATATAGCCCGTATTGCATTAAGCAGAAGAGAGTGGTCAATAGACCTACACATAAATGATACAAAAGGATTCGCAGGTAATCCATGGATTACCAACGAAGTCCTTAACACACACGAAAAGCAAGAACACGAGGGGTTAGGGACCCTCACCTTACAACCCCAACAATGAGCCTAATAAGGATAAACTCAACACCATGTGAACCAGCAGTGAAGGGGAGCCGTATAAGAAAGCAGCGGCAAAGCATCCGCTAGAATCCCTGGCGGCAAAGCATCCGCCCAAGCACAACCATCAACACGGCAGGGCACTGCCGAGTCAACCCGCGCGCAGCGTACTCCTCCGAGTCACTAAGGGCGCCCTCAAAACCATGGTCGAGGAGGACCTCCAAGAAGTCCAGGGCGTGCGGTGGCTACAAGTCATCAAGAAACCGGCGGCAAAGCATCCGCCCCAACAAAGTACTCCTGCGAGTCACTGAGGACCAGCTGCCTCAGGACCACGGCGAGGAAGAACTCCAAGAACTACTCCTCCTACGAGTCACCGAGAGGCACTGCCCTCAGGACCACGGCGAGGATGGTCTTTAGCACCGGTGGCAAAGCATCTGCCCAACAACAATAAGATCGACACGGACAAAGCATCCGCGGAAGAGTACGGCTACACCAAACACTAGCTGGACATACTAGGTGAGGAGAAACAAACAACACGATTAGGCGCAGCGCCGCGACCATGGCAACCACACGGGAGGAGCAACGGGCAGGAGAACTTCAACAGTTTCTTCGGCGGCGCCTTCACGAAGGAATTGACGCCTAGATGCCAGCGCCGTTGGCCTTAGAGAACTCTAAGGTAGGGCTTTCGCCCAGAATCCGGTGAAGCTGACGAAGAGGGTTCTAAAACGACGCTTCCAGGGAAGAATGTGGCGCCCGAGGCATCACCGTCGTTCGCCCGTTAAAGCCAAGCTGAGCTTTCGCCCAAACCCCTGCCATTACT
Source organism: Bothriochloa decipiens (assembly GCA_023333625.1). Classification (NCBI taxonomy): domain Eukaryota; kingdom Viridiplantae; phylum Streptophyta; class Magnoliopsida; order Poales; family Poaceae; genus Bothriochloa; species Bothriochloa decipiens. The sequence goes on along the minus strand of CM041634.1, from coordinate 3,193,593 downwards.
TCACCATGAAGTCGACGAGCACCAGAGCACCACCCAGACCACCCCAGTCCTCCGGACACGGGCCCGCCACCGCCGATGCCTCAGACCATGCCAACCAGCAGGCATCGGCCGCCACCGCCATGACCCAGGCCATGCCAACCAACAGCCCCACCACTGGACACCGTGCAAAGGGAAGCGGGGTAGGGGGTGCCGGATCTGGGGCGCTGGATGTAGGAGGATGCCCAGCAGCTGGCTACAGGCGCATCCAGACGGAAGGAGGGCGCACCAGATCCGGCGCTGGAGGGCCCAGATCCGGCCAGCCACCACCCCACCCTGACGCCGGAGGCAACAACGGGCGCCAGCTCGCCATGGACGCGTCGTCCCGCCGTCGAGCCGCCAGGCGAGAAAGGGGGGCCAAACGGCGGATCCAACCAACCACGGCCGGGATCCAGCCATCCGCCGCCGCGGGCCGCCATGGACGCCGGGGAAGTTGAGGTGAGGAGGGGAAGAAAAGTGGGGAGGTGGAGGGAGGCGGGCGAGATTCCGCTTTTTGGGGGAGTCACCGCCGGTGGCCGTCGCCGCCACCACCAGCAAGGCGGAGGCGGGTAGCGGCGGCGCGGTCGCCCCCCGAGTCACCCAAAGGGGAGCGCTCAGGGGGAGAGGGGACCTCACCATATATAGCCCCTCTTTACCTCCCCCACTCTGTTCCCGATGTGAGAATAGCACCCTACAGAAGATAAATTTTGCTAGTGAAGAGACTCCATATACTGGATGACGGGAGCACCTCGTCCAACAAGGGAGAAGAATTTGAAGAATTTGACGTTGGCATAGAGATGGTCTGCCAAAGTTGGCACCTTATAACACGGGAGGGAGGTGCCTAGCAGCAACCTTGCTTCATCAGAATCTGCGTGTTCTGCGTGGGGCACCATTGCCTCCTTTGCTTACACAGCCTAGCTAGCATTGTAAGGGGTAAAGATCCTTCAATATTTTCACAAAACCTTATAAGCGTACTCCATTACTCCTTAATTTTGGTGAGCATTAAAATTTAGACATAGCAGTTTGTCACAGTGCATGATGAGGATCATGTAAATTATTTATAGCAATTTCTACAAGTTATTGCTACATACAGTACTTAATATGGCAATTTATTTATTAAACAAAATACAATAGTCAGCAATAATGCTATTTTTTTCGCAAACAAGAAAAAGCATGAGCAATGCTAATTGCTAAACAAAACAAAGCTTCAAGAATCACGAAATAGACCAAAATCAAAGCATCCTCTACATGGACTGTGCCCACTACACTAGATAAAATGCCTAGGCCTCCATTCTCTTCCTAAATCCTAATTCCATCACACTACTACTGCAAAACAATGTCGTCCTGGAGACTGGAGTACCGACCCACTTCGAGTGCCGGAGTGACATGAGCGGCCGAAATCTTCATCCAACCTCAGATCTCCATCCACGAGTCCTTCCTTGACTTCCTTGGCACCGATCAGGGAGGACCTGGCCTCCGCCTACGGGCTACGGCTCCTACATAGCCCAAGACCCGCCGCCGTGTACTGCATCCAGATCTCGGAAGTATCCGCCCCCAAACCTCCCGGCGAGATCCAGCGAGGCAACGACGGACTCGGCTCGCAGCAGTGCGGTGTGCGCACGCCGACGACGATGACCTGGCGGCACATCGCGCGCGGACGACTAAGGCCAAAGGGCCAGGGCGATGGCCTAGCGGAGACACGGAGCTGTTTTTTATTTTAATTTCTTAGCCACGGACTGTGGCAAACGAGCTCGAAGAGCCTGTTCATTTCATGTGCCAACACCTACCGGCCAACGATTCGGCAGTGTTTTTTTTTTCACAGCAAATTAGCAGCAGCGACAATTAGTCAGCCAGAAACGACCAAACGAACAAGGCTCCGTAGTAGTAAGTCAAGTTATTCATAGATATAATAGTACAGCGAACCATTCTAATTGGTAATGTATGGTATGATGACTACTTTAAAGCTGGCATGTGCATATGATGATGTGCGGAGTATGAATGATATTGATCCATAATAAACATCATTGTTTCCACTTTTCATCTTTATTGCCCCAGGTAATGCATGAAACAAAGCTAACCACTTTGACAAAACAAACTACGCTCACAGCAAATTTGGAAATAGACAATTGCAACATCACAACATTTAAACGATTAAGAACTAAAATAAAACTGAGTAAGGAAATACAATCGGCAAACATAGTCTCCATATCACAACTCAAAGACGGCACTGTATATCTATTATCATCATACATTAAGATACGTGTTTCTGAGGACGTTTCCAAGGAGTGGCACACCAATCAAATGAGCACAAAGCACCGAATAAAAAGGGTAATCATGTACTACTATAGAAAGAGTTGTTCCTCTGGCACCAGAAACGTTTTGAATGTCAGGGTAAATTCAGCAGCTCAAAAGATTTCGAAGAACACTCAGTACGTGGAATGGGCAAAACTGCTACTTGCTGTCAGTGGGATAAGTCCGCTTTCTGATAATCTAATGCCCTGTACCGTGAACAACCTGAAGATCACACAAAAAATGAAAGTTCAGAACCCCATTCTTTATGCCCGAACTGGTACATCACAAATATGTAGACATGTATGCAGACACCATTCTCTTTGGTATCAGGAGTATTGTAGGATTTGAACAAGATTGGCTTACAGATAAGTGTTTCAATTCACAAAACACAATTGTCTAGTTTCATTGGTCAACTAGACTAAAACATTTAAAAAAATAAAATTAATGCATAGTCTGCATGTCAAGAACAAGTAGTACCATCTTCAGCACACAGACTACATAGCAGCGGTGTCATGAGATAGCTGTATATCATTAAACAAAAGAAAACAGAACATCACGCAAATGGATCAACAGGCCGTGATTGGCATGCAGGCTTTGCGGCAATTGCTTTGTGACCACATATTCCTAATCCTAATGATTATCATCACAGAAACAAAGTGCTGCTTGAGAAATCTTGAATCTTGCTTGAAATTAAATAATTTACTGCTATCACAGTTCTGAGCAAATCAACAAATCACCAGTCAAGGAACAAATATTGAGAAATCTAGGACTGGTGTAATTCATTTTGTTTTTTCTAGGTACATAGTTTTACTATGCATATAGATATACGGTATGTCTAGATGCACATAGTATAAAGTATGTATCTAGAAAAGCCAAGATGACTTACATTTGGAATGGAGGAGGTAATAATTCAGAGCTTTCAACCGGAGAAGTCATTGACAAAACAGAATGAGTTTCTACCAGGTTATTAAACTGGTGTAAATTGCTAGCAAAATAATCATAAAGTCTAACTTCTAATAATTTCCAATCATTTAGCACTTAGAAAAGAGTAAGCACGGCAATAGTCAAGATATTAGGACAACAGGAAGTAGTGGTGATGGACGCCGATGGGGTTTTAACCCTCGATGTTGGCATGAACTCAACAAGAGGAGAGAACATGGGGTGCAAGAGGCAACATCTTCTTCTTTTTTTAAGAGTTTCCTCGACTTTTATTGAAAGCCAACGCGTTTACAAGAAACGTAAAGCTAGGGAAACCAGCTATCCAGACCGAGCACAAGTTTCCAATTCCAACTACTCCCTCACAGTTAAGGCAGAACTACTCCCTAGCATCATAACAGAATTACATAAAAGACGATAGATTCCGAATGAGTTCTCCTCCTGTTCTTGTTGCACACCGAGCTTCAGGTATCCTCTTCAGATTTCCACCACCGCTGATAATTTGGTGTTGCTTGGCTTGAAAGTCTTCAGTCCCTCCATCACCACCGTCTTCAGCTGTTGGAATCTGTCTTGGTCACTTTCCTTGAGGGCAACACTCCACTTCTGCATATGATATATTGCATTGTATATTACATCAGTGGTAGCATTAGGCATAGTCTTGTTAATGGCTATCTTATTCCTTGATAGCCATAGTGCCCAAGTCACTCCTGCAAGTACAAAGATGCTTAAGCGATTGGGTAAAGAGACAAGGCAACATCTTCTATTGTTCTTGCTTAAGACATGAACCACAGATATTTGGTATAGCACAAGATACCTCGAGGACTAGTGTCATGTTGAGACACTACATCCGCAGCCACAAAGACACCTCGTCAAAAATCATGTAATAGTTGTCGCAAACAGGTCCTTCCACAGTGATAACAGGATCAGAATCCGTATCAGAAATAAAACCACCAGGGACCTGCATTAAATTGTAATTTTAAGTCAAAATTCAAAAGCACACCCCATGTTATAGCACTGAATTGATTTCAAACATTTTCTGCCCACCTTCTTTTTACTCCAGGCTTTATAAACACGGATGGTCCGACAAACTAAAGATGTACGACCTCCGTCATGTTCGATAGTAACCTGCAATTTTCAGGAAAACTCGTCCTTATTCTTTCCTTCTTAAGCAACATGCAAAGAGCAGAAAATTTAAAGAACCTACCGGTAGTCCCAGTCGTGTTAAATGCTCAACAAAGCCTAGCAAATCCAAATCGCCAATGACAATAGACTTTTGCAACCCTTTACTTCCAACTGCACTGTTAGCAACTGATGTTCCAGATGATCGAATTTCTGTGAGTGCCCACCCAATGTCATGCCCAACAGACTGCAATTATATAATACTCAAGAATTATAGCTTAGCCTACAAATTTCAGGGCATTGATACCACTAGATTGACTTGATGGCAAATTAGCAAGGAAAAAAGCAGAGAACCAATACCTTCCAAGAAGAAACACTGGATCCAGCCATATTTGTAACGCAAATGCTTTGTGGAGGCTTGTCAATACAACTATGAGAAAGTAGATATTGTTAATTATTGATAGAAACTAAAAATGCTTACAAAATATTTGGTGTAGATAAAACAAATTCCAATTTTCCCAAAGGCAGAAATTGAATTTTTCCATAAATCTAGTCTTTACCATATATAACTAAAAGGTATTAAGATATCAATATGAGCCTCAGTGTGAAACAACATTCAGAATTCTTAAACAGGTAACAATACTGATAAACAAATACAAAGGTAATTAAAATGTTAGAGCACAATGACAAGAAAAAAATCACAACTGCTACGTCAGGGAAGGGTTTGCAGCAGATATCTCAAACTATTATCCAAAGAACAAATGTTGGACAGCGCCACGGCCCGGCGGCGTCGGATGTGGGCGGCGGCGGCGCCCGTCCTCCCCACCGGCGGTGGTTGGTCGATGGACGGGGCCATGCCCGGCCCACGCTCCTTGTGGTGGTGCTACTGCAGACGACGGCGACTACGGCGTGCGGCAGCGAAGCGGGCGGCGCAAATCCTCCCCACGGCGGCGGCAATCCTCCCCACGGCGGCGGCGGGTTGATGGATGGCCTAGGGCCGGCCCACGCCACCACGTTTGTCCTCCCCATCGGCGGTGGTGGGTTGACAGACAGGGCCTGTCCCAGCGCACGTCTTCCTGCGGGCGACGGAGGTCCGGCAGGTGGCAGTGTGCGGGCGACGGCGCTCGTCCCCCACTCTGGGTGGCGGGTTGCTGAGCCGGCCCGCGCCGCCGCGCCGGCTGGGCAGCAGCGGGCGGAGGTCCACCGGGTGGTGGGTTGATGGACAGCGCCTGTTGCGGCGGTGCCACCTGCGGGCGGCGGCATTTCGGGTGAAAGCCCCTCTCAGGCCTTGCGCCTGGACCGACACGGTGGTGGCTGCATCATCATTCCCTTCCTGACGGCGTCATCATTAAGTCCGTCGGCGGTGGCCGTAGGACTCGGGAATGGAAGTTTCGGTGGGCAATAATTCAACGCAGCTGGCGCCTACGGGCGTCATCCCCTTCCTAAAGACTACGTTGAAGACAACTACGAGCCCACGCATCGCCAACCGCAGCGCACCCCAGCCTCACTTGTCCCCAGCTGCGTCCCCGACACTCGGTCTAGCTCGAATGTTGATGCTACAGTGCTTGCACCGTCTCAACCTGTAGGGTTAGCGGCTCCTGAGCTTCGGCTTTGTGTTGTTGCATCTTCCCTCGTAGAGTTGCGTTGTGTTGAGTGGCTCAGTGGGGGGTCTTTGTTTCTTGTTGTTTGTTTTGTTGTTGCGTTGTGTTGTGGCCATTCGCTCCGTGGTCATGTTGCATTGTATTCGTCAGTCTCGGTCTTTCTTCTTAATGAAAAAGACATGTGAAGTCGTATTCGAGAAAAAAATACAAAAGAATATCTTATCAGCATAAGAAACCTTGGCCATTTCTTCGGATCTTGGAAACACTCATGGATCATCTGAAAATCAGATCGAAGCTCCTCGAAAAATGCAGGGAATGTCCCATTTTTAGTCTTGAAACGTGGAAGTACAATTGCATCCCATTGTTCTAAATCCAGAAGGCCCTTATCAGCTGTTAAGGCCTCATCTTCACAATCAATGATAAAACTGGAACCACCATTAGCCACTGCCATGTCTTCAATGCCCCATCTCCCACCAAAGCATTTGCCTTCTTTGAATTTCTTGATAAGCACATCCATGTACCCTAGTGACGTGTTTCTACCAAAATATGATGGAGATTCCGTCGCGACACCAAACACATCATATTCTACCAGCCAACCATTGCTATCAGCAAAATCCGTAAAAGACTGAACACTACAGTGGAAAGTAAATATAATTAGCACAGTTATAAATTGACTTTGATGAAGTTTCATCAATTAACCTGAATGGACTTTTCGCCAAGAGAACTACCTTTTTGGTTCTGGGAGATGTTGGATTATTAGTTCAGCCACACCTGCAACACTAACTCTGCATTCCGATAGAAACTTACGAACACACCTTGTCAAGTCCTCACAGATACTGAAAAATATATGAAAATATATGAGGTTTCAGCCAAAAGAAATAAAAAGTAGCCAAGAGATATAACAGCTTATCGATATACCATGGATAATTATCCAGAATCCTTAATGCCAAAGTTTTATCATGCTTCTTGATGAAATCATAGGAAACAAAAAATCTTGGAGAGCCAGTAAATTTCAAAGCTTCAGCAACACCTAGGAAGTACGGAACATCACTGCCGCCATCCTTGAATCTAGAACAACAGATAACCAGCATTCAAGAAATCTTCAAGAAATAATAGAGAAGAATGAACTTTAAATAACAGCAATAAATTTCTTTCTAACCCGATGACATGGGCAAACAGTTTAAATGCAAAGAGACACAAATAACACGGTCACAAGTCTGAAACTCTGAATGGGTAGCTTCTGAACTGGGTTTTCCCTTTGCATTTCCTAGTGAGTACACCAACTGCTATTACAAGAGTACAAGGCTGGCTTCAACCCAACTACTCCTACATTGCTGATGTAAGCCACTACGCTATGGCAATATTGCCATACTTGTACAGCAGCAAGGCAAGGGAATGAAAGGATAGGCAGGAATTGATTCTATGCCAAACTTCTTGCAGGAAAACAATCAAAGGATGCAGCAGATGGGGCATTGAAGATGTCAACTTATAGGGTGGAGACAAGCATGTGTAGTTAACCAGACTTGCCCCAATCTTGCCCCAATCTGAAAAAGTGTTTTTGGTAGTGAGTGAGCTAATTGCTCACTTCTGCAGGGAGACTGAGTGCCAATAGTATTATATATAACTGTACTGTAAGGCAACCAAGCATGTGCATACTTGAACAAAAGAACAGCACTTAGCGTGGCACTGCTGCACAAAAATGTCAAAAGTCAAAATGCCTATATTCCTTCTGCCTATATGCCTATATGCACATGTAAACAGGTTTTCCACATAAAAACACACTATAAGCTTCCAGAAAGTTCCAGAGTTGGCCTATTATTTTTTTTCATTCATCCAGAGCCTTGATACAGACATATTAATATTTCAAAAAAGTTACATGGAGAAAAGGTCTACTCAAATGGTTATCAAACAGCCAAACTTATCAAAGATATGTGACAGAAGAGCTGTAAACTATATCCATCAAATTCTCCCAAATATATCATGTTAAATAATGAGTGGTACCAGAGTATGATGCTTACAAAACTAAGATAAGAATCTTACCCGAGTAAGAAATCCTCAAAATCCTTATAGATTTCAGACTCCGGCTTTTCTTCTTCTTGTGGAAGACTAGAACTCTCCCCTTCATTTTCTTCGTTAGTTTGCCCATGTTTGTCTGGTGCATTGTCTGCATGTTCTTCCTTATCCGCTTTTCGTTCCACATCCTCATATATTTACTGAACTGATTTTTCTGCTACCTCTTCGTCTTCTTTTGCATTTTCGCCTTGCTGCTTCACAGAAAGTGTTTGCACCAAATTTTAGACTGGTAGACGCGCGTCGAAGCTTCTTGAAGACGATACTGCACGGGATCGGCTAAATACTGATGACGGCCGTTTTAAGGGGAATCGACTGTTTTTAGAATGGATCGGCTATCAGCAGAACGTGTTAACTTCGACTCCGACCCTGTTTGGCAATTTATGGTGTATTAACTACATGGGTGTAACGTCCTGCCTCCTCGAGGCCGGGCCTGCTTACATCTGGCCATTTTTTTAGTGCATAGACTGCTCTCATAGACCAACACCAGTCTTTTCTGCACACTTTGTCCTCACTCATGCGCACCCGGGAAGAACTTTCCGGTTGGCCATGCATCGCTCTAAGTCAAGTACGCTTAACTTTAGAGTTTTTAGGAGATGGGTTTCCGGAAAAGAAGTTATAACTTGTTGGTATGAGTATCCTATTAATCCTATTAAGCCCTGGGGCGGGGTGTTACATTCTCACCCTCTTAAGAGATCGACGTCCTCGTCGATCAATCCCAGGCCAGGAACTTCCCCTCTTGGCCACGTCCGTGTGTTCAGTGCTAGCGCATGTGCCATGCTGTGTGACCACTCCGGATCCATAGCAATCATGCGTACCATGCTTGCGCAACTAACACATACGCCTGTGAAACCGCAAGGGTCAGCTTTGATACCATTTGTTCTGCGCACTTTATCCTCACTTATGCGCACCCGGAAAGAACTTTCCGGTTGGTCACTCATCGCTCCAAGCTAAGCACACTTAACTTTAGAGTTTTTAGGAGATGAGTTTTCGAGAAAGAAGTTGCAACTTGTTGGTATGAGTATCCTATTAATCCTAATAAGCCCTAAGCTGGGGTGTTACAATGGGACTCTGCGAATAATAAAATTGGAGCCCAAGCTATCGTGTTTTAGTAGTTTTAGTCATTTATTTCCTTATTTGTGAGTCGTGTTGAATTAGGACTCGTCAAAGCCCAGGGTATAAATATATACACCCCGGCATCTGTAAAACGATCCATCAATCAATCAACAAATCTTTCGGTCCCTGGCCAAACCCTTAGGAGTAGGAGTAACGTAGATCTCACGAGTTCTTCACGACTAGGCTGCATCGGCATCGACCGACCTCTGGTTTGTTGTAAGTACCGTCATGGCTCATGTTATCGTTTAATAAGGCTGCATCGTTTGACCTCTTGTTATGCGTTGACATGGCTAGTTATCGGCTCTATTAGATCCTGGCAAATCTAGTAGATTCATTAATTTACCGATGTTGTTTATTTTATATTATTTATTTATTTATTTTCAATAACATCATTGTCCGATCAAGATCGGTAGATTTGGCTTTATATCTTACTGAATTCGATCGTCTGTCATGCTTGCCATGCATATTCATGCTGTAATGAGTAGTTCCATGCTTGCATTAGCTAGATCTCATCAATCTTGTTCGTGACATGGTACGTGTTCTAGGGTGTAGATTGTTTTATGGATAAAGTTTGCTAATCTCTTTCGAGGGCTTTATTATGGCTGTATTCTAACGAACCTCACTTTTAAAGTCACTCGGATTCAGACGTCGTCGGTTAGCGAGCTTTACTCACGGAGCGGTTTATACACCTAGTTCGTTCTCATGTCGGTATCGGCTATTTAGCCGATTGCCTTGTGCCTCGATAAATACACTGTGCAACTACCAATTTCTTTACTCACATGTGCGTCTTGCTTTAATATAATGTTACAAGTATGAGATAGATCTGTTAATCTCTTTTAAGCTTTAGTGCAGCTGCCATTACCCTCCCAAATGACTTAGATTCAGACGCCGTCGGTTAATAGATTTGTTTTATTACAAGTACATTACGTTAAATATCAAGTCGTACAGATAGGTTAGGCGATCCGTAAATTGCATGGTGTAATTCTTTAATGCTATAGTATGAATCTTTGATGATACATACTTGTTCTTGTCTTGCTCATTATGTCATACCTTTGATCTCTTTAGTAAGCTATTCATGCATTTATTCAATGATTTATCCATAAAGCATATCGGGTTTTGACTCTCTAGTCAATGACCTGATTGAATCGGCTATTTAGCCACACATTACGTAACTGTCTGGCATCAAACCGACAGGTTCCATAATTTGACTGTTTTTTCTCTTTGTCAATTGCAGGGTCAAATTGACTGACACGCCTCGAGCTCGATCGATCCGGATAACTGGTGAAGCTGCAGGGATCAGAGAAACGCTCTCGCTCCGGTCTACCTGGCTTGCAAGTGCGTTGCAGCAAGAAGTCACGTTTTTTTTCAATCGAAAGTTTTTTATCCGGTCTACCTGGCTGGCTTGCAAGTGTCGTTGCAGCAAAAAGTCATGTTTTTTTTTTTTCAATCGAAAGTTTTTTTTTCTTTCTATCTTTCCGTCTTTTTTGTGTTCTGGTCATTTGTGGCCCATCCCCCACCGCATCCCTAACAGTTTGTTCATTGGATGATCCTCCACCCTGGTCTTCCTCCTCTAATTGTTGCATAGCTGACTCGCTCGCCTCTTTCCCAATAGTATTCTCTGGTGATTGCAACTGTTGCCCTGCAGCTAGATGTTTCCCCTGCTGCCCAGAAATTTGTCCGTCAACCCCTGCTCCATCTTTTTGGTGTGTTCTGGTCAGTTGTGTCCCATCCCTCACCCCATCCCTTCCAGTTTGTCCATTGGATGACCCTCCAACCTGACCTCCATCTTTATCCACATCAGTTTGTTTACTGGATGACCCTCCACCCTGATGTTTCTTTTCTAAATATTGGATAGCTAACTCGCTCGCCTCTTTCCCACTAGTATTCCCTGGTGACCTCAACTGTTGCCCTTCAGCTAGATGATTAACCTCCTGCCCAGAAGTTTGTCCGTCAATTATTGCCCCTGCTCCTTCTTCTTGACTTTTGGACAGCTTCTCTTTCTTGGCTTGCTTCTTTAACTTGTCCTTTGCCCGTTTTCTCTGAATTTTGGTCAGCGTCTCATTCTTTGCTTCTTCAGCCTTTTCAATTTCATTTGACTGCTGTTCATTGTTACCTCTGAACAATACTTCCTGTCAGAAAAAAAAAGTAACAAGCAGACCTTTCACAATTCAAATTTCAGGTGGATTGTGATGTACTCTCAATTATGCAACTTACCTTTTCAATGTTTAGCTGATTCGCAACAGGCACATAAATCACTTATCAAGTAGCGGCTCTGTCCCTCAACCTATTAATCAGAAATGTAAGATAAGTAAATTGAACTTATGATAATTTTCAAGTGGGTGAAAAGGGTATGCAATAATACCTCTCCAAATACTCTCCAGGTTATGTTAGAAGATAGGGACAGAACATTTGGGTTTGTTTCTAAGGTGAGCAGATCATTGTCATTCTGCAGTAACCAGTGGCAGAGTATATGAGAACAGTATATAACAAATTTATAGGATGACATTATCATTACTATATTTGTTATACTGGATAGCATATACCTTGTGTATGACACAGAACCTCTTGTTCCAGTAATAAATAGCAAAGTCACCATCTTTTAGTTCATTGCACAACATCTTGTATCTATAAGTATGAGAAGAAGCTATAACGACAGAAGGGCTATGAACCCCAACTTTTTACAAATTAGCTCTTTTCCGTTAAAAATTCGCATTTGGCCTCTTGAACATCAAAAATCTATCTTTGGACACTTCTCTCGGCGCCGTGACCTCTGGCGCAGAGCCAACACGTCTTAGTGCCACGAGTCATGTCGCCGAGGTCCAAAACCAGATGAAAACGTGGCAGTCATTTGGCACTGACGTGGCATGGTTCGGCGTCACAAATTAGGGCGCCGAGGTCGGCGCCATGGGCGGCGGCGCCGACCTGATGTTTGTCTGCTGTAGCAGTCAGCTGCATTACAAAGCGCGCTGCTGTCAGCGCCGCCTGCCGTCGTGCAGTTTTTTTTTTGAGCGAGAGCAATGTTGTGGAACGCATTGCCGTCGTGCAGTTTTTTTTTGAGCGAGAGCAATGTTGCTGTGGAACGCACATGCATCCTGAGCTGATGTGATGGGTTGACAGTGCATGCGTTGGCACAATACTCTATAGTACATGGTATCTTTGCTACAACTACAATACTCTATAGTAAGAGTCCTATGTTTGCTACTACTCTATAAACTTGATGATATAGCTATTTTTTAATTATTTTGGTGTAAACTTGAGACTATATATATTTGTAATTAAAGTAGACGTGGTGGTCAAATACTAACTTTGATCAAATTTATACTCCCTCCATCCCAAAAAAATGACGCTATAAGAAACATGCATGTCAAACTTTCTTAACTTTGACTAAGTTTGTAGAAAATATATACAAAATTTATATCACCAAATAAATTTATTAAAAACTAGACTTAAATATCTTTTCAATATACTAATTACTTATCATAAATATTTATATATTTTAATATATAATTATCGGTAGTTTAAAAACACTGACTTCTTGGAAAACGCGAATTACATTTATTTTGAGATGAAGGGAGTAGCAAATAGTACTAGCATTTATGTCTCGAAATGAATCTATTATTAAAATATATTTTATAACTAATCTAACGGCACTTGTTAAATCTTTTTGTCTCGCAAGTGTCAGTATTTTTTATATAATTTTAGTCAAAATTCGTAACGTTGGACTCCTTGAGGTATGAGAATTGTATGTTTTGTTAGATAGAGAGAGTATTCTTTTTGTTTCAAAATAAAATTTATTAATATGTGTATTTCATTATTATTAAACTAGCAACATTTATTTTATTGTTTTAGATGTGCGTTTGTTTGGGACGTATGAAGTATTATGTTATGAATTATTTTGGGTTTAATAATAAGATTATGAATGCACTGGGAATGAAATATACTTTAATAATCACTAATTTATTTTAGAGCAAAATGCACCATAATTCCATTACCTTTTTTCTCTGTGTGATATAGGTCTATTACCTTTAAAAGTGCAGTTTTGAGTCCATTACCTTTATTCTCTGTGTCATATAGGTCCATTACCTTCAAAAGTGCAGTTTTAGGTCCATTACCTTTGTTTGGGGTTCATCAGGGGTCCACATCTGTTTAGAAGCAGGTTGACATCCGACGTGGCTCTTCATGGTGGCTGCTGACCACACCTGCATTGTTGATTGGGTGCTATTTTTGCTATTCATATTATAAAAAATGAAAAACTATAATAAATAAATGAATAATGATTCAATCATATTTAAAAGTGTATATTTAATATGAATGTCTATATTTAATATATGGAGTATCAGTTTTAGTATCCACATCAGAAATGGAAGTGAATACAAATATCTATTTTTACTATAACTAATGATATCAGTTTTAGTATTATTAATGATGTGTTAATAAAACTATTTAAACTCTCTTTGACAAATGATTAATGTGAAAGGATAAAATATTTAATATGCACATAGCAATATTAACTTTAATTTAGTATTGTTATATGATTTAATTTGAATCCTATATTTGTTACTAAAATTATATTTAAATATTTTCTTTTATTTTTGTATTGTTAATATTATTTTATATGCTTTAATTTATTTATTTTATAATACATATTTTTAAATATGATTGAATCATTATTCATTTATTTATTACAATTTTTTATTTTTATTCATAATATGAATAGAAAAATAGCACCCAACTGGCATTGTAGGTGCGGTCGGCAGCCACTGTGGAGAGCCACGTCAGATGTCAACCTACTTCTAGACAGATTTGGACCCCAGTAAAACCCAAACAAAGATAATAGATCTAAAACTGCACTTTTAAAGATAATGAACCTATATGACATAGAAAATAAAGGTAATGGACCAAAAACTGTAGTTTTAAAGGTAACAGACCTATATGACACAGAGAAAAAAGGTAATGGACATGTGGTGCATTTTGCTTTTTATTTTATTACTACCTCTGTAAAACATGTTTGGTTGAAGACATTAAAATAAAGAAGACAATTGGTTGATATGCGCGAGTGTTTCAAATAAAGAAATTAAAGAAGACAATTGGTTTATGTGCGCGAGTGTTTTACAAAAGCAGCTCCTTGATAGGTGCTGTGCAGTCTGGGTGTCTAGCAGCTGGTCCGGTAGCATGCATGTGAATGGGTTGCGTGTTGCTGCCCAAAGCCTGCATGTCACAGCAGCAAGCATGCGCTCCTCTCCAACTCTCTACGCGCACTCTTCCATCATTTTTTGAACCAAAGCAGTCCAGTAGACAGTCGAGTAGACGCAGATATGCAGCGATATAGCAGACAAACAGCAGAGGTCGGCGCCACAGCCCACGGCGCTAAGGTCGGCGCCATAATTTATGGCGCTCAGTCATGCCACGTTAGTGCCAAATCACTGACATGTTTTCATCTGGTTCTGGACCTCAGCACCATGACTGTGGCGCCGAGACATGTTGCCTCGGCGCCACAGGCACGGCGCCGAGGAAAAGATCCAAAGATGGATTTTTGACGTCCAAGGGGCCAAATACGGATTTTTAACAGAAAAAGGGCTAATTTATAAAAAGTTGGGGGCTATGAACTATATAAATTTCAAAGTGGTCCTAAGAACCGAAACCATACCCTTCAGTTGTACACTGCTTATCCGCAGCTTTGAGTAGATCATTAACGAGCTCACCTGCAAATGAATTAAGAAAACAGCAACAGCTTCGTATTAGGAAATAGTTTTTCTTTCCAAAAACTATATGAGGAAAATAGTTTGGAGATGTAAATCTCACATTCATCTGCTAAATCAGCAAGTTCTTCCAAATCCGTCTCTCTTGCTTTCATTTCCATAAGAAGACTTAAACGCACCTCCAAACTAATTATACAGCTTTATAGATCTTCTTATGTTCTGTAGGGCTAACCAACCAGCCATGTAATAATTTTTCTCCAACAAGTACAGATAAGTAATAATAGTCACTCTCCAGAAACGACCCAATGCTACAATGAAGAAACACATCACGGTTTGTATGAATTGAAATTGCACGAACCAAAACAATACTGAAATTGACACAATAACTACTCACCCTTCAAGAACTGGAGACAACTCAATGTTACTGTTGTGATTGCAATCATTAATGAGTTTCTCGCAATCCGGTTTTTTCTCGATCAAACTTGCAGAACTTTCATCCCCAATATCTACCAGTACTGCAACATTGGATGCTACCAGTTTAAGCAAGCTCCCTTTGATCTGTCTCTCTTCCATGTACGGCATTTGGATCTCCTCTCGATATTCCTGGTGGTTGAGCGAGAGGCAGTTGTACAGGGCCGTTAAGGCAGAAGAACCATCCGGACTGTCGCACAATACGAGTTTACGGGTGCCACGGTGAAAGAATACCGCAGTTCTGTGGCGCCCCATGGAGCCTATAACAGAATAAATATGGCGTCAGTGTCAGCTAGGGTAATAGGGAAAAACAATAGGGTCTCGGAGGGGGTAAACTCAGTATATGAGAAGGGATATAGGTTTGAGGTCCTCAGCGCCTGCTAGGGTTTGGAGGGGGCTTCGAATTGGGCTTCGTGGTGGCTGCTGCGCTAGAATTGAACGCCTGCTAGGGTTTGGAGGGGGGCTTCGAGGTGGCTGTTGCACTAGGATTGAGAAAATAGTTATTATAGGACTCTAATCGTGTGGGTTTTTTAAATGAGGACTTCAAATATTTATTTCTTTTTAAAAGGACTCCAAACGTTGATCGTAAACTTTAATAATATTTTAATATATTTAATCATGTTTTAAGTCCTAAATACATGTATTTGGTCACGACAAGAACCTTTTGCCCCTAGGCCTTCAAAACGTGAATTTAGGGGCTGCTGGCCGCTGGGTGGCCTGGGGGGATGGCAGCATCAATGGCAATGGCACCCCACGAGTCCAGGTCCGCGGCTACCTCATCCTCGACGCTGGAATCGAACCCAACAACGAGGAACCGCTTCGTGGCCATCGAGTTTGACACCACGAAGTAGGACTACGACCCTAGCGACAACCACGTCGGGCTCAACGTCGGCTCTGTCATGACCGTCAAGACGGCGGACCTCACCACGTTCTGCATCGCGACGAACAGCAGCAAACCTCGCAACTACACGGCGTGGGTGGAGTACGACGACGCGGCGCGCCACGTGGCCGTGTACATGGCCGTCCGGGGCCACCCGAAGCCAGCGTCGCCGGTGCTCGACGCGCCGCTGGACCTCAGCGAGCACGTCCCGGAGGCCGGAGCAGGCCTACGTCGGCCTCACCGCGTCCACGGCACTGACTACGAGCTCATCTGCGTCCTCGACTGGATGCTGTCGATCGAGGCCATCCCGGAGAAGAAGAGCACGATGTGGTTCGTCATCGTCGCCGTCGTCGTGCCGGTCACTGTCGTCGCGGTCGGTGTCGTCGCTTTCTTCCTAGGCAGGAGGCTACGGGCGAGGCGATCCATGGAGAGGCCGCAGGAGCGGCTCGAGCAGCAACTCAGCAACCTCGCGTGGAGGAGCGAAGGACGGGGCGGCGTGGGAGTGATGGGCGGCGGCGACGGGTAGATGAAGAGACCGCACACAAGGAGATGAGAATTGAGATGGATCGGTCCAAGTGTATAGTATACAAGGGCAATACGGTCATTATCAGAAAATACATGTATTTGGGAGATAAGAAAAATGGTTAAATGGATCAAAATGTCATTACAGCTTATAAAAAAATATTTGAAGTCCTATTTGAAGAAGCAAATATTTGAAATCCTATTATAAAGAAGCTACACGATTGGAGTCCTATAATAGCCATTTTCTCGCTAGGATTCAAAACCTGCGCTCTGTTTTTTCAACCCGCGAACTGGATTTGACGGCGGCGACGAGATCAGAAGAAAGATAAGAAGGCATGCATATCGTGTATCTGAGGAGAAGACAGAGAGGTTGCGGGGTTGCTATTGCGAAACGGCGAAGCTCCGCTCAATCTCCACGGCGCAAGCCTCCAGACGCCCGTAGGCCCACCTCATCGCTCTTTCTGGCGGCCGGAACGACGATATACCCTAATGACCCAAGTATAGGGTTTTTGGTCGGCGGCCAGAGAAGGAGGGAAGTTTTTTTGGCGGCGGCCAGGAAATGGGGGTCTGGGCAGTGGCGGTCTAGCAAGAGGGCCAGCTGTGTCAGAAGCAGAATCAGGTTCAGGGGCATAGGCGTAGCGTTTCACAGGCGAGCGGTATATCTTATTTTTCGAGAAAAACCCTTCAATGGTTTATAAATAGATCTGTGGTCCCATATTGTTATTATGTACAGTATGGACGCTCAAAAAAATATCCGTAGACCCTTCATGTGAGAATTTTTTTGAACTTATGTGAGATTTATTTTAACGTTAAGAAGTGAAAATTCGAGATCATTTTTTTCATAAAGACTGCCAATTTACAAGAACCCCCCTCCTGACGTCCCGTGCCGCCCAACGCTCCTCTTCCCCCCTTTCTCTCTCTTCTCCCCGCCGCCCCGTCACTACTAGCCACACTAGTGGATTGGCGTGCCTTTGCGCGCCTTTCTCTCTCTTCTTCCCGCCGCCCTGTCACTACTAGCCACACTAGTGGATTGGCGCGCCTTTGCGCGCCGAGTTAGAGGTGGAGCTAGGGGCTGATCAGAGTTCTTGGTATGTGGATTGGAAAGAACCTGAGAGATAGTTTGTATTGATGTTGCACACTTAGATAAGTTTCAGTCTCACGATACAAACGAGCGTAAGAACTTCAAACTCTCATGACAAATTGTATACCACCTTGGTAGGCTACACTTATTTGGAATATAAATATTGTCAAATGAATTGTTTGGTTTGCTTTGTACATGCTACAACAACCCGAATTCTGAGTCATGGAGAAATGGTGAATAAGTAAAGAGAACAAAATTGTACAAGGCGAGTGCATTAGTGATAGTGTACTTGAGGTGCATCTGTGAAGGTTACATTGGAATTGTTTTGCTGGTTACCACCCAAGTGCAAACTTAGTTGCCTTGCTTCAACGCAGCAAATTTGGCACAGTTGATGGCCGTCCTAGAAACCAGACACAAGAGCACATGCATTAGTTAAATATTTAAATAAAACTAAGCAGAGACGTTGTTGGTACTTGGTAGTCCTAAGTTCCTAACTATAACGTGGTTTTCACTATATATATCATGCAGTTCATATAATTCTATAATATATTGCCTATTTCTCAAGTCAATTAGAAATAAAAAGGCAACCATAGGAGACTAATCGGCTAGGAGATTTCGCAGATGTAAATTATAGATCAAAAGGTAAATGTCTGTCAGCAAGTATACTTACAAAATAAACACCAAGCAGATCTAGCATGTTCCAATGTTCCATAAAGTGTGTTGCCATCATGAAAACAGTACTGTACATTGTACATATATACAGTTGCATAATACACCATATAACTGACAAATCAATAATAAAATATATGGAAGCATATGTTTGATTCATGATATTTAAAACATTTATAAACAGGTATGTGTAAGTTTAGGAAAAAGAGGACTACATAGGTATATATTACACATAGTATTGGAAGAGCCTTTTACATATCATCCACTGTTGGTCCAAAACTGTTGTAAAGTCGTAGGAGAGGTGCCCTTACAGTTAATGGATGAGGGTGGGGGTGGGGAGACTAACTCCAGTTGAACTTCATGTAGAGGAAAACCATCTTACTAACTTCATATGGTAACGAACTAAATGGAAACACCAGGCAATAACAATTGCAAGTAATAAATCGTACGCTCCGGCTATCAAAAAAAGGGGGAAAAGTGAAAAAGTCAAAACCTTTGAACCAACCAAGGGAACTTGCAAGTTTGAATTAACATAGGTTTGCAGGCACTATTTTTCAGAAAAGAGCAGGCAATAACAATTGCAAGTAATAAATCGTACGCTCCGGCTATCAAAAAAAGGGGGAAAAAGTGAAAAGGACAAAACCTTTGAACCAACCGAGGGAGCTTGCAAGTTTGAATTAACATAGGTTTGCAGGCACTATTTTTCAGAAAAGAGCATGTCCCTTCCTTTACAGGGTGAAAATCAGCAACATATAAAGAAAAGAGCACTGCAGAGGATCCTTATAGTAGCAGCAGCAGGAGGAGGAGGACGAGCAGTAGGAGGAGGAGGAGCAGTAGTAGCAGCAACACTAGCAGCTATAGTAGGAGCAGTAGTAGGGGCACCAGTAGTACTAGTAGCAGGAGCAGTAGCAGTAGCAGGAGCAGCAGCAGGAAGAGGAAAAGCAGCAGTAGGAGTAGGAGGAGTAGCAGCAGCAGTAGTAGGAACAGTAGTAGGAGCAGTAGTAGGAGCAGCAGCAGTAGTAATAGGAGCAGTAATAGGAGTAGTAATAGGAGCACGAGCAGTAGTAGAAGCAGTAGTAGTAGCAGGAGCCAGTAGTAGGAGTAGCAATGGCAGAGGAGGAGAAGCAGTAGGAGGAACAGTAATAGGAGCAGCAGTAGTAGGAGGAGCAGTAAATATAGGTAAAAAATAATTAATTATATAATTTATTTTTTAAATTATGAGATGAATTTTTTAAAACTAGTTAGTCCATGATTAAATAATATTTATTAAATATAAATAAAAATACTACCGTGATTAAAATTCTAACATTTTAAATTTTGCACATAACTAAACAAGGCCCCCAATCATTGCATCACTGATGAAATGACGTGGGCGCGTCTGTCCACGCTGCTGCTAGCTGGGCAATGTCGCTGTAGTAGTATATGAAACGGAGAATGGAGACCGTGATGTTGCAAATATTATAGTCAAGGGACTAGTTTAATCGTCGAGCTTTAAAATAATTATGGAAATGTGTTCTCTCTCTCAAGGGAACAATGATGTAGAGTTGGTCTACGCATCTCGTAATTACGATTCACCTAACGATCCACCTCGCTCCCGTCATCCACGTCTTGTATAGTTGTATGCATAGGTACTGTACTATTATATGCATCTGGATCGAATGCAAATCTGATAAGTCAGCAAGTAGAACGCGATGCAAATACCTTTTAGATACCAAAATTGGTATCCAAATTTTGTATAGTAAGTGTCCCATTACACTGTAGTAATTTTGTTTTTATTTGATAATAATTGTTTAAATATTGATTAATTAGGTTTAAAATATTTGTCTCGCAAAGTACAACAAAACTGTGTAATTAGTTTTTTATTTTATCTATATTTAGTACTCTATATATGTGCTGGCATTTTGATGTGACGGAGAATAAGAATTCTGCATAGTAAATTTTAGACCTAAAGTTGGTCATCTAAACAAGGCCTAAGTAAGCACACAGGCGGCAGAATCGTTTGCATGGTGAAAAGGTGTCAGGTGATGATGTGATTTGAGGCTGCATTATCGCTGCCATGCACGATGTCCTCTCATCTCCCAAATTCACAATGCATGTAATGCACGGACCACTAGTAGCAACGTGCACGGAAACGCGGTGTCGTTGTCGCGTTCTAGTGGTAATTTTTGCTTTCGCCGCGGCGGCGGGAGGCGGGCGGCGGGCAGCAGGCACACGGAACAGGAACGCGTGGAACGTCCGGTCGTCGTACTCGCAGCCCGAGCGCTCGCAACTCGCAAGAACACGACTCGACTCGCAGTTTGTGGATCACGAGCGAGGTTGCCGTGACGGCACGAAATGGCACGGTAAAACTACGACTAGAGAACTGAATCATTGGATAACCGTTCGATAAGATTGCGACGCGACAGCTTGTCGCAGTCACGATGTTTTGTAAAACCGCTAACTACCGTAACTTTGCTAGATTACAACCACATCTAACTTTAGAGCTAAGCTGATCGTGTATGTATTAGCAGTCATTAAAAACATAGGTTGGTACTTTGCGCTAATCAAAAAAAGAGTAAATCCAATTACTCAAACCTCGAAAGTGACAATGAACAAAAAGAGCGACTTGAAGTATTTTTTAGCCACACTTGTGGTAATCTAAATGAGAATATGCTGGACAAGGAGAATGATCAAATCATAGATCTTTTTTCTCTCTGTCATAAAAAAAATCATAATGCCAAAAATATAAACAAAGGCAGACTTTCCAGAAAGTCAAAGACCCCCTCTAAAATTAATTTAAAATAAAAGAGATTTTCTGGAATGGCAGAGGTCTTGGAGACTTGGCTAAACATTGGTTCTTGGCTGAATTAGTTAAGGAGGAGCAAATTAATTTTATAGCTCTCTCTGAAACGGGACGGGACTCATTTTCGGATCACGTCCTCAAAAATTTATGTGGTGGGCAAGAGTTCCTGTGGCATACCATGGCGCCTCATGGTAGATCAGAAGGCATACTTCTTGGTGTCAACCTGAATGTTTTTGATATTGGAGCCATTGATGAGGGAGATTTCTATGTAAAATTTACCCTAAGATGCAAAAACAATGACTTCAAATTTGTGCTATATTCAGTTTACGGGCCAGCGCAATCTCAAAACAAGGGTGCTTTTCTAGCTGAATTAGCCAATACTTGCTCTAAGGAGTCCCTTCCGTATATGTTAGGAGGGGATTTCAATATAATGAGAGCTCCAGAGGAAAAGAGTTCCGGGAATTTCGAACCTAAATGGCCAAATCTTTTCAATGCTGTCATCAAGTCTCTAAATCTCAAGAAGATTGTGATGTCAGACCGCCAATATACTTGGGCGGGGTCAGGGGTTAACCCAACTTTTAAAAAGCTAGATAGAATTCTCGTCAGCACAGAGTGGGAAGATCAGTACCCACTGACGACGATCGAATCTAGAGATAGGAATATTTCAGACCATACTCCCCTGGTACTCAACACAGGTGCCTCGACTCACCAGACACAAAACCGACCTTTCAAATTCGAGAGCGGATGATTGATAAGGGATGGATTTTATGACATGGTTGCTAATATCTGACAATCTGAATGTTCTAGGTCAAATCCTCTGGAACGTTGGCAGTCAAAGATCAGAAGACTCAGACAACATTGAAGAGGCTGGGCTAAACATACAGCAGGGTCATACAGAAAAGAGAAGAAAACTCTCTTAACTCTTTTAGAGAATCTTGACAAGAAAGCGGAGTGCACCTCCTTATCTGATCAAGAAATTAATCTTAAACATTATCTGAAAGAGTGTTTAGTGTGCCTTTTAAGAGAAGGAACTAAAATGGTATGAGAGAGCCAAAGTCAAAACCCTATGTAACACTCTGGTATTAAGCATGCATAACCACTTGCATTCTTAAGCATAAGCATCATTATGCATGGCATTGATGAAAAGAGCAATTGTTATTTTATGTGGATGCTTGAATTATTCAAATTATGGTTGCATTTCACATGAATTGGATAAGTGGTATGAGTGTTTGGTGTTTGATGACCTCTAAAGTAACCTAGACATGATTAGGACACCAAATGAACCTAGGTTTATGTTCATGGTTTTAGTTAATTAAGCTTTATTGTCATGGTTGACCAAGGTGGACCATGAAAGTGGTTTTGTTTGACTGATTTGAAAGTGGTAGCTAGAGTGCTTGCATATGTGTGCACCCTAAATAAAGTTTGCATAGAATTTTATAAGGAACAAAAGTTGTTATTACCACTTTTCATGAAAATGCATGGAAGATGTTCAAAAATATTGAAAAAGGGCAGATTTGGGGGCTGTTTTTCCATTTTTAGGGATTTAAGGGGTATTTTCATTTGGATTTTTGTATTTCAAAATCTATGCAGAATTTGGCCATACTTTGTATAGATGAAATGTTCTACTCTTCTAGAGCTACATTTTCTTCAATATAAGTTTTGGCTAATTCGGCTTGGTTTGGGAGTTATTGGGCAGAAAAGTCTGTATTAGAGATCATGGAAATAGTATTTCAGTGACGGTTGGCCAAAGCCGTCAGGGAAATGGCCGGCCACTGCCCATCACGCCCAGCCCGCGCGCTCCGCATGGCGCGCGTCCACCGGCGGTCCGGGGCAGCAGCAACCGTCCCGACCACGTTAAAACGAGTGCGGATTGCTTCCTCCATCCTGTCTCCTGCTCTTTTCCCTCGCTCCCTGCCTCCTTCCCCGGCTCCGTGAGCTCGCCGTCGCCGCCGCCGACTGCGCTGCCTTCGTCGAGCCACCTCCGCTGCTCATTTTCTTCTCCGAGCACGCCACTAGACTCGCCTCGACGTACGCTTGCTCGTGCGCCCCCTATCAGCCGTCCTCGCCGAGGGTAAAACTCCCAATCGAGAGCTTCTTCCCCGTGGCCGGCGGGCCGGTGACCGCCGCCGTCGCGTTCTGGTCGATTTGGCCATCCTCTTCTCTCTCTGACTCGAGCTCTAGCTGCACTTTGACTTGTAGAAGCTGTAACTATAGTCAATGGAGCCAGTTAGGGTTTATCCCTGCCAGAATTTTGGCTACGCCGCTGACGGGAAGCCGCCGTCCGCCTGCGCACTTGGCCAAGCCGCCACGGCCTCGCTCTGGCCGCGCTTTGACCCTCAATCGACTCGCCCTAAACCGCTCTAGCTTCCCTCGAGTCAATTTGGTCGGGGAGCCACGGCAACAATAGTCTGTATGGGTTTTGGTTCAGTAGAGGATAGTGTGAAAAACAATAGTCGTTTATAATTTCTTTTAATGTGTAAGTAAATTGTAATGCGAGGCTTGTTTAAGATTTGTCGGTAGAAGAGAATGCAGATGACATATGTTTATCTTATATGTTTCAAAATCATATCCTTTATCTTAGCTGAGCATTCATTCACCATCAGCATCAGCATTCTATTTCTATATATACATGGTATTCATACGCACTATGCATCATACAGGATCGTCAGAACTCGAAACGATAGTTCCCAGAGCACCAGGAGAGGAAGGCCAGCAGGAAGCTCTGGTGCGGGAGATAGCAGCAGAAGAGGATCCCGAAGCTGATCTTCCCGAGTGTCCCGACCACCAGCCAAGCTCTTTCCTGAAAGGCAAGCCCCGGAGCATTCTCCCTATGGTTTGCAAAATATCTAACTTGAGTCCTTTACTTGTTTGATGCATTAAGTTATAGGCGTTGTTTGATACCGTTGCTGCATTACTTATATTCCTTGCCACTGTATATCCTTGAACCCTAATAGGTTCAAGTGCGATTATCTGCTTAGCCTTTCTTAAACTAGATCGGTAGAAGTCGGGTGATTTCCTGTCATCCGCGAGTTATAGGTGGTGACTCAGAATGGTTGAATACATTGTTATCTCGGATAACCATGTGGAGATAATAAATCAAGACCGGGCGGGATTGGTGTTGGGACTGAACTGGAGGTTCGGTGAGGTCATCCCGTCTATGTCGAACTAGGACCCCGTCCGTTGTACGTCCTCAAGTCATATTGAATTTATGCCTCACATTTAGCTGGAAGGATAAGTCGTTCCGACCGCAAAGCCTGGGTTTGGTTTGGGCCGGGAGTCGACCTATTGTACGCATCGTATTGGTGAAGATGGGGGACCACGGGTTACGCGGAGAGTAAGTCCGAGGTTAGGGTCGCCCTGAATAAGGCAGCCGGGCGGTTCCCGGATACGATGGTACCCGTTGATCTCGTGATTTTCCCGAATTGAACTTTCGATGATCTGTAGCTCATCGTGGCTGGTAAGTGTGGTTTGTGTGAGGAATACCCACCAGCTGGTTAGTAATCGATTATAATTGCCATCGTTCCTGGATAGTGAACACTTGACTTGAGCAGCGGCATTGTAGTAAGAACTTAAACAAGAGATGAGATGGTTGAGCTGTTGAGATTGAAAGATACTCAACCGGAATTGGTTACTATTCCTGTTGAATAATTATTACTATGCTTGTTTAGTACAGGTGCTAATGTAGCATGATAAGGTGAATCAGATTAAAATACATTGCTAGAAGGTTCTTATTAATTGTTTCTTTAATACCAGCTTTTTCGTAATTAAATGAGTCAGCTATCCTACTTATACAGCCTTGCATACTCCTTGGAGTCAATTTATTTTTAGTTTATGACGGGTAAGTCTAGCTGAGTACATTCTCGTACTCAGGGTTTTATTTCCCATGTTATTACAGATGGTGAGATGTTTTATGGCTATTGTCAACACTACTTCTATCCCGCCTTGGGAGATGACTAGACCTTGGGCATGGTCACTCTTCTCTACTTAATGCTTTTGCTGGATGTTGATCAAAAACTTGGCACCGTATTTGAAATGAGTGTGTGTGGTATTTGAACTTAATCGCTTCCGCTTTATTTGAAATTTAAAATTGGTTTATAATAATTTTATTCGTACTCCGATGGTGTAAAACTATGTGCGAACTAAGTACGTTGTGAATGGTGAACGCTAAACTCATTACGATTTTGGTCGTGCCGGAAAAGTTTGAAATCCTTTGAGATTTTGGTATGACTACCGGGTTTATTAGGTCTCAATCATATAAGTTTGCTATCCAATGACAAATTACGTGCTTGTGCTCTAATAAATTGGTCGGTTCTGTCACAGCTGGCATCGGAGCAAGGTTTAGCATTACTATTCACAAGTATTTAAAATAAAAGAGTTTTTGTTTGTGAAAAGTATTTATAAAATGTATAGCTATACATAGGTGTTCAAATCTATGGTTTGAAAATTTAGAGTGTGCTAGTGGTCGTATCCTTTATGCCCAATAGGAATTCAGGTGGCTTAATTAAGTACTAACTTGGGGAATTGCATCATATTTTCTGTTTTGTCATTGCCTATACAATGGAGTCGTATGGGTGCCATTCACTTGAGAGGTAATGTATGGATCAAATTGCCTCTACGCCCTGGTAAGTGTGAGTTGTGAGAGCATGATTGGATGCAATGCCAGTCTAGGGGAGTGCTTATTGATCCCGGACTATTCACATGTTGCACACATGTTTATATGAAGGTATCCCATGTTGGGACCGTCTTCTGGCGGTGTCGTCTTCTGCGCGACTGTTGGGGTAGTAAGTAATTGGTGTTTTCACCTTGTTCAGAAGGTGCGTAAATTTTTACGTCGAATTGCATTCATATGGGATATGGGCTGAAATGAATTTTCTGTAGGAACACTAACCGCACGAACGGTAGAATGAAGTAGTTACGTATAAATGAGAGAACGATGTATGCCACCGCATAGAGCGTTAGACTATTAGTTCGTGAGGACGTATGTAACGTGCATGCATCATGGTTAAAATTGCTCATTCATACATTCATGGTTCCTTCCCTTATAAATAAATTGTCTCATTTTTAAAATTATAAACTCATGGGATATACAACTTTTGGACAGATGTCGAGAACCAAGCAGACTGCTCGCAAGTCCACTGGAGGAGGAGTGCCCTGTGGTCCTTTGGCTGTCCGTGAGTCGACACCAAGGGAGATGGACACTTTTCTTGAGGAGCACGCCATGCCTAGCCTTCTTTGGAGGATTCTCTCCAACGCTGGGTACACGGTGGGCATGGAGCCTCACTACTACTGGGACAAGGATGACTTGGTGAACTATGGAGAGGCTCCGGTGGAGGTAGTTGTCCCACCTTTGGATGGTGACCCCCACTGGGTTGGGTGGCGCTGTTTTGGTGCGGGCAGGATTGCCAAGACAGGTGCCACGTTTGCAGCTTTTGATGTGGTGGAGCACTTGATGGAGGAGATACCTCACCAGCTTGCCCAGGCTTTTCCTGGAGTGTTTCCCTTTGCTCACCGCCTTTCTAGGTGGCCACATGCTGAGGGAAACCCATTGGAGGCAGGTCCTGAGGAGGCGCAGGGTAGCAGCACGCCTGCCATGAGTGCTATGTTTGCAGTGATGAGGGCCTATGTCAACATGAAGACTAAGGCACTTCATCTGAGTGAGGAGTTCAAGGAGGCTCGAGCTGATGCAAGCAAGGAGAAGCGTGAGTTGACCCGTGAGCTTCAGCGCTCACGAGAGGAGGTAGCCTGTGTGTCTCAGCATCGAGACAAGGTTGTTCAGGAGAGCCAGAAGATCGCTTAGGCTAGGGATGAAGCCTGGTCCGAGTTTCGTCGTCTTAGCATCCGTCAGCAGTAGATGCTAGAGGACGTGGAGGACGTTCGTGCTTACAATGCTAGTCTTCACGAGGAGGTGCACAGGAAGCAGGAGGAGATCTGTCAGCTGAGAGCAGCCTTAGCAGCAGCTAGGAGGTCTTTGGACGGTGCTTCTAGTGAGAGTAGCAACAATAGAGAGTAGCCTTGTTGATGATCGCTAGCCTCTAGTTGTTCTTTTGCATTCCTGTCGGGTGGTCATGTAACCCTTTTGCACGCTATTGAGACTTTGATGTAATGTGGAACATGGTGTTTGATGTGACGATATTCGTACACCTTTAAAAGTCCAGTGTATGTATGCTGGCAAAATGTAGATGTTGTAAGACGCTTTGCGATGGTTCGAAGTAATATTAGTAGTGATGTTGTGATGTGAAAATTGGAATTATTGTGCCTCTATTTATTGTGCAAATTTATTTCCCTTGATAAATTCAGTTTGGCATGATTTTTACATTCACCTCTCATTATGACAACATTCACCTAATAAATACTTATTGCTGAAATATGCAGATGCCGGTTACCCGTAGTGGTTCGGGTGGTAATGGTAGTGGTGGTGCTGAAGAGGGTGCTGATAATACTGCACGTGGTGTACCACCCCCACCTCTGACCAATGCGGAGCAGCTGTTTGCTCAATTTTTGGGCAGCGAGCGCAATGTGGAGTAGCTTCAAGGACTTTCAGGACACTAAACCTTCGGTATTTAAGGATGCTCCTGAACCTCTTGAAGCAGATGAATGGATCAACACCATGGAAGATAAATTTCGTCTTCTAAGGTTAACAGAAGAACTGAAAGCGAAGTATGCAGCCCATCAACTTGAAGGACAAGCGGGGACATGGTGGAAGCAACATCGCACCACCTTTCAGCAGGGTGTTCCTATTACTTGGGACCGCTTTGTACGTGCTTTTCGGGAGAATTTCATTCCTTCCAGTTTGATGGCTATGAAGAAGAGTGAGTTTCTGTCGCTCACTATGGGAACTCATAATGTGAAGGAGCATCTGCACACCTTCAATACCTTGAGTCGGTATGCTCCTGAGTTTGTTAACACTGATGAGAACAAGATAGCTAGTTTCAAGAGAGGCTTGAGTTCCAAGTTGATGAAGACCATGAGCACTTCTTCCCGTGTTACTTTCAATGATTTTCTGAATGATTGTATTATGCAAGAAAACAGTAACGACGTTCATGCTGCTGCCAAGAATCGCAAGAGAGCTCATGATGGAGGTGGTTCTTCTCAGGCAAGAGCCCCAACTGCTTTTCGTATGCCATTTCATCCACCGATGTCTGGGGCGAGATTCAGGCCCCCGCAGCAGAAAAGGCATAACAATTATCCAGCTCAGAATCCGCAGAAGCATCACAGAGCATTCAACGTTCCTGCTCCATAAGGGAAACCAGGACAGAGCAGCTTGACCGGTGCTAACAAGACACCTGTTAATGGACCTTGCTACAACTGTAACCAGACAGGGCACTTTGCTCGTTGTTTCCCTTTTCTCAAGAAGCAGCAGGCCCCGTACCAAGCTCGTGTGCACAACACCTTGATTGAGGAGATTCTTGCTGGTGAACCAGTGACTACGGGTATGTTTTCTGTGAATCAAATCCCTGCCGCTGTTTTGTTTGATTCTAGATCATCGCATTCTTTCATGAGTCAAGCATTTGCACAGAAGCATGATCAAAGGATACTTGAATTGAGCATTGAATTCAAGGTTAGTTCAGCTGGGGCTGATATAACTACTAAGCAGATAGTTCAGGGTGCAACCCTAGACCTAGATAAGTGGAGGTTTTGGTTGAACTTGATAGTTCTACCTGGCTTAGGAGTGGACATGATAGTGGGGATGAGTTGGATGAAATTCTGGGGTGCTATGATCGATACAGGTAATAGGATGCTATCTATCAGAAATCCTCTTGGGGAGGGTACCTTTCAAGTGCCATTACCCCGAAATTTTAAGCTGGAGAGCGTATCCTATTCTACTCGTGTGACCCCTCTTCCCGAAATTCCTGTCGTGTGTGAGTTTTCAGATGTTTTTCCTGAAGAGCTTCCGGGTCTTCCACCAGATAGGGATGTTGAGTTTCGCATTGAATTACTACCTGGCACTGCCCTAATTTCTAGGAGGCCATATCGGATGCCGCCAAATGAATTGGCAGAGCTTAAAAATTAGTTGAAGGAATTGTTGGATAAGGGTCTTATTCGCCCTAGTGTGTCAGAATGGGGTTGTCCTGCTATCTTTGTGAAGAAGAAGGACAAATCTCTATGGATGTGCATGGATTATCGTCCACTCAATGTTGTGATCGTTAAGAACAAGTATCTGTTACCCCGTATTGACATTCTATTTGACCAGTTATTGTGGCAGAACCTCCTAAATCATATGGCCCAAACACTTGATTATTGTCTAAACAGACTCCAAATAACCATGACTGTATTCCATACGACTTAGAAAGTTTGTCGGGTAAATCCCGAATCTTCCACGATTCTCCGAGCAGGATCAATCGTTATAAAGAGGCATTGCAGTATTACAACAGTTTGATATAAATAATATACATCAGAGTAAAATAGCGGAAGACTTACAACAACATAAGTTTACAAAACTTTGAGTTTCAAATATTTACAACCATAAGTTTAAATTGTACAAACCATAATAGTAGTGGAGTAGCGGTAGATAACTTTATTATAATACCAAACGATAAGCTCTGCCCAAAAGCTAAACATCTTACTCATCGTCACTTTCCTCGACGACTGTCATGCAGCAGGATGCAAAGCACTCCTGCCCATGAGGCTCACCTGCAACAAGGGTTCAACAAACTCTGAGTACAAAAGTACTCAACAAGACTGACCCGACGAAAAAGAGGGGTGAAGACTCAAGAAATGCAGGCTAGAGGGACAAGGTAAGGCTTGTAAGAGATAAGAAATTTTGCGGAAAAGCTTAACAGAAAGAAAAGTTTGTTTTGATCTAGCTCCAATTACTAACCAACTTCATTATTAAACCTTAATCATTGTTCAAGTTGTTACTACGATGATGAACACCGATCGAGTCTTCTTCTCCGAGAAGCAACGGCGATTCGAATCCATTTTCATACCCAGGTGGGACCTAGGTCACTGGGATACCGGAGACTTTAACTCCGATGCATACCAGATGAACCGATATACCGGGATAACAACCGCAGCCATATATCACCACATGATACACCTGAGCTCTTCTGCCCCATGTACCGATATACATGGAAACTTAAACCCACAGTATAACACACTATGACATATGTGGGGACTCTGGCCCATTATATGTCACTCCATGATATGCGTGGGGACTCTGGCCCACTGTATACCACCTCATGCATGTAGATTTCTAATTTCTCGATATCACCAGTTCACCAACGGACGGGACCTAGGGCATCAACAGACGAAAACACTACAGAGGGACTCCATTTCCAGTGCAAGTTAGCCGTCCGGACTCGATTTATTAACTAGCATCAAGATTCCAACAAGTAAAATCAACCTCATCTTTTTCATTCCTTTACTTTTGAACACTTAACTAATTAAGCAGGGCTAAGCGTTACTACTTATCTTCCAAGGCAGGTTATAAGGAATAAGAAAATAAGATAGGTAATGCAATTGGTGGGTTTTCACTCAACTCCTATTACTTAATGCAACATATCATAGCTGAAGCGATAAAACTTTTATAAATAGAATAGGGTTTGAATGCATCCGGGGCTTGCCTTGGTATTCGGGGTAGACGGTCTCGAACTCTGGATCAACTCCCGATTCTTGAATCTGCTCGTCCTTGGGATCTGGTGCGACAACGTTAACTCTCCGTTAACGAAAACTATTCGATAAATGATATGCTTCAACATGATGGAATAGTAAACATGATGCTCGATGAATGCATGATCAGATTAAGGGCTTGAGTACAACTTTTCTTCACGATAAAGTTGCAAGCCAACAAAACTTCGCTTATCAAGCTCATTAGGGTTAACTACGCCATTTAAGAAATTAATTAAACACATGAAATAACGTTGATTAAGCCCTAATGACATGATTAAGATAAGCACAAATAATTAATTAAAGTGCCAAAGGTCATTAAGGTTAATGACCCAAGGTCATCAATCAATCCCAAAGTCAAACAAATCCTATAATGATTAAACTTAATTAAAGGGATTAATTAATTATTTAAAAGCATTAAATAAAGGCATAAAATTAAAGTTATCAAATTAAGCCTAAAATTTTATTTTGAAAAGCTCTTGGCTTAATTAGATGGCAAAACAAATTTCAGAATTAAAAGCTAATTATTTTATTTATTAAAAAATCATTGAAGGTCTATTTTTCAATTAAAAGGGCTAATTTTAACATAAGCAAAACGTACTCAAATTTGGCATTTCATATTTTTCCTAAGTAGATGACATCATAAAGAACACACACAAAAATTTTCAAAATTTTTGGAGCTATATATGAATTACTATGATTTTTCAAAGAAAATAGCATTTAAATCATTTTCTGAAAGTAGAAAAAGAAAAATCGGCACAGTGCTCCCGCGATGACCGACGGTCCGCCGGCGGTTGACCGGCAATTACTCACCGACGGCGAGGTCTCCGGCGACCGGACTTGAACCATCGTGCTCAGCTTGGCACGGGGAGTCGATCAAGGTAGCTAACGTGGCGACGAAGCGACGGCGGCACCCACGCCGGTGGCCATGGCGGCGCGGCGGAGCTCGGGCGAGGCGGCGACGCTCACCGAAGCAATTTTTGGCGACGGCAAGGTCATGAGCGTGCGCAGGGTATTCAGACGAACTCGTTTGGCAACAAGATGAGGCCAAACTGGAACTCCAGCCACGACGGCTACGCGCGCGGCGGCGCTGGCAAACTGCGCTGGTGGCGAGCTACGGTGGCCAGCGACTACCACGCAGTAAAGATGGAATTAAAGGCACAGACAGATGCAGGAGCTCACCACGGTGCTGATGCGCATGTTGATGAAGGCCCGGAATGTTTGAGTTGAGCTGCAGACGACGGCGGCGGCGCTCCGACGGCAAGAACGGCGTCACCGGAGTTCCTGTGCACCATCAAGTCGGCCAAGAAGCGCATGAGGGGCAGGATAGCATGGAGAACACAAAAAGAGGGTTAATGGATATATGTTTTCACCCTGTGCGGCGGTCGACGGCGAAAGAGCTCGCGGCGGCTCGGCGGCCGGCCGCGAAGAAGATGACGGCGCGTGGGCAGCTCGGGCGAGGAGAGCAAGCACGAGCTAGCTCAAACTGACCGTAATGATGTGGTGGAGCTATTGGCAAGAGCAATCGGGCAGTGGTGAATCAACGGCGGTGAATTCAAGCGGCGGAGCGAAGTCGTCGACGACGGCGGCGGTGAGAAGAAGTCGGCCACGGCTGACCTATTTATAGGGCGGAGGCGGTGTATGGACTGGCGACACGACGACTATGAAGCTTCGCGCGTCCAGGAGCACGCTGGTGGCCGAGCATGTGTGGCGGTGGACGGCGGCGCGGGTTGAGAAGCCGGCGATGGCGGCCGACGATAGGTTTCGGTACTGTTCGAAAAAATTACAGAATTGCCATTCGTGTAAAAATACAAATTACTCCAAAATTTATATAAGAACTTGAAAATCTCCAAAAATATCATTTGCATAACTTTTCAAGAGCTACACTTTTCCTTTAATTGGCATCCTCAAATTCTATCTAGATTTTGAAATTTGAATTCAAATTCAAAAAGGGAATAAAACCCTAAAAACAAACATTTGAAATTACTTTTGATTTTTCAATAAAACTTGAAAATCTTCAAGACTATGAAATGTTTAACTTTCCAAACCAAACCTTTTTCACATAAAAGTTTTCCAAAATTATGCATAATTTTTGAATTATGGTTTTAAACTCAAAAGGGGATAAATGCTGGAAAACTGTATTTTCAAATTCATTTGAAATTTCTTTTGGAAACTTGAAAACTTTATATACCAACTTTGTAGCTATTGTCAAGATCTACAAACTATCTTTTTAGAGTATCTCCAAATTCTTTATAGATTTTAAATTAGAGAATAGGGGGTAAAACTAGGTTTTAGAATAAAGGGTTTTTGAAATTGAATTCAAACTTGATTTGGTTCTAACTTAATTGGTTGGTCATTAGTGATCACAAACATCATCCAAGTACATTTTTAGGTCATTGACCCGATGACACCCTTGGTTGACCAAATTGACTTTCGAAAAACACTTTATAGCTTTCCAATTTGAATTGCAAGGCTTGCGAATAAGCTTTGAAACCCAAATTCCACTTCAAATATGGAAACAAATTTTTAAAGGTTGAACTTAGGTTTATATACTATGCTTGACAGTAGTGTAAACACGGTTTACACCTCAAGTACATAGAATATAACCCAAGTATTTGCGATGACATTCAAATTAGGGTTTTATTATTTCATGTG
The DNA here is from genome assembly GCA_023333625.1 of Bothriochloa decipiens. Classification (NCBI taxonomy): domain Eukaryota; kingdom Viridiplantae; phylum Streptophyta; class Magnoliopsida; order Poales; family Poaceae; genus Bothriochloa; species Bothriochloa decipiens. The sequence goes on along the minus strand of CM041634.1, from coordinate 3,160,079 downwards.
ACAAAACATTCCAAAAACATAATCAACCTATGAAATGTAAATTTGTTTTAGTTAATGCACCTTAAGGTTGACTTAAACATAAATGTTTTGCAATGCATATGATGACATGGTATGTTTTAGTTAATATAACACCAGAGGTGTTACAGCTATCCAAGGCGAGAGTGTTTTCCAAGATTGATCTTAGGTCTGGTTACCATCAGATCAAGATTAGACCAGAAGATGTGCCTAAGACTGCTTTTTCTACCAGATGCTCCTGCATATTTCATGTATCTGATGAATTCGGTCTTTATGCAGGAGTTAGACAAGTTTGTGGTGGTGTTTATTGATGACATCTTGGTGTACTCAGAAAATGAAGAAGATCATGCCGAGCATCTGAGGATTGTTTTAGAAAACTTAGGTAACATAAGCTGTATGCCAAGTTTAGCAAATGTGAGTTTTGGCTCAAGAAAGTTCATTTCCTTGGCCATGTTCTATCTGATGAGGGAATCTTAGTAGACCCGAGCAAAGTACAAGAGGTTATGAATTGGGAAGCACCAACTTCTGTGCAGGAAGTTCGGAGTTTTCTTGGTCTAGCCGGATATTATCGTCGTTTCATTCTGGATTTCTCAAAGATTGCCAAACCTATGACAAATCTGTTGCAGAAAGAGAAGAAGTTTGTCTAGACAGAGGAGTGTGAAACAGCTTTTCGTACCTTGCGGGAATTGTTGACTACTGCTCCTGTTCTTGCGCAACTAGATTTAGGAAAACCTTTTGATGTATATTACGATGCATCAAAAACAGGCTTAGGATGTGTGCTTATGCAAGAAGGAAGAGTCATAGCTTATGCCTCACGCCAGTTAAAGAAGCATGAAGTGAATTATCCAACCCATGATTTGGAGCTTGCAGCTGTTGTGCATGCTCTAAAAATCTAGAGGCATTACTTGTTGGGTAACTTCTGCAAAGTCTATACTGACCACAAGAGTCTAAAGTATATCTTTACTCAACTCGAGTTGAACATGAGACAACATCGATGGATGGAGTTTATCAAGGACTTCAATATGGAGATCTTGTATCATCCAGGCAAGGCAAACGTAGTCGCAGATGCGTTGAGTCAAAAATCACATTGCCATGCTATTCAACCTTTATTTGCAGATGGTTTTGGCCTCATGCATCCTGTTGTGCTGCGTAGCATCCAAATTAGTTGCTCGCTTGAAAGCAAGATCGCCGAAGGTCAGAAAACTGACAAGGGTATAGGTCATATCAAGGAGAAGATGTTGAAACAGCCAATCAAGCATTTCAGAGTAGATGAGAAGGGAATCTTATGGTTTGATGATCGTCTGGTCGTACCAAAAGATAAAGAACTCAAAAATCAAATAATGGATGAAGCTCACTTATCAAAGTTATCCATTCATCCTGGCGGTAGTAAAATGTTTCATGATCTGAAGGCTCGCTATTGGTGGACCAAGATGAGAAAAGAGATTGCAGCTTATGTCACACGGTGTGACATCTGTTGTCGCATAAAGGCTGTTCATTTGAAGCCAGCTGGAATGCTTCAACAGTTGCCGATTCCTGAATGGAAATGGGAAGATATCAGTATGGATTTCATTACCAGACTTCCCACCACTCAAAAAGGGCATGACTCTATTTGGGTAATCATTGATCGACTGACCAAGAGTGCGCACTTTATTCCAGTTCATACAGATTATTGACCGCCTCAATATGCTGATATTTATCTTAGGGAGATCATTCGTTTGCATGGAATTCCTAAGACAATTGTATCTGATCGAGGATCTCAGTTTACTGCTCATTTCTGGGAACACTTGCAGAAGGATTTGGGGACAAAACTGAATTATAGTACCGCTTATCATCCTCAAACTTCAGGTCAAACAGAAAGAGTGAATCAAGTTCTTGAGGATCTTCTGAGGGCTTGTGTTTTATCATCCAAGGGTTCATGGGAGAAGTGGTTACCTTTGGCAAAATTCTCTTATAACAATAGTTACCAAGAGAGTATACAGATGGTTCCTTTTGAGGCACTGTATGGCCGAAAGTGTAGAACGCCTGTGAATTGGGTAGGACCTGGAGAAAGAAGATATTATGGTATTGACTTTGTTAAAGAAGCTGAAGAGCAGGTTTGAACAATTCAACAACACATAGCAGCTGCATAATCCCGTCAGAAAAGTTATGCTAACAAGAGGAGAAGACCTCTAACTTTTAATGTTGGTGATTATGTGTATCTAAAGGTCTCTCCTATGAAGAAAGTGCAACGTTTTGGTGTTAAAAGGAAACTAGCACCTTGTTATGTCGGTCCATATCAGATAGTAGAAAGAAAAGGATTGTGGGCCTATAAGCTCAAACTGTCTGAAGAGATGAGTGCAGTGTTTCCTGTTTTCCATGTATCCCAACTCAAGAAATGTCTGCGTGTTCCAACCGAAGAAGCCGTTAAAGTTAAAGACATTAAGCTGAGTTCAGATTTAACTTATGAAGAGAAACCTATGAGACTCCTGGATGTCAAAGACAGAGTGACCAGAAATTGTGTGGTCAGGCAATACAAGGTTTCTTGGAGCAATCATGATGATAGCGATGCCACTTGGGAAACGGAGGACTATTTAAAAGAAGTATATCCTGATTTTTATAAAAAATGGTTAGTCTACTTAAATCTTAGGATGAGATTTTTTTAAGGGGGAAGGCTGTAACACTCTGGTCTTAAGCATGCATAACCACTTGCATTCTTAAGCATAAGCATCATTATGCATGGCATTGATGAAAAGAGCAATTGTTATTTTATGTGGATGCTTGAATTATTCAAATTATGGTTGCATTTCAAATGAATTGGATAAGTGGTATGAGTGTTTGGTGTTTTATCACCTCTAAAGTAACCTAGACATGATTAGGACACCAAATGAACCTAGGTTTATGTTCATGGTTTTGGTTAATTAAGCTTTGTTGTCATGGTTGACCAAGGTGGACCATGAAAGTGGTTTTGTTTGACTGATTTGAAAGTGGTAGCTAGACTACTTGCATGTGTGTGCACCCTAAATATAGTTTGCATATAATTTCATAAGGAACAAAAGTTGTTATTACCACTTTTCATGAAAATGCTTGGAAGATGTTCAAAAATGTTGAAAAAGGGCAGATTTGGGGGCTGTTTTTCCATTTTTAGGGATTTAAGGGGTATTTTCATTTGGATTTTTGTATTTCAAAATCTATGCAAAATCTAGCCATACTTTGTATAGATGAAATGTTCTACTCTTCTAGAGGTACATTTTCTTCAAATATGTTTTGGCTAATTCGGCTTGGTTTGGGAGTTATTGGGCAGAAAAGTCTATATTAGAGATCATGGAAATAGTATTTCAGAGACGGTCGGCCAAAGCCGTCAGGGAAATGGCCGGCCACCGCCCATCGCGCCCAGCCCACGCGCTCCGCGTGGCGCGCGTCCACCGGCGGTCCGGGGCGGCAGCGACCGTCCCGACCACGTTAAAACGAGTGCGGATTGCTTCCTCCATCCTGTCTCCTGCTCTTTTTCCTCGCTCCCTGCCTCCTTCCCCGGCTCCGCGAGCTCGCCGTCGCCGCCGCCGACTGCGCTCCCTTCGTTGAGCCACCTCCGCCGCTCATTTTCTTCTCCGAGCACGCCACTAGACTCGCCTCGACGTACGCTTGCTCGTGCGCCCCCTATCAGCCGTCCTCGCCGAGGGTAAGACCCCCAATCGAGAGCTTCTTCCCCGTGGCCGGCGGGCCGGTGACCGCCGCCGTCGCGTTTCGGTCGATTCGACCGTCCTCTTCTCTCTCTGACTCGAGCTCTAGCTGCGCTTTGACTTGTAGAAGCTGTAACCGTAGTCAATGGAGCCAGTTAGGGTTTATCCCCGCTGGAATTTCGGCTGCGCCGCCAACGGGAAGCCGCCGTCCGCCTGCGCACTTGGCCAAGCCGCCACGGCCTCGCTCTGGCCACGCTTTGACCCTCAATCGACTCACCCTGAACTGCTCTAGCTTTCCCTCGAGTCAATTTGGTCGGGGAGCCACGGCAACAGCCGGCGACGTCGCGCCGACGCCGTCGATTTGCCTCTCCCCTGTGCAAGGACCTCGTCCTTGAATTCAATCAAAGTCAGGGTGCTTAGTGCATATCTGCCAGACACAGGATATTTCTTTATCGGGCTTAGTGAATTTCTAGTAAACTCAGGGTCTCCGGTGCAAAAGTGTTTTTCCTTTTTCTTTTTTAGAACTCATTCCAGATTTTGATTAAAACTTTGAAAAATCATAACTTCCCCATTTTTAGTCCAAATGAGATGGTTCAACTTGCAGTATTTTTTTATGAGGAGATTTATGCATTAAAAATATGAAATATGAAATTTGTGATACTTTTCTGTATGGATTTATTTATCTCTATTAATTGCTTTTATCTTAGAAAATGCATAAGTAATTCTCTGTTGCTCAGAAAAATGTGAGACCAAGTTTGTTAGTCTTCTTATGTCATGCTCTATCTGTGAAAAATATTATGAGGCTATATCCTGTGGAAAGTTTGCTCTGTCTAGTTATGGTGCCTATTTCCATTAGATGATAAATAATTCATAATAAATAATATATAAGGAATTTGTGCATGAAACTTTTTGGAGGATGTTTTTATGTCAATCTAGAGCTAAGAATATTCTGAGATCTGTTGTTTGACATTTTTTTATATACAAAGTATTTTATGACCGTAAATTGTGATGCCTTGTTATTTTTGTGTAGAATAAATTACTTTCTGTTTTGACCTGAAATTTTTATAGTAGTCTACATTAGACATGCTTAAGCTCTTGTAATTTTTACAGAATTTTATGAATAGTCTAAAGTCATGTTGCAGTTCTACCCTGATTTCTTTTAATAAGTAATAATGCTTAAAAGCTATCATTTTATGTGTGTAAAAATGCTTGTTAGGATATTTGTGATGTGTATAATCTGTATGGGTTTTGGTTCAGTAGAGGGTAGTGTGAAAAATAATAGTCGTTTATAATTCCTTTTAATGTGTAAGTAAATTATAATGCGAGGCTTGTTTAAGATTTGTCGGTAGAAGAGAATGCAGATGACATGTGCTTATCTTATATATTTCAAAATCATATCCTTTATCTTAGCTGAGCATTCATTCACCATCAGCATCAGCATTGTATTTCTATGTATACATAGTATTCATACGTACTATGCATCATACAGGATCGTCAGAGCTCGAAACGATAGTTCTCGGAGCACCAGGAGAGGAAGGCCAGCATGAAGCTCTGGTGCGGGAGATAGCAGCAGAAGAGGATCCTGAAGCTGATCTTCCCGAGTGTCCCGACCACCAGCCAAGCTCTTTCCTGAAAGGCAAGCCCCGGAGCATTCTCCCAGTGGTTTGCAAAATATCTAACTTGAGTCCTTTACTTGTTTGATGCATTAAGTTATAGGCGTTGTTTGATACTGTTGCTACATTACTTATATTCCTTGCCACTGTATATCCTTCAACCCTGATAGGTTCAGGTGTGATTATCTGCTTAGCCTTTCTTAAACTAGATCGGTAGAAGTCAGGTGATTTCCTGTCATCCGCGAGTTATAGGTGGTGACTCAGAATGGTTGAATACATTGTTATCTCGGATAACCATGTGGAGATAATAAATCGAGATCAGACGGGATTGGTGTTGGGACTAAACTGGAGGTTCGGTGAGGTCATCCCGTCTGTGTCGAACTAGGACCCCGTCCGTTGTACGTCCTCAAGTCATATTGAATTTATGCCTCGCATTTAGCTGGAAGGATAAGTCGTTCCGACCGTGAAGCCTAGGTTTGGTTTGGGCCGGGAGTCGACCTGTTGTATGCATCGTATTGGTGAAGATGGGGGACCACGGGTTACGCGAAAAGTAAGTCCGAGGTCAGGGTCGCCCTGAATAAGGCAGCCGGGCGGTTCCCGGATACGATGGTACCTGTTGATCTCGCGATTTTCCCGAATTGAACTTTCGGTGATCTGTAGCTCGCCGTGGCTGGTGAGTTTGATTTGTGTGAGGAATACCCGCCAGCTGGTTAGTAATCGATTATAATCGCCATCGTTCCTGGACAGTGAACACTTGACTTGAGCAGCGGCATTGTAATAAGAACTTGAACAAGAGATGAGATGGTTGAGCTGTTGAGATTGAAAGATACTCAACCAAAATTGGTTACTATTCCTGTTGAATAATTATTACTATGCTTGTTTAGTACAGGTGCTAATGTAGCATGATAAGGTGAATCAGATTAAAATACATTGCTAGAAGGTTCTTATTAATTGTTTCTTTAATACCAGCTTTTTCGTAATTAAATGAGTCAGCTATCCTACTTATACAGCCTTGCATACTCCTTGGAGTCAATTTATTTTTAGTTTATGACGGGTAAGTCTAGCTGAGTACATTCTCGTACTCAGGGTTTTATTTCCCATGTTGTTGCAGATGGTGAGATATTTTATGGCTATTGTCAGCACTGCTTCTATCCCACCTTGGGAGATGACTAGACCTTGGGCATGGTCACTCTTCTCTACTTAATGCTTTTGCTGGATGTTGATCAAGAACTTGGCACCGTATTTGAAATGAGTGTGTGTGGTATTTGAACTTAATCGTTTTCGCTTTATTTGAAATTTGAACTTGGTTTGTAATAATTTTATTCGTACTCTGATGGTGTAAAACTATGTGCGAACTAAGTACGTTGTGAATGGTGAACGGTAAACTCATTACGATCTTGGTCGTGCCGGAAAAGTTTGAAATCCTTCGAGATTTCGGTATGACTACCGGGTTTCATTAGGTCTCAATCATGTAAGTTTGCTATCCAATGGCGAATTACGTGCTTGTGCTCTAATAAATTGGTCGGCTCTGTCACACCCTATTAGAGGGTGATGCTACCACTCTGTTCTTTCATCTCGTGGCTAATGGAAAACATCATCAGCAGCATATCTACAAACTTGAAAATGATCAAGGTACTGTGGTTGGTGATGAGTGCCTCAAAAGCCATATTACAAATTATTATAAGAATCTCTTTGGGCCACCTGAACATTCTGAGATCACAGTAGTGGAAGACCACAGCTTAGATATTCCATAAGTATCCCCGGAAGAAAATAATATCCTCATTAGTCCGTTCACCGAATCTGAGGTGAGGGATGCAGTCTTTCAAATGGAGCATAATAAAGCTCCAGGCTCGGATAGATTTCCTGTGAAATTCTATCAGGTGTTTTGGGGAGTTATCAAGGATGACCTTCTACACCTCTTTGTAGATCTCCATAGGGAGACTCTCGATCTCTACAGCTTAAATTTTGGAATCATTACCTTAATTCCAAAAATTCAAGGTGCTACAAAAATTCAGCAATATAGACCAATTTGTGTCCTCAATGTGAGCTTCAAAATATTCATAAAAGTGGGCACAAATAGACTGAATATGGTCGCTAAAACAGTGGTGAGCCCAACGCAGACTGCCTTCATGCCAGGCAGGAATATCATGGAAGGAGTAGTGATATTGCATGAAACTATACATGAGTTACACACCAAAAAACGAGATGGGGTCATTTTCAAAATTGACTTTGAAAAGGCATATGATAAGGTAAAGTGGTATTTCTTACAGCAAACCTTACATATGAAAGGCTTCTCCCCCAAGTGGTGTAGGTGGGTTGAGAGTATGGTCACTAGGGGAAGTGTGGGGATCAAAGTCAATGATGATATTGGCCCATACTTCCAGACCAAACGTGGACTCAGGCAGGGAGATCCTATGTCGCCCGTCTTATTTAACATCATTGCTGATATGCTAGCTCTTTTTATTAATAGAGCAAAACCCGATGGCCAAATAATAGGAGTCATCCCTCACCTTGTTGATGATGGTCTATCAATCCTACAATATGCAGATGACACCATTATCTTTTTAGACCACGACCTAGAACAAGCAAAGAATCTGAAACTTTTGCTATATGCTTTTGAACAATTATCTGGGTTTAAGATCAATTTCCACAAGACTGAAATCTTCTGGTATGGTGCAGCTAAAGAGATGGAGCCTTATTATACTAGTCTCTTTGGGTGTAATGCAGGAGAATATCCCTTCAGATATCTAGGGATCCCAACGCACCATAGACAACTCCTGAATTCTGAATAGAGAAAGGTTGAAGAACGTTTTCAAAAGAGACTCTCTTGCTGGAAAGCAAAATACTTGTCTTATGGGGGGAGACTAGTCCTGCTTAATTTTGTCTTAAGCAGTCTACCCATGTTTATGATGTCCTTCTTCGAGATTCCTAAAGGAGTACTCAATAACTTTGATCATTTCAGATCAAGGTTCTTCTAGCAAGGATCTTCAGACAAACATAAATATAGACTTTCTAGATGAGACATCCTATGTCGTCCTAAGGACCAAGGGGGTCTAGATATCCTGGACTTATAATTGCAGAATAAATGCTTATTGACCAAGTGGTTGGTTAATCTACTTAACACAGAGGGCATGTGGCAATCCCTTTTAACGAACAAATACCTACGATCGAAAACCCTCACTCAAGTGACAGCCAAACCCAATGATTCGCATTTTTAGAGAGGCCTCATGCACATCAAAGACGAGGTGTTGGCTAAAGGTTCCTTCGATATTAAAGATGAGACCAAGACGAGGTTCTGGGATGACACATGGGTAGGAGACAAGCCTCTAAAAGTTAAATACCCTTCCCTTTATAATATAGTGCATGATCGCCACGCCACTGTATCGAAAGTTATGGCCACTAGTCCCCTAAACATCTCTTTTCGTAGGGCACTGGTGGATAATAAACTTTTAGAATGGCTAAATCTAGTAGCACAGATTTCTAATATTGAATTGGTGGAAGGTTTAGATTATTTTAAATGAAACTTAACCAAATCTGGGTTATTTTCTGTCCACTCGCTGTATCTCCATCTTATTGATACACAACCACCCTTTCTTCGTAAGAAACTTTAGAAAATAAAAATTCCTCTAAAGATCAAAATCTTTCTTTGGTTCCTACAAAGGGATGTTGTCCTAACCAAAGACATCCTCGTTAGGAAAAACTGAAAAGGGAGCCAGAAATGTATCTGCTGTAATATGAATGAGACTACCCAACACTTATTCCTTGATTGTCCCTTTGCCAAAATGATTTGGAGGATTATTTTCTTTGCTACAAATTTAACTCAACCGAGATCCATCAACCATATGTTTGGTGGCTGGCTTCTTAATCGTATAAGAGGGTCAAAGGGTTGATCTGGGTTGGGGTGGCTGCCATGTGCTGGGCTATCTGGCGATGCCAGAATGATGTTATTTTTAACAAACTCAAAACTAACTCTATTATGCAGTTTATTTTCAGAGGACCGTATTGGCTCTGTTTCTGGGCTCCGCTGCAGCGTGGCGAGCAAACCAAGGACACCCTCTCGACGATAAGCAAGAGATTGGAGATGATTGCTTTAGAGATATATAATAATGGATGAAAACACTTATTTTGTTTGCTTTAGTGTCCTGGTCTATGTTTAAGACTATGGTTTTATCTTTTTTTATTCGAAACGTCGTAATAATAGGCTGTGTACATCCTTAGATGTAGAGGTCGGATATTTATATATCCCTTATTAAAAAATGTATTCGCAGTCAGACGGTATGAGAACTGACCAGTAGTTACACGGTTCTCCACTATCCCACGGTAAAAATTGCCTCATTAATTTAGTCAAAACTTGAACTTAATCTGAATCTAGAACTTCCCTATTGCAGTGGACGGAGGTAGTGCAATAGTGTAATATGTCTTTGTGTTTCTTTTTTTTGTTTCAATTTTTGCAAGAGAACAATGATGACCTCGCACGAGGCGAGCATGGCTACACGATGGGATGCAAATGAGCACCTTCAGCACGTGGCGGGCCTGACGACGGAGGGTTCGCGGGTGCTACCAAATACTATCATCTTTGATATCGTTAAGCGCGCCGATCTCGCTCCCGTCATCACAAGTTGCATGTACACTACTGTAGTATTATATATGCATCCGAATCGAATGCAAATCTCTGAGAGGTCAGCAAAGGAGATAGGAATGCAAATAATTAAGCAAGGGCCGGCAGATAGATCGTTATTGCAAGATAAAGGATGAAGCGACTTGAGATTCGTTATTAATTAGAGTTGCTTTGTATATCGCAGTGCTGCTGTACGTGCACGACTCAGGTACCCGCCTTGACGCAATGTACACGGAAGCGCAATGACGTTGCTCGTATAGATAGTGGTAGCTTTCGCCGCGCGCAGTGGTGGCACACGGAAACGCAACGTCTGGTCGCACAGCTAGCCGCCGGGCCGCTGGCAGAGAGAAAACGTACTCGCAAGACCGCGACTCCACCAGGGTTCTTGCTAGCTTATATTAGCAGAATCATTGGATCGGATAACCTTGTTGATATTATTGATTGCGACTTAATTGCGAGGTGATGATGGCATCGCCTGCTAGGCTCCTAGCCGGTGGGTGCCAGGCGGCGCGCTTCAGTTCCGGGTACGGCGCGCAGCTAGCCACCGCCACTGGCCGGCGCGGGAGAGTCACGAGAGAGTGGAAGCGCCGTCATCGTGCCGTGCGGGATCACCTCCGGAGTACCTAAAACCGGATCGATGTAATACCATTCCCATCGCACTTGGTGCTAGCCACCCAAACCAAACAGACCTCCAACAAGTCACCGACTAGCTAGCACCCGTGCGCGACGACATTGGCACGTGACAGAAAAAAGCCGTGTGTTTCACGGCCATGGAGTTGGGGGCATGCATGCAGGCCGCAGTCGCGGCGCGCGCTGCTGCTACGTTTCAGGCGCGGACGTGTGGAGACGGGACTTGGTACGTGCGGGATCACGGCCGGTTAGGTTGCCTACCGGCCGTCCGATGATGGTCCTTGGTACGGACGCCAATTGTTGTTGCTAAAACACCCGAATTGTCGCCCTTCCTTCCAGTGTCGAGCGAATACGTACGTGTGCCTTGCCGATTTTGGTCTCGTGAGCACCATCCGATGCTCCGGGGCGCCGGAACGGATGGACGGGGTCACGCACGGCATGTTCCAGGGAGCGAGCGCTACGTCAGAGCCTAGCTGTGCTTGCACCGGATGGACTTGTCGGCCACCTGTTCCTCCGTTCCTCTCAAAGTCGTTTGGAGGATCTTCTTCGTCCTTGGTCGTGGCTCTCCAAGCAGGCACGGGCAGATGGGCGACAGGCGCAAGGACAACGACGCAACGTGAGGAGGCGGCAGTGGCATCGTCCTCTGCATACAGTAGCGGTGCATCGTCCTGAGCAGCGCACCGGTGGGGGACCGAGCTACCGCTCGGTTGGTGAGCGATCCAGCCGTGGACGCCACCGGTCGCGTGTTCTAGCCTCGCTGGATGTGTGATTTTCCCACCGGGAACAGCAGATTTCTAAATAATCCAGATTTAGCATCTCACGCATAAAGCCACAAGGAGATTATAATGTGTCCGTTATCTATGAAGTCTTTTATAATTCCGGTGATCTCTATAAGGACGCGGTCTTCGGTTCTAAGTGTAGTTATAGGACTGTCTGTATGCGTATAGTATGTGTGAGTGAGTGTGCTATGTAAAGCATGTGTGTATGTGTATAAACAGATACTTACAGCTGTATCCAGACAAGAGGCGTAACAAGAGCAGCACACCGGTGGGAGGTCCAGTCAAGTCCAATCCAGCCCGGCCGTGGGATTGGGACGTCCGTTTCGGGCACCTGCGTGAGACGGGGGAATTTGATCGATGCTGGCCTGACCACCTGAACAACCTGTGGAATATTTGACTTTGGCGCGCCAGAAGATGGATCGATAGATAGGGATCGGAGGTTCCTCTTCCTCGACACCAAAAACAGGTGGCCGTACGTACCTACCGCGTGCGCAGCGCAGATTTCCGGACGGCACGTGGCAGGCCGGTACTCCCCGTTGACCGCGAGCAGGCAGAGCAGAGACCAGAGCCAGACCACGTACCGCACCGGCGCCGCGCGACTGCTGTGTACGTACAGAGTACAGAACGTACTTGCTCCTCCTCCTGGCGGCATCCCGTGGACTGTTGCCGCGCCGCGCCGGCCGGATATCGACCACGGCACGTGAAGCCAAGCCAAGCGAATGCGCGAGGCCAATCCCATTTTCCACGGTGGAAACGATCAAACGAACCGGGGCAAGGGCGCAAGGCAACGAGTCCGGTCCGAGTGACGGACACGGCAAGGCGGCAACACGTGAAGGGCGTGAACTGGCTGGCATATCTCCGTGCCGGATGGGATCTGCCGTCTTCGACCGACCCCATGATGGCCATTCATTTTGTTTCATTTGGGGGAGGCCTAGGAGGAGGGAAGGCGGCGATGATTGGCCAACTAGCTTTCTCAGACTGCACCTGGACACATGGGCCACCCGGACGACCACGTGCTTCCTTGCCGGCTTTTTTTTCTACCACTCCTGGGTTAGTGTCTTGGGATGTGTTTAGTTCTCGTAAATTTTAAAAAAAATATCACCTCGTGTTACTTCAGCGTACTGTAACATTTTATTTGTATTTGATAAAAATTATCTAAACTTTAAGTAACTAGACTTAAAAATGTATCCTGTCATCTGGGTTCCACGAATGCAGTTACTTCCTCTGCCAGGATTCTCTAACTGCTACGGAGTAAGTACGGTACACAACGAGGACGCCTCTTTGTGGCCACGTGTTTTGTGCCAAGATGGGGTTGTTTTTAGCGTGTTTGGTTTCAGGAATTGACGATCAGGCATGGGTTAGTCCCACATGCAAATCAGATGGGGTCGTCAGGTGCTTTTGCGGGAATGAGTTCGTTCTAGCCACCATTAGCGCAACTACGAGCAGTTTGATGACAGACGGGTTCATTCGCAGATGCGAACCAAACACTGCGGCCAAGTTCGGATATAGCATTGGACCATTCTGCATCTGCCGGTCCGGCAATCCAAACACGCTACTCTTTGGACCGCTGCAACAGTGCTACCTACTCCCTCCGTCCTTAAACAAGTGTCGCTTCGTTTTCCGAGAAGCAAATACCAGTAATTTTTATAAATAATAAGTATTATCGATTAGTATCATAATTTATATTATTGAAAAGATCTTTGAATCTAGTTTTTTAATAAATTTATTTAGAGATACAAATATTGCATGTATTTTCTATAAATCGAGTCAAACTTATGGCACGCATCCCACGATGACACTTAAAAAGGGACGGAGGGATACATATTATCAGCGGACCCAGCTCCGCCAAGGCTAACGCCGGGCATGCAGGATCTCAACAACCGCAAATGCCCAGCGTTCTCGCCGTGTCCGCAGTGGCCGCGCCCACGCCGCGCCCAAGACTCGCGCCTCGCACGGTTGCGTTCCCGGTCTTCGCTCTCCTGTACTCATGCTCGCCCGTTTACGCCTGAACGGCCATGGCCAATGGCCTCTGTTGTATCGCTATATATGTACATTCATGAGATCAATACAAGCATCCAGTTGTACAATCTTATTTTACATGGTATCAGCCTCTTCCACGATCCTCATCAACCCATTTGCCTCCAGTTCCTCTCCTATGGCGCCCTCCTCCGTCCAGTCCGACTCCTCCGACGCCGGTTTCTCCGTCGCCCCTGCTTCCGCTTCGCAAATCCAAGGAATCTCCATCCGCCACCATGTTCCCATCCTCCTCGACATGGACGAAGGCAACTTCGGCCAGTGGTGTCACTTCTTCGACTCTGCCCTCGGCAAGTTCGGCCTACAGCACCACGTCCTCACCACCACCCCGACCGACGAGCGCGATCATGAGTGGCGCATGATTGACTCCTGCGTCGTCAACTGGATCCTCATGACCGTCTCCAAGGGCGTCTACGACGTTGTGTGCCGCGATCACCACGATGCCTTCACCCTCTGGCATGCCATCGAGGGACTCTTCCAGGACAATGAGCTCCAACGTGTGGCGTACCTGGAGACCGAGCTCCGGACCCTACAACAAGGCGACATGTCCATCAACGCCTACTGCACCAAGCTGAAGCGGATCGCGGATCAACTGCGCGACATCGGCCACCCCGTCTCCGAGCCGAGCCAAGTGCTCAACCTCCTTCGCGGCCTCAACCCGCGATACCGCTATGCCAAGCCGGTGATTACATCCAAGTACCCGCCGCACACCTTCCAGAGCGCCCGCTCCTACCTCATCCTCGAGGAGCTCAGCCTGCAGCACGACTCCAACGCCGAGGCGGGCCAGGCACTCATCGCGTCCCACGGTGACCACTCCGGCAACTCCTCGGCTTCCTCCGGCACCAAGGACAGCTCCACCGCCTCCCACGCCGCGCGCTCCAACAACAACAACCACAACGGCAGCGGTGGCGGCGGATCACGCTCCAACAACAACAACCGCTCCGATCGCCGCCGGAACAATGGCCGGAACACCGGCGGTGGCGGCGGTGGTGACGGCAGCCAGTTGCGCTCCAACGCCAACTCCAGCGCCTCCAACACTCGGTCCGTGGCTTGGGCCGCGGGCTACAACCCTTGGCAAGGCATGGTGCAGGCCTGGCCCATGCCTTTCCGTGCACCAGGCGCAGGCGTTCTGGGCCCCCGTCCACCGTTCCAACGGCAGCAGGCGATGACGGCCCTCTCGAACTCGAACAACGTCTTCGAAACCGGCGCCCTCTACGCGGTGCTGCCCAACTCCGGCGTCCCACCTCACCCGCCGAGCGCCTCCGAGTGGTACTTCGACACCGAGGCTACGTCACACATGTCCTCATCTCCTGGTAATCTTATCACATCTACTCTCCGGCCATCTACCTCCTCCATAACAGTAGGGAATGGTGCTCGTATACCTGTTTCATATCAAGCACAAACATTCATCCCTACTGCCACCTCTCCTCTTCGATTAAATGATGTTCTTGTCTCACCGTCTCTCATCAAGAATTTGATCTCAGTTCGTCGTTTAATCCGTGATAACAATATTTCAATTGAATTTGACCCTTCTGGTTTCTCCATTAAGGATCTTCTAACCAAGGCGGAGATGCTCCGGTGTGAAAGCAGCGGTGATCTTTACCCTCTACGCCTCCCACATCATCAAGCTCTTCATGCGTCCTCGACAACGTCCGTGTGGCATCAGCGGCTAGGACATCCTGGCCACCCAATTACTTCAATAATTTTGCACAATTTTCCCTTTCATTGTAATAAAGCTGATGTTCACCCTTGTTCCTCTTGTCGGCTGGGCAAACATACTCGTCTTCCGTTTGCAGATTCCACTTCTCAAACATTTTTTCCTTTTCAATTAGTGCATACAGATGTTTGGACATCACCTGTGCTCAGTTTTTCGGGTTATAAATATTATGTTGTTTTCCTTGATGATCACACTCATTACATTTGGACAGTGCCTCTCCGAAACAAATCTGATGTTTTGTCTACTGTTCGTGCATTCATCTCTTATGTCCACACACAATTCCATCTGCCTATTCTCGCCTTTCAGACCGATAATGGCTGGGAGTATGATTCCACCGCCATGCGCCTTCTCCTCTCCTCCATCGGCACACAGCTCAGGCTCTCGTGCCCCTACACATCACAGCAAAACAGGAAGGCAGAGCGATTCCTTCGCACTACTAATGATTGTTTGCGCACCATAATGCTTCACAGTGCAGTTCCCCTAGAGTTCTGGGCCGAGGCGCTCGCCACGGCCACGCACCTGATCAACCGGCGTCCCTGCCGGGCCACGGGTACCACGACGACGTACGCCCTGCTCTTCGACGTGCCTCCATCCTACAACGACCTTCGCGTCTTCGGCTGCCGCTGCTACCCCAACACGACCGCCACGGCGAAACACAAGCTCACCGCGCGATCCACGACGTGCGTCTTCATCGGCTACCTGGCAGATCACCGTGGCTATCGCTGCTATGACCTCACCATGGGCCGGGTCCTCACCTCGCGACATGTCATCTTCGACGAGGCGACGTTCCCATTCCGTGATAGGGTCACGCCTGCTGCCACCGCTCCGCACACTGCTCTGCTCCAGGACGACGACGATGCTCCGCCGACGCGCCACGGCGTGGTCACCGCGGCGCCGACCACAACGCGTCGTGCCCGTGCTCGTGGGGACAGCCCATCTGGGCCTCTCCCCGTACCTCCGGTCGTCGGCTCCACACCACCATCGACTTCGTCGACAACCAACCCGGTCGTCTCCGGCTCTACTACATCGTCCCACACCAGCGACACGGCGTCAACACCAGTAGCCTCCACGTCGGCGACGCCACAAGCGCCACACGCTGTGGCGCCCACGCAGACGACCATCGCGGCTCCGGGGCACCCGATGATCAGCCGTGGGCGTGCCGGGATTCACAAGCCCAACCCCAAGTACGCCATGACGGCCTCCACCATCTCGCGGATCCCACGGAGCATCCGCACTGCCATCAAGGACCCCCACTGGTATGACGCCATGAAATTGGAGTTTAATGCATTACAGGCAAACAAGACATGGACCCTTTTTCCTCGACCTTCAGGCGCTCACGTCATCACGGGTAAATGGATGTTCAAGCACAAGTTGAATCCGGATGGCACCCTCGAACGATACAAAGCTCGTTGGGTCGTTCGGGGATTCAACCAGCGTCCCGGCATCGACTTCGGCGAGACCTTCTCACCGGTGGTGAAGCCGGCCACCATCCGCACCGTCCTCACGCTGGTGGCCACCTTCAACTGGCCGGCACATCAGCTCGACGTCTCCAACGCCTTCCTGCATGGCAACCTACAGGAGAAGGTGTACAGCCAGCAGCCGACCGGTTTCGTCGACCCTCGCTGCTCCGACGACGTCTGCCTCCTGTCGCGGTCCCTCTACGGTGCCTTCGCCAAGCACCCCAAGCATGGTTCCACCGCTTTGTCGCCCACGTCATGACCCTCGGCTTCGTATAGTCCAAGGCCGACTCATCCCTCTTCATGTACAACCGTCACGGCGCGACGACATACCTGCTCCTGTACGTCGACGATATGATCATCTCGGCGTCCACACCTGCTCTTCTTCGACATGTCATCGCCCGACTACACGATGCCTTCGCCGTCAAGGACATGGGGCCTGTTCGACACTTCCTTGGCATCAACGTCAAGCGGACGTGGCAGGATTCTTCCTCTCGCAATCCTCCTACGCTGAAGAAATCTT
>CM041634.1:3069855-3103037 GCA_023333625.1 Bothriochloa decipiens | reverse complement strand
GGGGGGGGGAACCCTAGCTCAACTGCACCCAAGTCCCCAAATCCCCAGCAAAAATCCCCGAGATATCCTCAGATTAACAAACTTGTGGGACACTTGTGGAGAGCCCTGATGAAGACCTTTCCTCTGCAATTCGGGGTGAGTTTGCCCCTACGGTGTTGGTTAAGATGAATCAAGGTGGAGGAAGAAGGGGTGGGGCGTCGGAGGATGGGGAGGCAGAGGCGGCAGTAACTTAACCTGGAGTATGAGACTCTGAATTGAGCTGGCGAAATAGTTTATTAAAGAATATAATATAAAATACTTCTATATTTGAGGCATCAACCTAGATAGTCAGTACAACAGTTGAATTATTGAGATCAGATCATATAACATGATATATATATACTCTTTTTATGTAAAGTGTCCGCATCATTTTTCACTAAATGTCCCGCTAACTTGCAATCCTTTCATCCAAGTTGTCCATCATATCCTTGCATGAGAAGATCTTCTTCTTAGGCCAAAATACCCGGCCGGGGGCTGTCTAACCAGCACGGGATCGAGTTTTTTAAAAATTATCCACATCATCTATATATTGGTATTATGTAATACTTTTAATATTTAAGCTATCAACGTATAAATCATCTACATATTTTACTTTTTTTCCATTACCTTACTGATTCTTTTACCACATTTGATGCAATAAAAATAACATCGATCAAGCCAAGCTCATATATATGCATACACAATACTCTCTCCGTCCATAGATCATGTAACTATGGTAACGTGTCGGTCAAGCTACGTTAAATTTGACCAAGTTTATAGCAAAAGAATATTAACATTTATGTATCAAAATAAATTTATTAAAAAATATCTTTCCGATAATAATAACTACTTAGCATAAATACTTATATATTTTAATATATAATTTCCAATAATTCTAGCTATGGAAAACGAGAATTGTATATTTATTAGGACGAAGGAAATACTTAGTTTACCACATTTTAATATTATATATATAAATACTTTTAAGTAAGTCTCGCAGCAAAGGACAATGTGTAATCTTCTTGTTTTAATATAAACAAGTACAAGTACTTAGCTAGGCCCTCACGCGGAGAGCATGTCGATAGCCACGACTGACTAGTAGCCTACTGCGGAAGCAGGTTGCTCTTACAGAACTGGTAGTCCTTGTACTTCTTGGGCTTGTAAT
Source organism: Bothriochloa decipiens (assembly GCA_023333625.1). Lineage (NCBI taxonomy): Eukaryota > Viridiplantae > Streptophyta > Magnoliopsida > Poales > Poaceae > Bothriochloa > Bothriochloa decipiens. Next base: position 3,101,854 of record CM041634.1, on the reverse strand, counting down.
TGGCCGTGCTGTCGGCGGCGGCCAGCTGCTGGTGCGGCCCGACGACAAGCTCTCCCGGAGGCTCCACGAACGTCGGCCATGACATCCGGGTCTTCTCCTTGTTCACCGTCACACGGTGCTTCGCGGCCTTATACCTCCCGTTGCTCAAAATCTACATATATATAATCTCCCATTGCTCAAAATCTCTCTATATAATGTATTGACAAATTGACGGAATAAGGACGCCGTATTAGCAGGCATGGAAGTGATTAACAGAGCGCTTGCCTCGATCTGATCGCCCATGAAGACTATGAGTGCATCGGGCACGTGCTTGACGTCGTGCCAGCGGCCGCCCTTGAAGATCTGGAGCCCCTCGACGTCGTTGGGCAGCAGCACGGTGACCGCGCACATGTCGGTGTGCGGCCCGATGCCGAGGGTGACCTCCGGCTGCGGGCATGGCGGGTAGAAGCTGATCTTCTGCAGCAGCACTAGCTCGTCGCCGCCGAAGGCCTCGCTCATGGCGTCCTTCTCCAAGCCGAGGCCCAGCGAGAGGTGCCCGAACAGCTTTCGCGTCAGCCGCTGGATGTGCCTGCAGTACTCCTCATTGGCCTCCCTGCGAGCGAACACACACTCATGTCACATGCGTGCTGCCGATTCTCCTTCATGGGAAACAAATAGCTAATAACAACCGAGCACGTACAGTATATACATGTATATATGTACCTGTAGCCGTCGGGGTTCTTGGGCCAGATGTCGTGGTTGACGATGGCGGGCGGCGCCACGTAGTGGAACAAGTAGTCCTCCCAGTTCTTCTTGCCCTCCAAATCCCTAGATGACCCTCTCGGACTTGTGATGCCGATGCCGTAGCCTTCGATGCTTCCGGTAACGGGGTACCCGGACCCGGCCCCCGTGCAGAGCTGCTCCTTCTCCTCCCGCGGCAAAGCGAAGAAGACACGCCCCACCCGCTGCAGCTCCGACACCGCCGCCGCGGGCACGCCGTGGTTGACCACCTGGAAGAGCCCCCACTCCCTGGCCGCGTCCGCCATGAGCGCGCCGCACTCCGGCCTTGACATGTCAATCACGGGCGGCGGCGGGGCCTCCGGCCCAGCGTCCCGGCGGAACGCGTTGGGGCCAGGCTGGTCTTCCGCCGATCGCACAAAGTCCGGCGGGACTGTGCCCGACATTGACAGCGCGTGCACGCTCTCGTAGACACCCGCCATCTCAGAGATCACAGAGCGTAGTATCCTCTCTGCAAGTGAAAGGAGGATATGTACGTGTTTCGCACTTGCGTACCAACTGTTTTTTTATAATGCGTACCAACTGGTGTTATACTATTAGAAATCAAATTTCCATTTTTTTTCTTCTTATTTTTTCACTTACACGTTGATGTACAAGTAGTACCTATATATCACACACAGGATAAAAACAAACAAGTCATCGTCACAAGCTTACCATCTAAGCATGCTAAAAAATGCTGTAGTTCTTTTTTTTTTTTTGAGAAATGCATGTTAACAATAGATGTCCGTAGAAATCCATAATGGTTCACCATCACACACATCACAATATCACGTAGTCCAAACACATAGATGTCAAGCACCCTGGTACGTGAAAGAGCCTGCATCATGAGGTCGGACAAGTGCTTCTACTGTGTGGAAGGACAAGTGGCAAGAGAAGTATTCGGCGACATCATTGTCGGAGTCACCATCGTCTCCACCAAATGGTGCTCCTAAGGGCGTCCCCAGCGGGACCAGTGACATGGCTGGCTAACTTGGCACCGAAAAAGAATAGAATAATAAAATCTGAACGCACTGACCAGGTAGATGAACTGGACCAGGACTGCCAGAGAACGTAACTTTTAAAAAATTGTGCGAGACCGGCGTTAAAGAAGTACTAGCATTTCGGTTTTTGGCCTTTCTCTTTTCCAAGTTGGATTCTGAGCATCAAATCACTAGCGCAAATCGACTTGTTGACTTGTTTGGGACACAGAGATGTCAGTGCTTGTACGGTTGTGGACTCGGAGGGACAAGTGGCTTGAAAAGTGCTCGGCGACCTTGTTGGCTTGTACGCGTTGTGAGTTGTGACCCCACCCCAAATAAGAACCCTCACCAAAGGACCGATGGTACTATTATGGATGTTGTTTTGACTACTTCTCCTCGGATATCTAAGCATAATAAAAGGTTGGCAGAGGTGGAGTCGTCAAAGTTATGCACTAGGGACAACTAAACTCAACTGCTAGATGTTGTTAGATGGTAAGGATCATCCGTTGTGTAACAAGAGCATTGCTGTATGTGACTTGATAAACACGAGCACATAGCTCTGGCTCGTAGAAGAGGTTAGGCTGTAGATTATATCTAGAGTTTGTTAGATAGTTTGTTGTAATCCATGACTTTATGTATAAGCCATGCTGAGAACTGTTCTCAGCACTATATAACACGCAGCTGAGGATCCCAGGAGAGTAACCTCGTTCCTCTGCTTCTCACGGATGCAATACCTTCTTTTTTCTTCTTTTGCACCACTTCCCTGTGGCGTTCCTCTTTCACAAACTGCTTGTACGGGCTTCCTCTCGGCCTTGGTGTTATACACATGCATGCCATGAGCCGCACCAGTGACCTGAGGTATGGAAGGACGGATGCCTGAAGAAGGCGGGAAGTGAATAAGGCGTATTCAATCTGGCGGGAAACACGATTGCGACAAGACATTGGACGACCCAAGTTGAAGGCCAGTGTGTTTGGCCCAAGTACGTAGTAGCTTCCACGCTGAGGATGGCTTAAATAAATAGTTAAATGCCGTAACAGCGTGTAACAGAATGGACATTGCTATAACTGAAATCGAACTATGGGAGGACTGAGTAGAACCCTCCTCGCAGGCTCTATCGCGCTCTGATCCTCTCCAGTACCCGTTTTCTCGCTGAAATTCCCTACTCAATGGAAATCGGAAAAGTGCCGCAAATAAAAATTGTGTCTTCTACTATTGTGAAGTGTATCTTTATTCGAACTGTATATGTATTCCAGTCCTGCAGAGCTCCATGGATCTACTAACCCAAATTTCAAATATAATGATTGCAAGTAACTTACTCCGGTCAGGCTGCAAATTGAAGCTGGCGAATAATTTATTAAAGAATACAGAGACTTTTACTGTCGAGGCCCAAATTTGACTATTTGAGACTATCCGTACTGGGACCTCTATGCTCAGACTATAAAGGCATATAGCGTAAAAAAAGGCCGCAACGGCCAACTGTAAGCTGACTGCAATCGTCCAGGAGCCGCGTTCGTCCGGTGTCTGTGGCGTGCGTACGGACCGAACGGTATGTAAAAACGGGCATGCAGCCCGGGCCCGTGAACCTGGCATGAAGCCCGCCATTTGGCCCGGCCCGATGGCCAACGGGCCCGGGCTGGCCTGGCACGGAGGGCAGGCTGTGCCTGGGCAGCAGTCTAGGGCCGCGGGCTGGCACAGCATGGCCCGTTATTTGAACATAGGCCCGATGCGGCCCGTTGACAATCTGGCCTGCTAGTCCAGCAGCCCACCATCCTGGCCTGTTAATAGCCCACCATCCAGCAGCCGACATCCCAGCCCACCACTTGACCTAACCCTTCCTTTCCCCTCCAGCCTCCACCCCTCACTCCCTCTTGCCGCCGCGGCCCGCCGCCCTATACGCAAGACGCGACGGCGAAGCAGACGTCGACGTGTCGGGACATGCGCACGCCCCCGCGCGAGCCCCTCTCTCTCTCGAGCACGCTTCATGCCTCCTCCCACGCGGTGGCCGCCGCCTTTGCTCCCCCGCACGGTGGCCGCCGCCCCTGCTCCCCAGCGCGGTGGCCGCCGCCGCCGCACCCCGGCCTCCTCGGCCGCCGCGCCCCGGCCTCCTCGAAGCCGCATACCCGGCCCCGAGCACCAAGGGCGAGCTGCGAGCGCGCTGATGGGCGGTCGCCGCCCCTGCTCCCCCCTCGCGGTGGCCGCCGCCCCTGCGCCACGGCCTCCTCGAAGCCACGTGCCCGGCTCCGAGCACCAAGGGCCAGCTGCGAGCGTGCCGACGGGCGGCCGCCGCCCCTGCTGCCCCCGCGCGGTGGCCGCCGCCCTGTGCCCCGGCCTCCTCGAAGCCACGTGCTCGGACCCGAGCGCCAAGGGCGAGCTGCGAGCGCGCCGGCGGGCGGCTGCCGCCCCTGCTCCCCCCGCGCGGTGGCCATCGCCCCTGCTCCCCCACGTTGAGGGCCTTTGGGCCGGCACGGCCCACCAAGCGTGTCATGCCTGACAGGCCGCCCAACACGAAAATCGGCCCATAATGCCGTGCCTGGGCTGAAGGTCAGGGCCGCGTGCCTTTTCGGCCCGTAACCTATCGGGCCGTGTTGTCCCGTTGCCCACCTTTAACGGTATGCCCGCCGCGGGCCCACATCGCAACCACCACGAGGAGAGAGAGAGGGCGCAACCGCCGAGAGTAGCAGAGAGAGGGAGAGAGAGGTAGGGGCTGCCGGTGGAGCATAGGGTCGCGGGCACCTCGCCGGTGGAGCAGGGGTCGCGGCCGCCGGTGGAGCATAGGGTCGCCAGTTGCCATGGCCTGGGCGACGGCAGAGGCCGCGGTGCCTGCCGTGAGCGTCGAGTCAGGAGGGGGAAGGTGCCATGGCGGGGAGCAGATCGAGCCTACGCGCACTTCTCTGCTCCACGAGCTCGTCCGCCGCACTCGCGTCTCCACTCCCCGCAGCCGGACAGAACAGGGCCCCGCGCCGGAGAGCAGGGGACGGCCTGTGACAGCGGCCACACCCTAGCCCGGCCTCGCCCGCGGAGCAGAGGAGGGGCGTTAGAGGAGCAGGGAGTGGGGAGGGGCGGTGGAGGACGACCCGTCCATGGCGTCCATGCAGACGGTTCAGCGATGGGGAGCAGGACGCGGTGGGGAGAAGGATGGGGAAAGGCCATGCTGAGCTCGCCGGGGAGCGGGTACGGAGGACGGAGGGACGAGGCCGCGCTCGCCGCCATGCTCGGGGGCGTCGCCGCCGGAGGATACGGCCGCCGTCGCCGTCCCACCGCCCTCGGGTGCTGCCCTAACCCCAGCCCCACCGCCCGCGGGTGCTGCCCCGCCACAGGGAGCTCCACCCCTGCCCCACCGCCAGCTCCTCCGAGCCGCCTTGCTGGGCTTGGTTCCCATGGCGGCGCGCTGGGAGCAGGACGCGAAGTAGTACTCGCCGGGTTGGAGCAGGAGAGAGAGGATGGGGGAGGGAAGGTGGGGGTCGGGTGGGGAAAAAAACCAATACACGTGGGCTCCATAGCATATAGAGGTTGTTATAAAGGTTGGATGAGTGCGGAAAAAAATGGTATAGAGGAGGGAATCTCGATGACCAGGACAGAATATTCTGTTTAGAGGTTGAATATAGAGGTACATGAGTACGGATAGTTTGAAGCATCAACCAGAACGGTCGGTAAGCTGACAGCTAGCTGTAGCATCCATGTCGATCGACGGGGGACTGATGACCACCTACTGTGGAAGCAGGTTTAGCTTGCAGAACTAGTAGTCCTTGTACTTCTTGGGCTTGTACTTGGCCGGCGGGCTATCACCTGCAATGAGCTGCTGGTGTGGCCCGACGACGAGCTCCCTCGGCGGCTCCACTAACGTCGGCCACGACATCCGGGTCTTCTCCTTGTGCACCCTCGAGCGGTGCCTCACGGCCTTGTACCTCCCGTTCCCGTCGCTCAATATCTATATAAAAAAAACACTACGCACGAATTTAGCTAGCAGATGGAGTGATCGAGCAGCAGGACGTACGAATTAGCAGGCCGACGCGTGAGGTGAAGGTGAGAGGACGTTTGCCTCGATCTGATCGCTCATGAAGACGATGAATGCCCCGGGCACGTGCTTGACGTCGTGCCACCGGCCGTCCTTGAAGATCTGGAGCCCCTCGACGTCGTTTGGCAGCAGGATGGTGACCACGCACATGTCGGTGTGCGGGCTGACGCCGAGGGTGACCTCCGGCCGCAGGCACGACGGGTAGAAGTTGATCTTCTGCAGCAGCACCAGCCGGTCGTCGCCGCCGAAGGCCGGCGTCCTTCTCCAAGCCGAGGCCCAGCGAGAGGTGCTGGAACAGCTCACGCGTCAGCAGCTGGACGTGCCTGGCTGCCTGCAGTACTCCTCGTTCGCCTGCCTGTAGCCGGCAGGGTTCTTGGGCCAGACGCCGTGGTTGACGACGGCCGACGGCGCCACGTAGTGGAACAGGTAGTCCTCCCAGTTCCTCTTGCCATCCGGGTTCCTAATCATCGTGACGCCGACGCCGACGCCGACGCCGACGCCGTAGCCTTCGACGCTTCCGGAAGAGCCCGTGCATTGCAGCTGTTTCTGGACACACACAGTAAAATGCATGCAACAGAAAATTAAAATAAACTATAATTTCGAACTGAGGAGTAAGTTAAAAGAGATTTATTTTATAATATTTCATCTCTAACCTCTCCTTCCAAACTTGAATAGGTGTAAATAATTTATGGAAGGGATAAAGGGGCTTAAGAAGGGCTTCATGGTCGCGAGGGCCACGAGCAATGCAAGGATCGTATAAAAATTTTGGCTCTCTTTTCTTTTGCGTGCAACCTCGGGAAGCAAATGACGAGGGTGATGTGCAATTGTGCATTGCATCATGTGCTACTATATTAACACATCCCTTCCAATCCGTCATATCCATTGATTTGACATATACGAACATAATCGAGACGTACGCTCTCATCAATTAATTATTAAATTCGACTAGAGTTATGTTTTTCCTAGTGTGGATACTTTATTATAATTCAGAAAGCTTGTAATATCTTGATATATTCTGCTATCATATAATACAATTCTTTTTTCGTCATAACGCTCAGAAAAGACTTTTTTTTAACATGCTCAGAGAAAGACTTTTTGCTAGTCCATCTTTTGAGATTACGGTCTTACTGGTATTGAATTTCTTTTTGACAAGTTTACTGGTGTTAACTTGTTTTTTTCTACATGAAGGATTTAAACCATCATTAGAATGTACTGTACTTTCCTAAATTGGGAAATGCGAGATGTTTTGGTTTTATACTAAGCCATTTTTTTTTACCTTTGATCGAATTTATAACAAATAACATCATTATTATATAGAGAGGAAAAAGTTAGAATGATGAGGATTCTTGATGAGAGTGATAAATATATTGAAACTTTTTGCAAAGTAAAATAACTGTTGAAACAAACACCAACAAGGAAAAAGAGATGAAAGAGGAGAGCAAAAAAAAACTTACTCGTGGTGGGCTATGCCCCGAGCCCGTGGGACTACTGGGCTGTGTGTTTCACACAGCCCAACCGAGCCCACGACTGTTGGCGCTTGTCGCTAACTTCTCCCGTCTTCGCAGTCCCCCGGCTCCGCCCCCTCCATCGCTGGCCTACAGTCATCGGCCATGTCGAGGTTCTGGAAGCCGGGGTCGGAGAAGCCGAGCACCCTGCTCGTCGACGACGAGGAGGGCGGAGTCGTCTTCCTGCCCTCCTCCACTAGCTCCTCCTCCTCCTCCGGGTGCGCTTCTAAACCCTAAACCTTCTCCTCCTTTCCACCTTTTGTCCTCAAACTCGCTGCTCGACGTTTCAAAATCTGAGACTGTGTGTTCTCGCTGTTGCATTGGTAGCTTTGGATACGCGAGTCTAGAGAGACAGCGGCAGCGGCTGCCGGTATACAAGTACCGCAAGGCCATCCTCTACCTGGTGGAGCGGCACGCTACCACCATCGTCGTCGGCGAGACTGGCAGCGGCAAGTCCACGCAAATCCCTCAGGTACTACCTTAAGTCCTTCGCTGCTTCATCGAACTCTTCGGGGGTGTCTAAAGGGATTGTTATGATTTTGCGTGGTGCGCTTCTGTCTGTTGGCATTTGCTCGAACAGCTTCTGCGCGTGGTTGGGTTCCCATAGCAAGCATTCATACATTCTGTATTCTAGAGATGTGAATTTTCGGGGTTGGCTTACTGCCTCAAGGTGATGAGGTCGATGGGTACACTTAACCAGTGCTCACTGTATTTGTGATAATTCTGTTTAGATTTCACCAAACATCCTGTGTGTGAGTTTGGCACATGCCCTGTGATTGGATTCCTGAGTGGATTAGAACTTGGACAGTAGTTCTATGTGGAGCTGTGACGACTCCATTCATCCCTCGAGGTGGTGTTTGCCAGCTACCACTGACCATCCATGCCTACTGGTGGTGTTACAGGTTCTGTGTTGTGTGTGTAGATCCACATCAAAGCTAGCTCGTATATTGGACATATAAACTAGTGTACAATCATTTAGTTGTGTGCAATAAACTAAAATGGTGGAAAAGAAGACTAGAGGAGCGAAAATGAGCGAGCAAGATTACAAGACAGACTAAAGCTTTGAAGCATATAAGCTTTTGAAAACAGTAATCCGCAAGTAATTTGTGTCTTTCTTTCTGATTATGTTTTATTTCTAATAATTTTACTGCACTTTGATCAGTACCTTAAGGAAGCTGGTTGGGCTGAAGGAGGTCGACTTATAGGATGCACTCAGCCCAGACGATTGGCTGTACAGGTATCAAGTGCTTTTAATCTTCATTTAGTTGTGCTTGTGAGAACTATTTATGCAATACTAGGTCCTTTTGTTTGTTCGTCTGATGAGGTCTGTGTAAGTATTATTTTGGAGTACACAAAGTATTCCATTTTTCATCTTGTGTGATGCCACAGTTTGCTCCGTCTACATATTTTGGATGGTTCAACTTCCAACTGTGTTGTGCGATACTTTTGTTAACTATACGTGGCGATCAAGAAAAAAATTGTGACCAGGTTTAGCATGCTCTGATTCTGCAATTAATCATCAAACATACATGGTCTGGATCAATATTTTAGTATTGAATCTCTGAAAGTTGTACTCACTTATCGTTATATACACTCGAACATTATTTATTGATCAGAAATTCAATGTTTGATTATATTTGGTAAAAGGATGCATGCAGAAGAATACGCTATGTGCCAATTCAGCATTGGAAAGTACTATGCTTAACACATATTCATGTGATCATAGTTTTCTTTAGATCCCGTTCTAGAGCAATCTGTGGGTAGACTAGTATGCTTGACTGACTCGATGGATGATGACTACTGCGTACAGATGTAACTAGCGTGACACACTGTTGTGATGTTGTCGTATAGTATTCCTATTATGGTATATAGATGTTTATTCTTCTCTTTTGCTTCTTGTTATTGCCTTTTCAACTCATGTTAGTATTGAACAGACGGTTGCATCAAGAGTCGCTGAGGAAGCAGGTGTAAAGCTTGGAGAAGAAATTGGTTATACAATCCGATTCGAAGATCAAACAAACCCGGTACAATCAGTTTAACTCCTAAGCAGAGTACTCAAATTTGTCGCTTTTCTTGTCCTATTAATCTTCTTATGCCTGCCTGGTTTCTCAGGGTATGACCATGATAAAATTTCTCACAGATGGTGTATTGATTAGAGAAATGATGGAAGATCCTCTTCTTACCAAGTATAGGTACGCCCATAAGGTTGAAGCCCAAATAGTTTACCTGTCTTTGTCATCATTACTCAACCATGCTTGATCCAGTAGTAGAAGTGACTTTCTTTTATTCCTTATTATAAGTATAAATTGGTACTGGCTAATTCATAATGGGGTAAACTCCTTCTCTCTTGGGTGAAAGTCCATTAATATACTTATCTAATGTTTCCTTAGAGGGTTCCATACCAATTCCCTTAACTCACACATTGATCGATGCTCTTCTCTTTTGTTAGTGTAATTATGGTGGACGAAGCTCATGAAAGATCCATCTCAACTGACATGTTGCTGGGTCTATTGAAAAAGGTCAATATCTCATTATATCTTTATCAATATCAGAGTTGGCATTCTCATAATGTTCTTGTGTGTGAATAATATTTAAATTCTCTGCAATGCCTGAATCTTTACATGGATAAATCAGATTCAACGTCGCCGGCCTGAGTTGCGGCTTATTATCTCCTCTGCAACAATTGAAGCAAGATCAATGTCAACCTTCTTCAACATTAGGTCTACCCCTATCAAGAAGTTTCATTTCTACCTGGCTGCATGTTATTATCTTTTGCCCATGGCCTTGCCAAGTGAAAAGGCACATTGCCTATCTGGCTAACCTGGCCATTGAAATTCAGAAGTGTTTTCTCAATAACTGTCATGTAGCTATACTCAATCTGTGGTAACCATGTAGCTATGCTATACTCTATTTGTGGTAGCCATGAATCTTGCATAAGTGATAAATCTAAGGCTCTAAGCATACTGGTATCAGTAGAATCTCATGCAGCATGCCTTCCCTCATTGTTTTTTTTACTTTTAGCGAACAAGATAAAGGTATTGCCATGGTTAGTGCAATGAGAATCTATTTATCAACTACAGCCAATTGTAACTCTCATGCATTCATTGGTGACTGGTGTTCAAACATCATGTACATCCATCATATGCACTACTAGCTCCATTTCTGCTAACAAGCTAGTGTGGTCCTGATCTTTGTATTTTATTTCACGCACAGGGGGAAGAATTCCTTGCTTGGGTCTTCTGATGATTTGCCCAGCCCAGAACCTGCTATACTTTCTGTTGAAGTATGTTCTTTTGAGATGAAATAACATGGAAGAATGCTGTAATGTTCTTTATTGATAAAGATATAATCTGGTTCTACAGGGTAAAGGATACACTGTGGAAATTCATTACATCGAAGAACCTGTCTCAGACTACCTACAGGCTGCTGTGAATACTGTACTTCTTATTCACGAAAAGGTTGTTTATTTTTTGCTGTTTAATGGAAATTTAGATGCAATTTGGGCTCTCATGTGTGATACTTTTGATGATTTGCGACTTCAGTTTCCTTTATTCCCGAAATTGGAATTGGATATGTTCTTCGGTATTTTATTAATTCCATTAGGATGTTTTTTCAACTTATAACAAAACAAACATCAATCTTATTCAGATTACTGTTTCATATTTTAGATCTAACTCTGAAGCTAACATAAATTCTACCAGTGATTTACACAAGTGCTTGTGAACTGCCATTACTAGAAGTATTATGTACAATCACATGCTCATTATTGAGGCATTGATACTCGAGTTATAACTTGGCAGTTACGATAAACTTCGATTCCCATAGCAAAGCTGCTTGTGATTAAGAGATAGCATGTTGAAATGTTTCTGGATGAAGCAAGTTGAGAAAAAGAAAGTAAAAACTGTTTTTTTATCCTTCTAATTAGCATTTTTATAATTTAATACCTACATAGTGACTATTACCAGTCTTCCTCTCATCAGTTATGACTTATGAGCTTATGATGTCAGGCAAGGTTTGAAACTCTTAAATGTTGCCAACATAGTTCAGATAGATAGGCATGGTTTCCTAGGCTGTTTTACGGTGTTTTTAGTTTCCAAAGTAATATATGGAACTACTATCCTCCATACTATTTCACTGGGAGTTCTCTGGTCAATCAAATAGCATTGCTTTGTCTTCACTAGCAGATTTTTTTTTTTCTGCAGGAACCACCAGGGGATATCTTGGTATTCTTAACTGGTCAGGATGACATAGAAGCTGCTGTTAAGTTGCTGAATGAAGAAATTCAGCACCTTGGAAGACACTATTTGGGTAATTTCTTCTCTTTGCATCATAGAAAATGGCGAACTAAACTAGGTTGATCCTACTAATTATGTCCAGGGGATGATATTCTAGAAGTGAATGTTTGGTAGTTATGCGTACGTACAAGAGATTTTTTATTGCAGTTGGTAAGAGGGGGGCACCAGACTTGTACCTGGCCAGTTATCTCCTGCGTGGTTTGGAAGTGATTCCAGAATTTCGTGCACGCAGGAAGGGGTTGAGAATGAGAGAGAATGATGAACTTAGATATCAGACTTGCTATATCTTGATTAGGGAAGTAGACTGACATTCTGAAGCCTTGATAGGCTGGCCCTAAAAAACAGGGTTAACAAACTGGATCTTTGGGAACTGATGGTTAACAAGACATCTAATATGACCATGAAGCAAGCCACGAAACTAGTTCAAAATAAGGTTGCAACGGCTAAACTTTTCATGCCAGACAACCCCTGTGCAGCCTATTCAGGCAATCATGCCGTGCATGCCCTGTTCCATACCCAACCTAAACTCCCACATCGCTCTGGCACAAGTCTACCTGTTGAATTGCATTCTGATTGCGGCTGTAAATTTTGGTTTCTATTTCTAATGCATCCAGATTGCTTCAATTTTCAGACTTGCTGATTTTGCCCTTATACTCTGGCCTTCCACGGGGAGATCAAGTTAGTAATCCACTCATTAGTGTTAGTAATAATTATGTTGCACTTGGCACCACTCGATCTGCAAGTTGACCCTCCCTGTTTCTTTGGCTTTCTAGGATCTCATTTTTGCTCCTACTTCAAAAGGGAAAAGGAAAGTTGTGTTATCAACCAACATTGCTGAGACATCCCTGACTCTGGAGGTATTGCATGGTTATTCTAATGAATACCACATTGATTGTAAATATGTTATTGATTCTGTGAGTTTGTTGCAGGGTGTGGTGTATGTTGTTGATAGTGGATTTTCCAAGCAGAAATGTTATAATCCGGTACTTCTCGTTTCCTTTACAATTTGACTTTAGCACTGCATTCTGCCTGTCATTGGTATAGCTCTACTTTCTGTTCCCTTTTCTTAGGATATTTGAAGTGAACATTCTAGTGCCAACTGGTGCAATCACCTTCAGATTCCAACTTTTCTGTGCCCATTTACTGTGTATGCAAGCATGAGAACTCTTTGGATTTCAAATCCTGTAATCAATATCTGTAAAGGCATCCATCATGAGTAGTTTCAGGCAGCTCTCTTGTCTGCTAGAATTTGGTGCTGTTAATAAATACATCTATGCTTCAGCTTTCAATAGGAGTTGTATACATCTTATAAGCACATCAACGTGTAAGAATAGCTTGGATCAACTGACTCTCAAAGGGTAAAATGCTTCTCATATCTGAAAAAAGCTATGTATCATGCACCGTTGGGTTACTAATTTTCAAAATTCCCCTGGACCTCTTCTAAGATAGATTAGATCAGACAATGAAAACTGAGACAAAATTCGTTGGTGTACTCTCTTCTTATATTGTTGGGTTTTAGTCTCTTTCTTGTGTTATAACACTAGATCTCTTTTGTCTTAGATTTCTGACATAGAGAGTTTAGTTGTCGCACCAATATCCAAGGCATCTGCAAGACAACGAGCAGGCAGAGCTGGAAGGGTGCGACCTGGGAAGTGCTTTAGGTAAGTCAGTTTTGCTATTGAAATACTATATTTCTTTTTGTTGATAATACAAGCTATGATGTTAACTTATGATTCTCCATCTCTGATGGCAGTCATATACTTCCATAATTTCAGGATAACTGATTTTGAACACATTTTATTTTAATATTAATAAAACACTGCAAAATAAATGTAGTTTCCACAATAACTTATGTTGTTCCCCTTGGAGTTGAATTTATCAATCCTTGTACATCTGTAATTTCGTTAGATCATATCTCCTGCAGGCTCTATACAGAGGAATATTATCTTAATGAAATGCAATCAGAAGGAATTCCAGAAATGCAAAGGTCCAACCTGGTCTCTTGCGTAATACAGGTACCTTGGTTTCTGTTTCCTGATTCTTTTAGTAATAATGTTATTGTATATAAATGCTGTAAACAGTTTTTTATGCACCCTACCTTTCATTACTGTTCTTATATGTGGATCTGAAAATGACATAGGATTGCATACAGTATGGTTCCGTTTTTTTTTGGGGGGGTGGGTGGGGGTGGGGGGTGCGGGTTAGATGTCCAGATATGCTGTTACACAGATTATTCTTAGATCTGCTGCATCTAACTAAGAAAGTTCCAAAATAAAGTAATGCAAACCATGGAGAACCAGTCAGAATTTGTTTCAAAGGTATGGATTGAAGATTTGAAGCATGTACTTGAGTAAATAATGAAAAACAAAAAAACTTGTCATTGGTTTCTTCCGCACAGAAGATAATAACTATTAATATTGTTGAGCATAGAATTGGTCATATAGCTAACTTGATCCCATATGTATATGTCCATGTGACCAACTCATGTGTACCTGTAGAGAAACACCGCACACCCAATAGGGGGGTGACCTTTCATATATATAGCCTGGAAGGCTTGCAGTACATGTACAAGTTACAATGTGGTACTAATACAAGTCAGACTAAGAGTACAAGGCCAATGGGCCGTAAGCCCAATATGGGCTGTTATAATTATATTCTAACACCCTTCCTCAGTCTAAGCGGGAGTGTCACGAACACAAAGACTGGACCTAAAGTCAGTGAATAACTGTACAGGTAACCCTTTGGTCATAATGTCCGCGAACTGATGAGACGATGGAACATGAAGCACCCGAACCTGTCCCAAAGCAACCTTCTCACGGAATATGCTTCGTGCGACGATGATGAACTGGATTGGCGGTCATGTAGACAGCACTAACATTGTCGCAGTAGACGATCGTTGCCGAAGATATGGGTGCGTGGAGCTCCTGAAGTAGCTGACGAAGCCAACAAGTCTCAGCAACAGCGTGCGCAACAGCACGATACTCAGCCTCCGCACTCGAACGAGAAACCGTAGTTTGTCGTTTGGAGGACCAAGAGACTAAGTTGTCGCCGAGAAAGACACAGTAACCTGAAGTGGAGCGCCGAGAGTCTGGACAACCAGCCCAATCGGCATCAGAGTAGGCAGTCAAGCTGGTGATGCTACCTGTGCCGATGTGAAGCCCGGTGGACAGGGTGCCCTTGACATACCGCAGGACACGCTTGAGCATCGCCAGATGAGGCTCTCGGGGGTCGTGCATGAAAAGGCAAACCTGCTGAACTGCATAGGCGAGATCCGGACGAGTCAGCGTGAGATACTGTAGAGCACCTGCGAGGCTGCGGTACTGAGTGACATCTGCCACCGGAGCGCCGTCCACAGCAGAGAGCTTGGCGTGAGTATCAACAGGGGTCGCCGTAGAATGACACTCAGCCATGCCGGCGCGCTGGAGCAGGTCCACAGCGTACTGGCGCTGAGACAGGAAGAGGCCATCAGCAGAACGCGTGACAGAGATCCCGAGGAAGTGATGAAGGTCCCCGAGATCTGTCATGGCGAACTCGGAGTGGAGAAGCTCGGTGAGGCGACGAAGGAGCTGAGGCGACGAGGCAGTCAGGACGATGTCGTCGACGTAGAGTAGCAAGTAGGCGATGTCGGCACCTTCTTTGTAAACAAAGAGGGACGTGTCGGAGGTCGAAGCAGTGAAGCCGATCCGTCGGATGAAGCCGGAGAACCGCTGGTGCCACGCCCTGGGTGCCTGCTTGAGCCCATACAAGGACTTTTGCAGGAGACAGACGTGGTCGGGAGCCGCCGGGTCGACGAAGCCAGGTGGCTGCTGACAGTAGACCGTCTCGGTCAGGTGGCCATGAAGAAAAGCATTCTTCACGTCCAGCTGATGTATCGGCCAGGAGCGAGAAGCGGCGATGCTGAGGATGACCCGGATGGTGGCCGGCTTGACAACCGGGCTGAACGTTTCGTCGTAGTCGACACCGTACCGCTGCGAGAACCCGCGAACGACCCATCTGGCTTTATGTCGAGCCAGAGAGCCGTCTGCGTGATACTTGTGCTTGAAGACCCACTTGCCGGTGATGACGTTGGTGCGAGGCGGTCGAGGAACGAGACGCCAGGTGCCATTGTCCATGAGCGCCTTGTATTCTTCAGCCGTGGCCGCGCGCCAATTTGCATCGGCGAGCGCGGCACGAGTGTTGCCTGGCAACGGAGAAGCCAGGCCGGAGGCCGCCGCGGTGAAGCCATACCGCTGCACGGGCGATGGCAGGGAACCCGTCTGGGAACGAGTCGCCCGCGCAGGAGGCTTTGGAGCCGGAGGCGGTGCTGGGGCCGGAGGCACCACTGCCTGCGGTGCTGGAGCCGCAGGTCCCTCCGGCGACGGCGGTGGAGCCGGAGTCGGCTGACGACGACTGTAGTGGATGCCGAACCGCTGCCGGACAGGGGCGACAAGGCCGGCTGGCGGAGGAGGCGCTGGAGCTGCGAACTGCCGAGGCACCTGGCGCGGAGCAGGGGCGACGGCGCTTGCTGGTGGAGGTGGTGCTGGAGCCGTAGCCTGCCGGGACGCCTGGGGCAACCGGTGGGCAGCGCCGTGCCACAGGATGGCAGGGTCGAGCCCGACGGGGTCGCCAGCATCCTCCAAGGCCCGCGTTTGCTCAACGCCCGAGGTGGACGGAGCAGGCGCGGGAAGTAAGTCCTGTAACAGAAAATCAAAAGAATCCGGTTGAGGCTTTGAAGCCGCAAACGGAAAGTGAGTCTCATCAAAAACGACGTGTCGCGAGATGATGATCTTGCGACTGGAGAGGTCAAGACACCGGTAGCCCTTCTGAGAAGGAGGGTAACCGAGGAAGACACACTCCGTGGAGCGAGGAGATAGTTTGTGGCGAGTCGAGGCACTAAGGTTGGGGTAACATAAGCAGCCAAAACCCGAAGGATGGAGTAATCTGGTATCTTGTGGTGGAGAAGATGATAGGGTATACCGTTATTTTTGGACGAGGACGGCCGCCAGTTTGTGAGAAACATGGCGGTAGAGAGAGCTTCGACCCAATAAGATGGAGGCATGGCGGCATGAATCAGAAGCGTGCGAACAACATTGTTCAGAGTGCGGAGCATGCGCTTAGCCTTGCCATTTTGAGCAGATGTGTAGGGGCACGAGGTGCGAAGTAGGATGCCGCGGCTAGCCAAGAAGGCGGCGGTGGCATTGTTGAGGAACTCGGTGCCATTATCTGCCTGAAAACAGCGTAGAGGAAAACTGAATTGTGTGTGAGCGTAAGCAACAAACTGAACAATGTGGTCATGAACTTCAGATTTATGGCGAAGAGGGAACGTCCAGCAATAATGTGTATAATCATCAACTAACACAAGATAAAATTTATAGCCAGAAATACTCGCAACTAGAGAGGTCCAAACATCACAATGAACAAGTTCAAATGGTGCTGATGTACTAGAGACCGAACTAGCAAACGGCAGCCTAGCATGTTTACCGAGCTGGCAAGCATGACAAATGCGTCGAGCTGCTTTATTACACTGGATAGCTGATAGTTTATTTAGAGTAGCGACGACAACGGGTGCTGGATGACCAAGGCGGGAGTGCCACAGCTCTGGGGAGAAGACGGGCAGAGGAAGCGAGGATCGTGATTAGACCGATACCATGTAGAGAAACACCGCACACCCAATAGGGGGGGTGACCTTTCATATATATAGCCTGAAAGGCTTGCAGTACATGTACAAGTTACAATGTGGTACTAATACAAGTCAGATTAGGAGTACAAGGCCAATGGGCCGTAAGCCCAATATGGGCTGTTATAATTATATTCTAACAGTACCTACCTGAATATTTTAAAAGATATGACTTTGTAAATAATTTCTTTCTCTTTGAAGTTCACTAATATAAGGCCTTGTTGATATACTTTTCCATGATGGCAGTTAAAAGCCCTAGGCATAGACAACATTCTGGGCTTTGATTGGCCAGCTTCTCCATCTCCAGAGGCAATGATTCGGGCTCTTGAAATACTATTCTCCCTAGGAATCCTTGATGAAGATGCCAAATTAACAGTACCCACTGGTTTCCAAGTTGCTGAGATCCCTCTGGTATGTGCTGCTTAATACTTTTCCCACTCGTAACTCCATGTGTAACAGAATTCTGAACCTTCTGCTTATGGAATAGTTTCTGTAGTAGTAGTACTCTGATAATCCAACCATGACAACTGTGTCAAGTTAGTTCATTCTTAGGTTTATATTTAGTAAGATTAGGCACTTCCGCCAACTGGTATCATTTGTGGACTAATTAGGGAAACTTAACCGAGCTCAGTTGGCTGAGGAATGCCCCAAGCACCCAAGCTCAAGTCCTCGTGGAGCCAAATTTGGGTTCTATTTCTTAATGGAAAAAATCCCACCTAGTTCCTCCTAGGTTGGAGTTTTTTTTCTGGACTAATAATCTTTGACAACGCTCTGGAGTTGGAAGCCTGCAACTTTGTTCGTCATTATATTATTTGACACCTTTTTTCCCCTATACGCTCTTCTATTCTTAGAATTGTTCTGAACAACATTCTCTTCCCAAGTTGTACACTAACATTCATTTCTTACAGGACCCCATGATTTCGAAAATGATCTTGTCAGCAAATGATTTTGGCTGCTCTGATGAGATATTGACCATAGCATCATTTCTATCTGTTCAAGTTAGATTTTGAATCTTAGACACTATTTTCCTTTTTCTTGTTCTATTTTAATCTTCCAGTTATTCAGATACCAAATGGTTTATACAGTCTGTCTGGGTTTCTATGAGGGGTGTGAAGAAGGAATTTGATGAAGCAAAGCTTCGATTTGCTGCTGCTGAGGTTTGTGGAAGCAACATGACACATTTATATTATTTACTCAGGAACCCTGATGCCACTTAAACTATTAATATTGACTATTATATTGGTGCTCACAGTTTGTGAAATCAAGTAACATGGGACACCCATTTGTTACAGTAAAAGAATTGAAGAATATTGCATCATAAAAATATGCCCATCATTAATTCACTGTGTTCCTGTTTGCATTTCTGAATTGAAGAGGTGCTTTTGTATTTGAGCAAAATCCTCAATGTCTTACACTGCTTAAAGTGTGTTTGTTTACTAATGCGGCATTTGCGCTGATGGCATGGGATCAGCAAGCTGACACTGGTGACAGGCTGATTGCTGGTTTACCTTTTTACTGTAGAGCTTGTATTTTAGATTGGCTTCATTGCCAGTGTAGCCATAATTTAGGGCACCTTCCCACATGCATGTCATCAGAAGTATGTGCTTTGTCTGTTTTTGCTCTTGGTTGGTCAATCATATTTTCTTATGCCTTAAATGTATGTACCGCAGGGAGATCATGTAACATTTCTGAATATCTACAAAGGATTTCACCAGTCTGGAAAATCTAGCCAATGGTGTTACAAGAACTTTTTGAATTACCAAGCACTGGTATGTCTTCACTACACAAGGTTGTGATCCTTTTAATTAGGAATATGCACATATTCAAGGCTGTGGTTCTCCAATTGTTCAAGTGAGGGCACATGTCTTCTCATTACGTCCTTTTCTCATTACCACAGAAGAAAGTTGTCGACATTAGGGGGCAGCTTCTCAGGATAGTGAAGAGTTTTGGTATACAACTGAAATCATGCGACAGAGATATGCAGGTGTGGTACTGAACTAGTTTTGGCACCATTATTTTGTGCATGCTATGGGTCTGATTTCTCCCACCCAGCTTGCTTCCCTATGGCCGATCTTTGACAGCCAGGGTCATCCTCCCACCCTAGGCCAGCAAGCAGGAAAGTTTTTATGACACCGAGGTGACATCCAATCCAACACACCTGGTTGGCCCTAGGCTTAAATTAATGAAGCACTGTACAAATAGCCACAATCAGGGGGATATATCATATATGTATACTGATCAGGGGCCATGCCTAGTGCAACTACTGTTATGCTAGCCCATATGCTGCTGTCATTCTGTCTTAGAACTGGTTAATTTTTTTAATCGACTTTGTACATATACTCTTCCACTGTTATGCTTTTCTGAAGTGCTTTAAATTGTATCCTTATGGGTTCTTTATCGGTTATCAAAAAAACCCATGTGCTTGAGCTTACGGCATTGCTATCCTAATATTCTGCAGGCAGTTAGAAAGGCCATTATTGCTGGTTCATTTGCTAATGCATGCCATCTGGAGGTATTTGCTCTATTTAATTAAATGTGATCTTTCTATTACATCACCAAGCTGATTGGATTGGTCCCTTTTATATCTAACTTGTAGCCAAAATTTGGCTTGTCCCCAAGAGATGTCTCGTATGTTTGGGACTGTAAATCTCTATTGGTGTGCAGCCAACAAATGGCAACTTGTCAGTCTGATTGGGAAAGCATTCCCAAGAAGATTAGGTCACTCTAGATAGGCCTAATGAGGGACTGATCTTTCCTGGGCGAGCTGTAGCTTGGTTGAACTGGTCCACATAGCTAACTTGTGTCATGTAGTCATGTTTAACTGTGCATTTCTTGAGTTTTCCTTGGCCCACAACATATAGCCGTCTTAGATTTGTGATCCATTTACCCCATAAATGTGGTTGTGTGTTTGTTAAGACATTTTGTATGTATGTGTTAACACATTTTCCGGTTATAGACTCCCACCTTCTTGGTTGCTTACCTAAAAAAGGGGCACATCTGTGCTGAATCCTCCCACACAAGATGGGATCTCAGGAAGGGGATTTCTTGATAGCCCTTGCTCTTGCTTATTTCGCAAGGAGGCTGATTGGGAGCCTTCTTGTTGCTTAGTTCTTACCATAGCCTGGGAAAAAATATAGTGTATAGATTTTTATGATCATCTACTTTTTATTCTGCCACTAAGATTATTTAGCTGCTGTCTGTGCCTCTGGCTCATTTCAAAACATATGACTTGAGTTCTCTTGTTGCCATGCTGTTGCACATTTGTACTCGGTTTATCCCAAAGAGAAAGCTATCAATCAGTATGCAGCTAAGTAGCTGACATTTAATTTTTGAGTGATCCTAATCGCATTCTCTGTTATATAGGAATACAGCCAAAACGGAATGTATAAAACGATTAGGACATCACAAGAAGTTTATATTCATCCATCTTCGGTTCTCTTTAGGTGAGCTCAGTAATAATTTCTTATTTTAATGAATTCTGTTTTTCAGTTTATTTATACCTTTTAATAACATTATTGCATTTAGGGTCAATCCAAAGTGGGTTGTCTACCAGTCTCTCGTTTCAACTGACAAGCACTATATGCGGAATGTTATTGCCATTGAACCATCATGGCTTACAGAAGCTGCACCACATTTTTATCAGTTCCGAACACTCAATCCTGCTCTCCACTAACATTATGTGGTAATTTCTTTTTAGCTACTCAGTTGTCTTTGCCTTACTTTCAACAGTGTAGTGAAGTTTTAACAATGACAAAATGGCAAGATGAAAGGTGGGTGTTTACACCTTTTTTTTTTTTTTTCTCCCAGTTGGCTTATCTTCTCAGTTGGATATGGGACGACCCTTTTTTTAGTTCAACTGGCAAAATGAAGGTGTTCTGTAGATCAGAATGGCTTTGCCTTTATTGCTAAAAGTAGGGGCACTGATAGTAATCAATAGGGGGGACCCATGGCACATTGCGTGAAAGTATCTGTTTGATTATTGGCTGATCCCTGTCTTTGATGTTCATTTACAGGGCAGGAGTACATTTTGTTTTGTAAGTTTTAGAGAACTTTACTTCCTTAGGTCCATACTTTTGGTAATGACAAGAACTGCCTGTATTTGTATATGGTAAACACTTGTGACATTATCCTATTCCAGTAATGATGGGATGGCCAAAATCATTCTTGAATTTGCCCACATTTTGTTCGTGTTAGTTTACCAGAGGATGCAGTTTATTGTACTATGTATAGATGAGTTGTCTTATAACCTTCTCTGTCCCATTAGAGCATGGTTTACCTGCAAACCTGGAGTGTACTTGTGCTTATTCTTATCAGATGGCAATCCCCTTAGATTTCTTTAGCAATAAATTATAGAAAGAAACTGCAACATCTTGCTGCCACTAAGAGAAGCATCTTCTTTTCATTATGATGGCACTTGAAAAGATGAATGCGCCCGTCAAATTAGTGACTTGTTTCTGTGGGATGGTATATTAGTCGGTGCCAGTAGCCTTGCCGGGAAGAGAAATTTGAAAATGCAGTTAGTTCATCCAGGCTTTCGATGTGATGGTGGTATCTGCCGTTTGGTTGCCACTAGTTGCTGTTGTCTTCTTTCGCTCCACGCAGATGCCAACTAGAAGTAACGGATCAAAATCCAACCTAGATCCTCAAAAAGACAAGAAAAGAGGGCAAACGTCCCTTAATGAAGCAATTGTTAGGGGTTTGCATTTTTTTTAAGCTTGTTTTGACTAGTGGAGAATCCAACACAACATATCTAGAGATTGTCTTCACGTTGAGGTAAAGCACAAGTTAGATTTGCTACTGGATCCTCAAACTCTAGTCACGCGTGGTATCTAGTGCTCTTTTGATTTAGTAGTATTTTTCACTGAGTGCCGCCCCTTGGTCTAAAAAGGAGCACGTAGTATTGCAATGGAAAAGGACACCATCCTCTGTACTACTTCGTAGCTAGCTACTCTTCGGTAACATGGATGGATCCCAGTTTCGCTTCTACACTCCATCCTCTGTTGCGAGGTGGTTCCAGTTTGAATTTGTTTTGTACTAATCTTGCCTTTGGATCCCATCCCATCCAAAGTGCTGATGCTCCGTTTTTCTAACCAGATTAGCTCCGCTTTCGGCTTTCGGAGGAGATGTGAGAGTGAGTGAGACTAGCCTAGTAGGGTTTTGGACACTCCTGCAAGGCGAATGATGCGCTTTCGCCCAAGGATTTGAATTTACCGTGCATCCAGCAACAGCGAAAGGTGATCGGTGGCCGGGTACCTGGCTGTCGTGTGGGGATTAGATCGTAGCATGTCATCTGTCCACGTCCTGCCCACAAGGCGCGGCGATCCCGCGTGCGCTTCAGCCGCCCGGGCCATGTGGCTACGTCTCGGCTCCATTCTCCGTGAACGGCGCGAGGTACTGCCGACGGTGCCGATACATGAGCGCGTAGTAAAGCAGGCAGAGAGACAGAGACATCGCCACCTCGGCGAGACAAGGTGGCCTTGTTTTGTGCCTAGAGTATGTTATTATTGTTAAACCAGACATCATGGATGCCACCATCATTCTAGCTAACATTCACGCGACGAGCTGATAATAATAGTTAACACCAGACGCCAGCACGATGGCGTGGGATTCTCATTTATTCGCGCAACGCGGCCACTCCGCGGATCCAACACCGGTGAGCCTTTCCTTTCTATAATAAATAAAATGAAACACTAAATGATAATACATATAATAAATCCGGCCCCCTTTTTAGTTCAATTAATTATTATTTTTTTCCATGAAAACTGCGCGCGACGTGTGGTGGCCAGTTGCTTGGAAAGACTGCGCGCCTTTTGGTTTTGCTTTGTTTTGGGCCAGCAGCGGCAACGGCAACGGAACATATCGATCATTACATTAGGGCATGCCTTACATTAGTGGCAGGGGCAGTGAAGCGTACTGTACCAGCGATGGCAGAAAGTGACCTGGTATTTCTTTTTTCTCTTTTATTATTATATTCGGTTTCTGGTTTCATTTTGGCCAGTGCGTTTGATCAATTTTTTTTCTTGACAATGACTCGTTTGATCATTTTGTGATGGATGGGTTAGTTAAGGGTGCCGGTCAATTTGTGCTGTGCGTATCCAGATCTGGCCGGTCAGGGACAGTGAACCGGTGTTGATTAATTAAAGATCGGGCAACGAATGAAGCGGCTTCGGTCAATCAATACATGATCTACGCACTCAATCTACTTGCTTTATTTTGACCGCTCCAGACCACGCAGAGAAGCGCACCGTCCTAAATTACTCTGAACCGTGGCCGCCCAAAGAAATTACTCGAACCCTACTGCTTGGATATGTTTCTAGACGAGATTGGAGGAAGAGGGAGTTGCTGGTTCAAACATTTAAGGGCCTCTTTGATACGCTCACCCTAATGAACTATACAACACATATGATTGAGTGGACCCATATATATATATATATATGCATCTAAATAAACCATGATGAATCCAACCGCCAAAAATGGACTAATCCTTGACGAGACTTGATCCAGGGACGTAGTTGCTGCCCATGCGACAGCACCCATAAGCCTATAAATACTTGAGCGAATCATCCATATTCAGCG
Organism: Bothriochloa decipiens; assembly: GCA_023333625.1. NCBI lineage: Eukaryota > Viridiplantae > Streptophyta > Magnoliopsida > Poales > Poaceae > Bothriochloa > Bothriochloa decipiens. Next base: position 3,078,070 of record CM041634.1, on the reverse strand, counting down.
AGTCTCAGGACAGCCGGAAGGTTAGGTTCAAACGTTTCAACAATAACGTAGCTAGAACAGCAGTACAATTAAGTATAAAAGCACCTGTCCCTGGATCGATCAGTCAGTCCATCGACTACCGACTCCTGATCAATCATCCATTCTGCCTCGGAACAAAACGCTCTCATGCACCCACGTACGCATGCATGTTCCTGGTCCCACCCTAAAATGCAAGCAATCCATGTATTTTCTTTTACCAAATGTAAGAACAACGGGGAAGCTAAATATGAATCCTAGAAAAAGCACCCGTCCCTAGATCGAGCGATGGATCACCGACTCCTAATCAATCATTCATTTCCCCACAGGAACAAACGCTCTCTCATCAAGGGCTCAAGGCACGCACGCACCTGCCTGGCCCCACACGGATGCGACGCCATATACGTGGCCGTGATGCTACAGCTTGACCCGCGGCCTTAATTCGTGGCACAAGATAAGACCTCCGTAACATGACATGGAGTGTGTGTGGGCCCTCCTTTGTTTGTTCACAAGGATCCGCAGGTGGGCCCGGCCACTTGGCATGCAAGTGGGAGTACCGAGTGGGGTTGGGCGCCAGTAGACGATCACGACCTATCCCGACCACACTGGCAGCTAGTAGACGGCAACCTGATCTGACGTGACGTCTGCTGTGCTGGGCCCGACGCGTCCGGGCAGCGTCTTGGGCGGGAGAGCGGCGGCATCGCCATCCGCCACGATGTCGGCGACCGGGCGCGCTCAAAGCGTCATGGACTCAAGCGGCCGGTGTTGCTGTCGCAGCTCGATTTCTTTTTTTTTTTCCTTTTTCCGTGCGTGTTGTTGTTGACAAATCGCGTGTGGGTTGGTAGCCCGCACGATCTTACCGTACGGGGTCAATTAAGCGCTTTCATAACTGCAATCTGCAGCTTAGTTACAAGATGCTTGTTTTTTTTTCCTTTTGAAATTAATTACAAGCTGAAAATGGTCGACAGCGGATGCATAATGGTTGCTGGAGGTACATACAGTATATTTTTTTTTTCCCGAAAGAGAAGGGATTTTATTAATCTGATGAGATAACATAGTTACTATACCTCAAAGTCTTCCAATCAATGGCCCACCAATCTCTCTCAGCTCTCCCTATCCATCGGCGATTGGCCATCTAGCCAAAGCGTCACACAGAAAGAGCTGTAGCACGCCACGTAAAGAATGTTACGCTTACGCGTCGCCTCCGCTTCTTGCATCCCAAACTGCCGCCCCTTCCCGAAGCCAACAGCCGAGAGCCGACTCCCATTGGCCGCAAAAGATCCGGGCAGTCCGGGGCGTATGTCCCCGGTCCTCCGCACCAGACCCACCACACCGCAGCAGCTAGCGGCAATGGCGACTCGCCGGCAGCACCGCCGCGGCTTCCCGCTGGTCCCGCTCCTGCTCTCGCTCCTGGCGGCCGCCGCCTATGGCCGCCTCATCTCCGACGGCGCGCCGTCCGCGCCGCTCCTCTCGGTGATCCGCCTCTCGTCGGGCTCCCCGGCGGCGGGGGCGGCCGAGGAGAAGTGCGAGCAGTCGTACGGCTTCCTCCCCTGCACCACCACCGTGCTCGGGAACCTCTTCCTCGTGCTCACCTACGGGTTCCTCATGTACAAGGCGGCCACGTACCTGTCCACGGGGAGCGAGCTGCTGCTCGAGATCATGGGGCCCGGCCTCGTCGGCGGCCTCCTCCTCCCCATCCTCGGCGCACTCCCCGACGCGCTCCTCGTCCTCGGTTCGCTCCCCTCCTCGCCTTCCTTCCCTACCTCGCCCGCCGCCTCATTCTGTGCTTTGCTTTGATGAATCGCTAAGCTACGCATTCGCTTGCCTTGCCTGCTCCTAACTAGTTCATGCCCCCACTTAGTTTAGTTTATTTCCACCGAGCTTGCTTTGTTCGCACTTCAAGGCTACAACACAAAGGATCGCTAAACTTCTCTTGCGATTGCCAGGGCAAAAGTAATCGTAGTAATGGAGTTCAAAACATCTTTTCCCTTTCATTTTTTCCCGCTTTTCTGTTACTCCTATTTTTCCTTCAGATCTGATGCGTCTCTGCTTTTGGTTATTCCAGTGATAAAGCATGGCCTGTCCTCCCTCTGCTTCTTTTTTTTTTTTTTTCCTGAAATTCATCAGTTTAGTTTTAGCTTTCTAAAAGCTCCATCAAAGCCTTTTTGACCTTTAACCTTTTCCGTTCACTTCTATTTGCCTTCCGTAATTGACCTTTTTTTTTATTTGCTACAGAAAGCATTACACGTTTATTTGCATAATTGACCTTTTTTGTTTACTACAGCAAGCATTGCACGTTTATTTACCAAATCGTAGGCTCCTGTTCTGTGAAATTGTATCTGGGGAAGATATGTACTACTCTTTAGTCAGAAAAGAGCACCACTTCGTTGCTACAGTCGGCTGCAGATTGTGATGTTATCATAAAACTAACACAGTAGATCAGAACTAATACAGTAGATCAGATCTCGATGCGATATGCGATCTACGTATCACAGTGTACCAATGTGTCACGGACCTACACAGACTTAATTATGGATAGATATGCCATGCCTACATAGACTTAATTATGGATATGACATAGCACCTTATTGTGCTGTAGAACAACCGCATGTGATCAGATTATTATTAAGGTTTCAACACCACAGTAGCCTACAAACTAGTTATATTTATTTTCATCCTACTCTGTTAACAAAATGGATTGCTACTCCTGCAGCTACTTCAAAAAAAGAAAAAAAAATCTAATGCTGTAGGAGAAAATGTTTGTAAATTATGTGTTTTTGTTTATGTGATAGTATGATGTAAAATTCAATGTTTATTGCAATTGATCAAACATATTTCTCTTCCTCGATACACTGAACCATGAAACTAATGGTAAATATTCATGTGCTTGCACGTGCAACTACAATTCTGATCTCCTGATCTGTTTGTTGATTATGTTACAGTGTCTGGCCTCTCCGGGAGTAAAGAGGAGGCACAGAGTCAGGTACTGATCGGAATGGGGCTGCTTGCTGGTTCCACCGTCTTCCTCCTCACCCTGCTTTGGGGAACCTGTATCGTTGTTGGCAAGTGTGACCTTGGGCCAAACGGTGAGGCAGTTGATGTAACAAACACCAAGGGCTTCAGCTTGACTGGTATAATGCTTTCCCTTATGCAAAGTGTTTTTGAATGGAGACTGTCTTTTATCATGTAATTTTGAAGTAGGACAGTGAAGCACAAAGGTTTCAGCTGTCCATTTCGAAAGATAAGAACTAAATAGTCAATCACTAATCCTTGAACAGTTGTGTTTAGTTTTGCTTCCTCTTTTACTGACTTGCAAAATTGGTGGCAGCCACTGGTATTACAACCGATGTGCAGACCAGCTATGCAGCGCGGATCATGGGGCTATCTGTTATCCCCTTCATCATCGCACAGTTCCCAAAGATGTTGAAGACCCACCACGGGCAGCGCCTAGCTATGTTGCTGGCCCTTATTGTGTCATTCTTGCTAGTGCTTTCCTACTCTCTGTACCAGGTAAATAAAATACATTCTGGCAATTAGCCTCCTGAGATGATAACGGGATTGACAGCTCTAGATCTAGATTATATGGATAACTTTGACTGTGAAATTGGATCCTCAAATCTTGCTCCAGGTTTTCCAGCCTTGGATTCAGAGGAGGAAGCTTGCATACGCGAAGCACAAGCACGTGATCTCTGGGATACTGAGGCACGCACAAAAGCAGTCACTCGGCCGTCTGATAGACGATGATGGCACGCCCAATGAAGACGTCATCAGAAAGTGCGTTCCTCTGAACATACTGTTGTATATACATACGATAGGAGAACACTATTTCATGGAGATATCATGAACCTTGTCTTATGCTGACGTGCAGGCTGTTCCGCAAGATCGACATGGACGAGAGTGGCTCCCTGTCCCGTGCCGAACTGCACGCTCTCATCATTGGTATCAATTTTGATGAGATTGACTTTGACAAGATGGATGCGGTCGACAAGGTCATGGCCGACTTCGATACATCGCGCAACGATATTGTTGAGGAGGAGGAGTTTGTGCAGGGGATGAAGAAATGGCTCGACGAGGCCAAGCGCCACATGCCCGTGGGCGGCGCCTTCTCCAGCAAGTTACATGAATACCACGAGGTAATCTGCTCACCCTGCAGCCTCCAGTAGTCTAGGAATTGTGCACGACAGAGCACTGATGCGAATGGAATGGAATCATGCAGAGGACGCGGCAGGAGCATAACCAGCTGATTGACAGGTCCGATGAGGCAGTGGAGAGCGTGGAGAACCCCGGGTGGTGCATCACCAAGGCTGTGGCACTGCTGCTACTGGGCGCCGCCATCGCGGCCGCTTTTGCCGACCCGCTCGTGGACGCTGTCCACAACTTCTCCAACGCCACGAAAATCCCGTCCTTCTTCATCTCGTTCATTGCCCTCCCGCTTGCGACCAATTCCAGCGAGGCCGTCTCTGCCATCATCTTCGCCAGCAGGAAGAAGCAGAGGACCTGCTCCCTGACCTTCTCCGAGGTACGTGGTCGTTGTTGTAGGCTACTGACAAACACGGCGACTGATGCATCGTTTTGCAACAGACATTTTATGACGACGCTTCTTGATTGGCAGGTGTATGGCGGCGTGACGATGAACAACACGCTGTGCCTCGGTGTGTTCCTGGCGCTCATCTACTTCAGGAACCTGACGTGGGACTTCTCGTCGGAGGTGCTCATCATCCTATTGGTCTGCGTCGTCATGGCCCTCTTCACCAGCTTCCGGACCACGTTCCCGCTCTGGACCTGCCTCGTCGCCTACATGCTCTATCCGTTCTCGCTGGTCATCGTCTACATCCTCGACTATGTCTTTGGCTGGTCATAGGCTCCTCGAGTGAACACGACCTGATTGGAACACCTGGTTTTTAACAGCCGCCGGTGCTTCTGTTTGACCTTCTTGTAATTTTGACTCCTGTGAAGCTCTGTCCAGACTTTCTCATGTAACGTAATCATGTTCTGCGCTCTCTATTTCCTTGTGTATTCAAAGCACATACTTCGCCACACAATAGCTGCATTTTTCAGCTCCACACTCCGCTTTGCCATGTATGGATGTCCTCGTATTCATCTCAATCCACGAGTGTTAGAGTGGTTTGGTATGAAATTTAAACTAAATTTTACGCCAAAACATTCCAACACACATGAATTGATGTCCATACATGGACACCCGAAATATATACAGACATACTGCACAGGAGCGACCTGCATCCTTTAGTTTGTCTCTGTACGTATTACGTATCCGACTCGGACTGCCACCAGGAGCGACTCGTCCTATTTTTTTTTTAGGGTCAACGGGGGGGAGGCGTTCCCCACCTGATTAAAATTTTATTTTAGCCCAAAGCAGCTCGCAAAGTGTAGCAGACATAGTACAGGGCAACGTAATTGTTGCGAATTATAGTTTACAAAGAAGATGGAGCAAAGACCTAGCCCTGTCCCTGTCTAGCCATTTGAAGGATGGTGCACCATTGAATCACTGATTGCCTTTTTGCTCTTGGAAGTCTATTGCCATAGCTCAGCAGCAGCTTTGCAGTCTAGGAGTACCCGATCCACGGAATGAGATTCGTTCCTGAAAATTTTTGCATTTCTAGCCTTCCAAATGTGCCAACAGATGAGGGCAATGAATGTGGGGAACTCAGGGATTGGAGCCGATGGAGAGTTGCTGATTGTATGCAGTTCGTTCATGTCCAGTGAGATCATGGACTGAAGGTTCAGCCTTATCCAGACGTCTCTCCCAAGTGAGCAACCATGGATGATGTGCTCAGGTGACTCATCAGTAGCATTGCAGATTTCACAGGTTGCGGAATCAACAATGTTTTTCCTGAACAGCACCGAACGACTCTGAATTCTCCTTTGCAATAGCAGCCACATGAACAACTGCACCCGAGGAGGTGCGAAGCTCTTCCAGATGAAGATTGCCTTGGGATCAATACTCTGCCCTCTTGCCTTGATCATTTTGTATAAGGCTCCAGAGTCTAGGCTGTTGTCCGGCCTGAAGAAAGCTGAGGTTCTTTTGTCAGGAGTTTGAGTGAGTGAAGTTTGATCTAGTAGCTGCTGCACCAATTGTAATTGTTGAGCTGCAAGCGTTGATACCCGAGGGACCAAGGTTGACTGCAGTCCAGAGCTTTTGATCTCGCACACTGTTGCCAGTTTGTTGTTGCAGTGAGAGAGAAGAGCTGGAAACTTGTCTGCCAGGCATTCGTCGCCAACCCAAACATCATTCCAGAAGGAGCAACTGTTTCCATCACCGAGCACCACCGAAGTAATAGCTTGATACAGAGGTAGGAGGGCTCTCAAGGTTTTCCAATGATCACCGTGTAGATCACCATTGAGAACAGCGATAGATGCACGCCCCTGAACCCATTGAGCCCAGGCCGAGGACTGGGGACAGTGAAGCCGGTGGAGTAGTTTCAGAAGCAGGCAAATATTCTGGATTCCAAGATCTCTTATACCAAGACCACCAAGTTCTCTTGGGAAGCATACATTGATCCACGCGACAAGGCAGGAAGCTGAGGAAGAATGGCCCGTTTTGTCTCCTGACCAAAGAAAGGCTCTTCTCTTCTTATCCATTAGCTCAATGGCTGAGGGTGGCAGCTGAAGAGAACTCATAAGGTACACCAACAGTGAATCAAGCACCGAATTCACTAAGACCGCCCGTCCCATCGGGTTAAGCAGATCGGCCTGCCAAGAGCTCAGGAATTTGTCAGTTTTCTGAAGGTAGATGCTGAAAGCCGAAACAGGCAACTTGTTAACAGATAGCGGGAGACCCAAGTATGGTTAAGGGAAGCTTCCCTTGCTGCAGCCGATGATCTGCACACACTGGTTAACAACTTGCTCACAAGCATGAATGGGTACCAGGGTGCTCTTGCCATAGTTGATATGCAACCCACTCAAGGCTGCAAACTGATCAAGTATCTCTTTTAGCTTAGTGGCCCCAACAGTGTCAGCCCTGAATACAATGAGTGTATCATGTGCATATTGTAAAACTGCACACGGTAAAGCCTCATCTGTGGGATGTTTGATATCCACTGCATCTCTAATCAGGCGTTGCAAGGTTTCAGCCACCAGGATGAAGAGGTAGGGTGATAGCGGATCCCCCTGACGCAGCCCCCTTTTGCAATTGATCCATGGTCCTGGATACCCATTAACTAGCACTGCTGATTTTGAGGAATTCAGGAGGCCTAACATCCAGCCGATCCACCTCAGATCAAAGCCCCTTGCTTGCAAAACCCTTTGCAGACCGCCGTCCTATCCTGCTACCGATCGATTTGGTGGTGATCAATTTGGTACAGAAGAGGAAGGTGCGGCACGGCAGATCAAATTAAAGGATCATGGCGTCTACCGGCGGCGATGGAGGAGGTAGTGCGGCGGGGGGCGACGGCGACCCCCAGCATTACTGCCGCCTGTTCAGTTGTTTCTGCTGTTGGCAGACAAGCTGCTCGCCCCGCATCCCGCGCGTCATGCCCGGCAGGGACTACGAGTGCATGCCGGCCCACGGCGGCGGCGCGGACCACCACCGCCCGCTGTTCTCGGTCCTCGTTGGCTGTACCTCTTTCGGAGATGGCTCGCCGCCGTTCCACAACGTACGCCTCCACCGCTTCCGTGTCGCCCAGTCCGGCCGCGTCATCGGCCAGAGCGACGACCTGCTCGAACCCTTCTTCAGCGTGTCCCCGAGCGACGTGCCGTCGTCGTCCTCGATGATCAGCAGCCACGACGTTGACGACGATGGGCAGACGACGGAGTTCTACGACGCCATGGCCGCGCTTGGCCCCGACAGCAAGCATCTTTACATCATCTGTGTGCACCAGCCTGTGCTCAGCTCGGAGGTCGCCAGCTGGGCCGGACGACGAGCCACCAAGATAGCGTTTCCTCCCGAAGTTGTTCGTATAGACATAGGTGGCATATGAGCCTGTCTCCTATACGGCCTCTTCCGTTCACTGGTGGCTCATACCAAGCTATTTCAGCGCACGGTGGACTCTGGGTGTCGGTCGTATTGACAAAGGCGGTGGAGAATTGCCCGGGCGAGTGCACAAGGCGCCTCTTCATCTACCGACTGGTTGGCGACGACGACGATGATGGCAGCAGCTGGGCAGAAGTCACAAGTGCTGATTTCCAATACCGATTCTTGTTAGAGATATAGACTTGTACGTCAAATATATCTAGGATGGTT
>CM041634.1:3011198-3064855 GCA_023333625.1 Bothriochloa decipiens | reverse complement strand
ACAATGGTTCCTATATATTAACACGTACCTATGGTGAGCCAAGTAAGACAACCATAGTTCTCTCATTATCTTTTAATTCTCACCTCAAGAATCGGATATGGTGGCAGTCTCCTTCAGGGCTATGCTGTTATTAGCGACAGATTCATCCTGCTATCATTCATCAACTCCAGCTTCTTCTGCTTCGACCGCGCCACCGGCACCTTGGCCCCTGTCGCCACCACTGAAGGAGTATCAAGCTCAAAGTATGTCCCTATCTCTGGCAAAGGGGTGCATATCGAAGGCGCTATCTACTTCATACGGGGCACAACGCTGTTTGCATACATGTACGACTCGCCATTGGAGCCACTGCTTACACCTCCTCTAGAGATTGATACGATTTGGCCGTACGATGAGGAAGGACATGGCTTCCTTGTGCAGCTCGCTGGGCGCAGATTTTTTTAAAATTTAATTCTTTTTTAATTAAAAAATAAAAAAAATCCTGTTTCAAAAGTATTTTCGCGTTGCACCTTTTTGTCATGTTAAATCATTTGGCGCGACAAAAGCACGTACCGAAGAGGACACCGTGGCAAGGGAGTTGACCGGGACCACCGTGGGTCTCACCCCGTCGTGCCAAATGATTTGGCGCGACGGGACGTGGACAAATTTGAAGCTAAGGAATAATAAATTTTACTGTGATTTGGACAACAAAATTTATTTTACCATGAATTAGTAGTATCACAATGGTGTTAGTATGAATTGTAGGTACCCAATCCATAGTAAAATTATAAGTACCCTAAAACCCAGACCATAGTAAAAAAATTTCTAAGTGGTTAAACCATATTAATTTTTTGCCAAACACCTTTTTGTCGCGCCAAATTTGACGCGACAGGCCGGTCGCGCCAATGCATGTGGCGCGACGGGGTTGGACCATGGTTGTCCTAGTTGCCCCGGTCAACTCCCTTGCCACGGTGTCCCCTTCGGTCGCGCCAAATAATTTGGCACGACCATGTGTATTTATCGCGCCAAATGATTTGGCGCGACAAAAAGGGTGCAGGGTGAAAATAAGTTTAAAACAGGATTATTTTTAAAATATTGAATAAACAAGGATTAAATTTTAAAAAAATCCCGCTGAGCGCATCCCGTGTGGGTGTGCCACGCGGCACGTCGTGATCACCACTTTCAGCATGAGAGGTGTCACTGATGACACCGGCGGCTGCTTCGTCCCCAGTGATGTTGAGGTCCTGCACTCCACGTGCCGTAGGATATGCATGCTCAGGACTGAAGAGCCTGTGCCGGAATGCTACGACTTCTTCTGTTTGTTGCAGTAAGTGACATCGTTTCGTTTTGCAGTAAGGGGTATTTGAGCACTGCACTAATCTCAAGATATTTTGTTCTGCTGTATCTGATATTCTAAACTACAAACATGCTGTCAACAGGGAATACCCGGATACTGCGTCCAGGTTTGATCTCTCTGTGCCTTCAGAGCTGGGGGGTTCTAATGCTATCCACCAAGTTGAAAAGCTCCCGGACATGCTTCCTACCTGCAGGTTAGTGTTCTTGTTAATAATGCAGTCACTCTTTATGATTTGTATTCTAAACTAGTAAAAGTCCATTGTCATATAACGTAAAAATTAACATCCTTCATGTTGAGGCAGGGACTATCCGGATAGTGGAGCCAGGATTGATTCCTCAGTGCCTTCGTCAGTGCTGGGAGGATTCAGGGACATTCCCGGGGTGGATAAGTTCCCAGAAAGAATGCCAGATTGCTGCAGGTTTAATTTCGTTTAGTAACTCAGTCACTCTTAATAATGTTTCTTTATTTGTTCTCTTATATAGGCCTCTGTGATCAAGCATCTTACTTTCATTTGTTGCTTTGATTTAATCCCTCTACTAGCTTAGGGGCCGGACTAGTTGCTCTAATGCCAGGGCATAGTTCAGTGGCTCTTTTTATTTCATTGTAGCCCCTGAAATCACAAAATACTACAAATTAAATCCTTTGGAAAAGGTGGACAAGAATTTTTCAGACAGCTGTTGTTGTCTATCACTATCTGTCAAGTTTACATATATACTCCGTATATATTAGACAGGCCCTGGCATGAAAAAGTATTCCTTTAGTAACATTTACATCTGTGCAATAACTAAATTAGGAAGTCAGGTATGTGCTAGGCAGGATGAGATTAAATAAAACTCAGTTCTTTAATGGGAGGAAGTGAACAGCAGAGCTGAAGTCAACAAAGTGTTAGTGCATACAATTTACCTTTACTAGGGTTTATATGTTGCGATTTCTCCTCTTTTAGCATTTATTAGCTACTGGACTTAACAGTTTAACCATGTTGCACGACATTAAAATTGCATTTTTCTGATGAAAGTTTCATTTTGTAACTGTAGGAGTTCTTGAGGAGAAAACATGGTAGTATATTAAGTCTTGAAGACTGCAACGTGGCCACCAGATCAGATTTCTATTTTGTATGCCAGGTTGATCAGCGCTCTCTTGTGTATCACGTCTCTATTTCAGGAGGAAAGTTGGCATGTAATGAAAAGGCTGATGCAGTATTGTGCTTAGACACAGTTAGACCCGGAGATGTTGGACTAGATGATCCTCCAGCATGGTTTTTTATGCATCGTGGATCAATGCTTGATGTGATCCCATCCCTTCCATACTGTGATCACTATGCGGTTGATGTCGAAAGGAAGTGCTACAATATCCAGAAAAACAAACGTTCGAAGCTCTTCTTTTCTGCAGTTTTCCGAGTTGGTCAATCCACTGTGGCTCTTTGTCATACTTTGCAGGATGTCTATGTTCTTAATCGAAACAATTTTCAGTGGAGGCGGCAGAAGACATCATCAAGGTCTCTTGATTTGTCACACAAGGTTAAGATTTCAGGATTTGTAGACCTTGGTGATGATGCCTTCATGATATCAGATGCTGAGACTGTTAAATGCTTTCTGTTTGATCTGAAGAGAGGGGAGTGGTTTGCTGTAAAGCCACCTAGAGGTTACATTTGGCAATATGCTGTTGGTTTGCTGAATGGGAGAAGCATATTTGCGGAGGGTTTCATATACACCTGTTCAGATGGTGGTCTTATAGCTTTTGAGCTTATTGACAAGGATGGTTCATATTGCCTAGGTGAACCTATAATGTTGAACTCTTCTTGGGAGGTTTCCATCTTCGGTGAGAGGAGGTTTCTTTCCGTCGATTCAATTTGAAAAGGAGAAATTGACAGTAGCGTTATATTCTGTGTGGTCCAGGGATGTCCTTTGGCTGCTCCTTTTACATCTCGTCACTACTTTGCTGTAACCGCAGTATATGTGAAGCTTAAGAAGACACTACGGGAGACAAAGGAACCTGTCAGCATTGACCGTGTTGGTACCGTTCGTTCATCAATGGATCAAAACGGGACGATCCTTACTAACTATGCATTTGCTTTGTAGATGGTTATAATATGTTTTTCGATATATATAAGTTATGAAATTCTAACCTCTTGTTCTTCCTGACACGGAACAGTTGAACAAAATGTTGAATTCTGTGGTGTATCATATTTTGCTTGGATAGTAGTGCTTTGCTTCAAGTAATCGCCTCCGTGTACCCCCTTTCTTTTTCCCAAGTGCATCTCAGTCTCAGTTTGTCTGCTGGCCTTATGAATCGAATCGATGTATGTACCTAGTGTTTTGTTAAACCGAAACACGGTCAGTTTTATGTCTAACCTGAAATGCTGCTGGTTTGGTTTTTGTTTGGTCATTGGGATCGCCATCCATGGCATCCCAAAAAAAAAAAGGAGACCACAATTTTGCTAATTTAAGCAAAGCAGGAGTATTGTGTTTCTTTCGTCTTATTTCGTGGGGTAGGCGAACAGCAACTTCAACATGGCTTTTCCATCTCACTTTTTTGACTGAAGCTTTTCCATCTCATAAACTTGACATGTTATAACACAAAACACAACTAGCACAAAAGCCTTTTTGCCTAAGGTTCTGTAAAACGGCTTCATTAAAAAAAAGGGTTAAGTTCACTTTATACCCTTTAATTATCGTAAAAATTTAGATTTCAACCTTAAACTTTAAAACCGAGTAACATTGACCCTCCAACTTTTAAAAAGGTTCACTTTTCAACCTTGGGCGGTTTCGGAGGCTTTCATCGTGTGAACAGTAACATTTGATATTTTTCTATAGTACTGATATTTGTTTATTTCATAACTAATTATTGCATGATAAATTCATGAAAATTTTTGTGTAACCTCTTCATGATGTACTCTACCTATAAAAAATATGAAACCTAGAAAATTAATAGTTTTTGCATGTTTTAAAATTATCTCTTTTAATTAATAAATTTAACTTCTATGATTTTTGTAGGCCAAAATAAATATCCAAAAATTATGAAAATTAATTTGTAGTTGTTTTATGATGATATCAAGCTGTACAAAAAGTTTAGCATGAAATTGAAATATTTAAATAAATTCTTATTGCACGAGTTTTGTTATTCTCACTTGTAGAAATATTAAATTTTTTTATAAAATAAAACTATCTCAAACAAAAAAAACAGAGTACACCGTTGCAAAAAGCTCGTCGAGACGATCAAAATCGATATATTATTACTATATTTAGAGCTCCGAATAAAAAGATATTAATTTCGCAAAATAAAAAAGAGCTGGCATTAGCACCACAAACAGTGCCATGCACAGCGTACAAGAGGCTGCCACGTGGCAGAACAGTGCCATGCACCACTTGAAAAACCGCCAAGGTTGAAAAGTGAATTTTTTCGAAAGTTAGAGGACCAGTGTTATCCAATTTTAAAGTTTAAAGTTTAAATCTAAACTTTTGCGATAGTTGGAGGGTGTAAAGTAGACTTAATCCTTAAAAAAAACAGTTATGGATATAGACACTGTCAGTGCCATAGACACAGTGCAGAAATCATTAAAAAAAAGCAACAGATTGTTGTTGCCCTGAAACGCCAGTTATGGATATAGACACTGTCAGTGCCATAGACACAGTGCTCAACGTTCCCCAAAAAAAAAGACACAGTGCTCAACGTCGAAATGATTTAAGAGGCAGAGCTATACAGAACTACAGAAGTACTTCCAGAAGAGGACATCCTGCACCTGATACGAACAAGCATGAATGAAATTCTTAAATTGTCAACAAAACAAACTTCAGTGTACAACAATCGATGTATCAGCTTCGCAAAGAGCACTTCTTTTGAGAATGTCCTAGAAGATGACATCGACCACACTGAACAATCCGTTTCGGCCGCTTCATGCTCTCAATCTTTAGAATCTTCATCTTGGGTCGACCAGGAGGCCTCCGGATATTAGGTGGGCTAAGCATCACATTGGCCTTGCTGACTATACCTTGTAACGCAGGAAACGAATTGTTCCAGTGGCTCCTGTCTGGAATCGGATATATTGGCTGGGAATAGGTTTCTCGGTACTTCATTACGCTGAAGCAGTCATGAGCATAGAGGCGGGGGTCTTCACCACATGAAAGCAGTGCAGCAGCAGCATGTGCACATGGAATGCCATAAGTTTGCCATCGGCGGCATGAACAGGACCTAGCATGAGTGTCCACAATGTTTGTTCGCTCCGATGACACAATCTCAAACTCCACCTTGTTTGCTCGAAGGACTTGATAGCACTGTGAGTCATGGATAGCTTCTGAAATAAGTTTCTCAGCTGACGGAACAAGAACCGAGTTATATGACTGTGCCAAGTTCTGACGTTCAGCAAACCAGCAAGTCAGTTGGTGCCTGATGTGCTCAATGGTTTGCACAATGGGAAGTTCATGACAGTCAAGGGACAAGTTATATAATATCTCGGTTATCCCAAGACTAAAATGGCCATATCTGATACCCTGAAAGTAAGAAACTGCCCACAGATTTGGAGGAAAACGCTGCAACCATGGCATAACATCTTGAACTTGCATCATTTCATTTACCTTTGCATCAAATTCTGATGCTGTGAGAGCATAAACAGCACTCCAGAAAAGGTTAAGCAATTTAGTATTCTTGAACTCATCACGAAAATTCTCACTCACGTATCTCAAGCAAAATCCATGGAAAGCAGTGGGGAAATTAGATCCAACCGCTTCAACCACTTGGCTTTTTCTTTCAGAAAGTATAGTCAAGACCGGCATCTTATCTGTGTTAACTCCAAGCATCTTCCTCAATTCCGATATAAACCAATTCCAGTTATCATCACTCTCAGAATCAATAATACCAAATGCTAGAGGGAACATCATGTGATCAGCATCAATAGCTGAAGCACATAGCAATGTCCCAAGATACTTTCCCTTCAAGTCAGCCTTGTCAATTTCTAGGAGGGGCCGGCACCCATTTAAGAAACCATAAATGGATGCACGAAACGAGACAAACAGCCGCTGGAAGGCATTCCCTGGTCCAATACCTCTATATGTTGCAACACTACCAGGATTCGTCTTAACAATCTGCTCACAGTATGCAGGAAGATGGCGGTATCCATCCTCAAGAGTACCATTAACTGCAGCCATACTTCTCTCTTTTCCACGTCGTGCCTGCATATAGGAAACAGCAACCCCATGCTGCTCCTGAATATCCTGCAGTATCTCCTTTGGCTTAATCTGTGGGTTATCCCTAAGCCTTGCCTCGATAGACCTAGCAACCCAACCAACAGTAGCCTGCTGATGAGGAAGGTTCAGAACACCCTCACATTTGTGCTCTCCATGCAAAGTCCGAACAGTGAAAGTTGGAACACCGGGGCACTTGGCGATGTGCACACGCCAAGGGCAACCTTCTTTTGAGCACTTTGCAATGAAACGGCTACGATCAGATTTCACCACACGGAGCTCATAGTGCAAAGCAATGGCCATGTCCTTGATAGCCCTCCGACATGTGTCAACATCTGCAAACTCTTGACCAACGACAAGAGTTTGCGCACCTGGTACAAGGTTCTGCTCTGACTGAACCAAAATCTGGTCGCTTTCCATCAATGAGCAGATCCACAAGCTCTCTGAATCATATAAAACTTTCAAACAACTTGATAGCAACAAATGTGATTTATCCCTTTAGCTGCAAAAATAGTGACCTGCACAGCATTAACAAAAGTAAGTCGTTAAAGGAACAAATAAAGGTTTCATTCCATACAAGGAAATGGGTTTATGGCTACCAATCATTTGTGCAGAGTACAAACACCAGATTAGTGTCCTGACTATTGGTTACTAGTTTAGACCATCTGCTTTGTGTTGGAGTGTAGAAACTGTATCTATATAGCGACACAACGTCACGTTTCTTATTTCCGGTAGTAACATCATCAGTTTGCTAATGGATTTGCGGGCGATGTTTCCTTAAATCAAAAGTTGATACATAAGGCCTCCCTCTAGGCCTTGACAGCACCACCTCTCACCCAACATGACTAGAATAAGTGTGACTTGGAAGTTTCGTTAAAAAATCAATATAGTAACCTACATTGTATGCTGACGATATCTTTAGCTACACCTGCATAACAGACTACTCAAATATGTTTTTTTAGTTAGTTGCTGGCTCTAGAGCCTTGTTATCGAACCAATGGGCTTGACAACATGGTCATGCAGGAGAACTCAAATATGTGTATTTACCAGAATAGCATCACTGACTACGTTCGATTAGATTTGCAATGGTGGACAGTGGACACCATCAGCTTCGTGGTGATTGAAGTCAGCACATCAATGATGAAGTGAAAACACAATGGTCTACAGTAACTATGACTTGTTCCTCTCGAAAAACAAAAATCAATTGTTTTTTTTTTTAATCTTTGCTGCTGCCTCCTCTTCCTCACCAATGAAATACGAATTGGAATTTTGTGCCAAGAAGCTAGTTCAGTTATTTCAGCAACTAAGTTTGTTTTTTTTTTTGGGAAGATAATAAACAACTATCCAAGCAAAACCCATAAATCTGGAGCAATAGGGATTCAGTTGAACTCATGTTATGTTTTTGCAAGATACACAAATATTGCAGGATACACAGATATTGGTACCCCGACCACAAACAACCAAACCCTCAACAACAGGTTTTGGATTATGAATGCAAGCTGACTCCCAGAAACAAAAATTCGGTAAGCTAGTGATTCCTTCATAGATCTGCAAAGTAGGGCTAGTAGGGAGTACCCGAGTAGGGACCTGGAGACTGGAGTACTGGTGGCCGCTGGTCGGGTCACCACGCGGCGGGCGGGGCCTTGGCTGGCAGGGGCAGGCGGTCAGCCGCGTGGATCGATAGGGGTCGCTGCCGGCTGGCGCTGGCGGCGGAGGCAGGCCGGGGCCGGGACGCGGGGGTTGGATGCCGGACGGACAGCACAGGAGGCCGAAGGCGAAGGCGCAGAGTGGTCGCCGCCGTCACGACTCGCGCGGTCACGGTCTCCGCGTCGAGGCCGAGAGAGGAGATGCCGAGTCGGGGGTTGCGCACGGCACTTGCGCTTGCGCCCAGGGCTAGCCGCGACGGGAGGGGAGAGGAATGATGGGTCAGTTAGGGCTGGGGCCTGGAAGGGTCTAGAATCTAGATGTGGGCAGCGGATGGAGGGGAGGGAGGGGTAGTTTTGATATTCTTTTGTTTCTTTCGCCTGTTTTGTTTTCTTTCTTTCTTTATCACAAATCGAGTGGAGGGAGAACACGGCATCGTCATCACGGTTGGATCGGCTGCTCCGCCTTCGGCTATTTTCAGCAATAATGTGGTTGGCTTTGAGCCTGATGTCTCTCATAATTTAAGCTCTGTGTTGTGATGTAAAAGTTTGACTATTGCATTTAATAAAAAAGCAGGGGAAACCTATTCTCTAAAAAAACATAAAGATTGAAATGGACTATATATTTTATTTATTTCACTGTGGATGTATGGCGTGATATATGTCAAATGGGAAATATCATAGTCTAAAGCCTAAAGAAAAGGAGTTTGGCTAGAGTTTTCACCGAGGCCAACTAATACGTTTCCCATAACAAGCTGCTTGAGATCTACTATAAGAGTGAACACCCAACCTAATAAAAAAGGGCAAGGGCAATTTAATATCAGGTAATTATATCAGATTATAAACCGGGCTTGTTCCTGAAATATTAAAAAGAACAAAAAAAGCTTATATATTCAAAGTTTGGGTGTCCTTTAACTTTGAGTTCCATGCGGATGGTAGTGGAAATTCTACAACAAACTAAAGGGGATATGTTTGCCTTATGGATACATATATGGGGTAGTTTTAACTAAGCTAATGTCTTTTTTTTTGCATGCTTTCAACCTTGATCGCGTGTTATCAACATTTTTTCAAGAAAAGGTACTATATTTCATTAAATTAATTTTTTTATAACTAAGACCCTAATTTAAAATAAAATTACATTAAAGCATACCACTAAGTCCCTATACTTCAACTTCATGGCGTCCGGCGGCATACACCCCTTCAAGAAGGTCCACCAAATCTAGACCCGAGAACTACAACCACGGATATGGAGACTGCAAAAACAAGTGCGGTAAGCTCAACCACTATAGGGAGTAAACAGCGCCGAGAGTACATCGGCCATATCTTAAGTTAAATTGAACATAAGATCCGACGTCGCTAGCATCACCAATAGTAACTAGAAGGGTAGATCCATTGTCACCAATAGCATCATCGAGGGCCAAGAGACGGAAAAAATAGATCCAATGCCTCCTCAAGAAAAGATATTAGATCTATTTCGTTTCATTGAGAATCATCCACACCTATATCTGCAGGTGAATTACGCAACTCTAAAGTCACCTCCAAATTTGCATATGAGCTACCGATCTTGCCATTTTATGACATATAAAAATAAATAATCATTTTATATTACATCTAATTACAACTTTCCATGAATTAAAACAAACGAACATATCTCCTCAAGCATTTTTTTTGAGATTCCACATCTCAATCATTACCAACATCTTATATCACTAAATAACTGTAAATTACAAATACGTTTCTAAACTATTCACTTCTATTACTACTTAGTAACATATAAAATTAACTTTTGTTTGATCATTAAAATTAGATATATTCTAATCATTAAAATATTGATGATATATCTAAGATAATAACTTAGAAACTTAATCATTTTTGCCGAAACACTATGATATATTATTTAAATGGTAAGGGGGTTATTTAGATCATCTAAGTAATGATATAGAGCGGGCCATTTAGATGGAAAGTTAGGGATTAGTTCAATATCTACAATGACATGTGTGAGTAATTTAGATGCAATTTGAGGGTTTTCACGTTGGCAGACATGGATAAATCTTTAGAAAAAAAAGTAGATCTAGTGTCCATTGTTAACATTATATTAATATAGTGATTATAGTCTAACCAAATCGATGGTCATATATATCTTTTATCATCGTGACTTGAAAATCTCTTTTTTATTGTGTTTTTTATGAGGATTAACATGGAAATTCTATTGTAGGGCCTTAGTAATGAATACAGAAAGTGATGGAGATTTGGTGAGAATTGTCAAAAAGTCAAATAAAATAGGAAACTTTCGATTCACTGCACATGGCACTACATCCACAACACAAATGTCCTAAAGAAAAAAAAAACAGAACATCTACAACCATTTTTGCAAATCTTGGCATACATCTATCTGACAATCTGTGTATATCTGGGAGTACCATGATGCTTTGCTAGAAAAGACCCCACAAGCTAGCTGCAAGCCTGTAATGCCGATCGTGCACGTGCTCTCCTTTCCTTACTGAATACCTGTTCAACACAGCTTTCTTTGGCGAGTCTCTCCCACACTACACACGATCTTATCGCAGCCATGTGCAGATGCTGAAACGCTTCGTGCTTGACTCCCATCCGCGGCAAGCGAGGAGAGGATGGCTAGGTATGTAACCCTCACCAGATGTTTATTGGGAGCGAAAAATCTTGAAAAGAACGCAAATTTCTGATACACATCGTGTTCCAGGTTACAAACCGAACACGGCGTCAATCTTCTCTCAACGACAACAACGAGTGCGGTTCGTTCCGTGTTCCCACTGCAGATTTTGGTGTCATGTTTTATCAGGAAGGAACAGAGGATCCAGTGATGATGAGCTCTTTCACAGCTTCAGCTCCAGGTCGACGCCGTCGGAGGCATCGGCCCTGATCTCGTTCAGGGGTCTCTCGCAGCGAAGTGGGCCAGCCGGCATGAAGCTGTAGAACGGCCGCGGCGGCGACGACGACGCTGAAGCGCTCCCATGCTGTTAGAAAACGAAAAGGTTAGGTTAGCCCATGAGAACGTCACACACAGACACAGCGAGCCACAGATTTAGGCAGAAGACGGCAAGACAAACTCCACTTGCCTGAGGCTGCATGACGCCGAAGTCGCCGAACTCCGGGAGGTGGATCGAGGGCAGCGCAGGAGCTGGCGGCTGCTTCATGCGTGGTGTGGGCTGTGCGTTCAAGGTAAGGTAGGCAGCCTCGTTCTCCTTGCTGCTCTTGCAGTGGCCAAACTCCGATGCCCAGTCTGAATAACTCGCATTCGAGCTGCAGAACAGAGATTTTTTGAACTAAATTCAGGTTATGACAGTTGGCAGTCCAAATGAACATTGAAACATGTGAGTTTGGCATACAAATTTAACCTGAAATAGTTTGTGGCTCTGAACTCGTATCTGCTCAGGTCAAGACAGGCATCAGGCAAGCCGCCGGCGGTCGTCTCTCTCGTCGTCCTGGCGGCGAAAGGCGCTTTGCCCATGGTTGTCCGGAAGGCGGCCGTGTTCAGGCCCTCGAACATGAAGGGCCAGGATCTATCCACGCCGGCCGCCTCCTACACTCTGGCCAATCCACACTTAGCAGCAATCCCCAAGCATAAAAACAGTGTATATTTCTGAAAATCTCAACGACAGCGTGTACCCTGTCCTCGTCGGCCGGCGCCGCGCTGCTCCTGCTAACGCTGCTGCAGCTGTACATTTGGTTTGAAGGGGGCTCCGTTGGGTGGCTCGATGACGCCGTCAGCGACAAGCCCGTGCTCACCTGCAGCCCATGCCACTGATGCCCTGTCAGTTCTGAAGCCTATAGCCAGCATGCACGGCGCGCATGGTCGTCTGAACAAGAGGAGAAGAGGAGGCACGTACCGTCGGAAGTGGAGGCTGCGGGCATATGGTCCTCTTGTACGGATGCTTCATGGGGTCCGCCACCGACGGGTCCCAGAACACCGGCGGGTAGCCGCAGTGCACGCCGCCGCCGTCCGCGCCGGGCCTCGGCAGGGCGCTGAACGAGAGCGGCGTCGTCGGGGGAGGAGGGTGCATCGGGAGGAGGTGGCCGAGCCCGCCGCCACCGAGGTGAGAGGTCACCGACACCGACATGGCGGTGGCGGCTCCCTCCATCTTCTTCTGCTCCTCGATCCGGAGCTTCTCGAGCAGCGCCACGCCGAGGCCGCGCTGCGGGATCTTCTTGGGCTTGTTCTTCTTGGACGCCCGCGCCACGCCGGTGGTGGCCGCGCCGGCGCCGGCGCCGTTGCCGTTGCCGAACCTCGGCAGGTGGTGGTGGTGGTGGTGGTTGCCGCCGCCCTGCTCATGCACCATCTCTCGTTGCATCTAACCACCGGTCGATCGACCGGTGGAGGCGAGGGTTCTTTGGTGTGTGGGTCAGTGGGTTCTTGGATGATCCGCCCGGGCGTCACGAAACAAGAAAAGGACGCGACGAGCAAATGCGGGACGATGGTGTGTGTGGAGCTCCCTGCTTCATGGACTCAACTCAAGAGAGTGACGATCGGGTTGACCAAGCACATAAATGAATAGACGAAGAACTATAGTTGTTTGCTTGGTGTGGACAGATGGATCAGACACCTCTATGAGTTGAGATCAAGAACGGGAAATGCATCAAGGGGGGACACCTACGGGGGCGAGCAACAAACCCAGCAGTGAAGAACAGCACACATGCGCGCGGGCAGAGAAGACAGCCACCGATTTCGGTCGATTGAGGTGGAGGAGGAAGAGGATGAATGAGCACAGGGCTGGCAGGCGCGGAGCACGGCTGTTGCAGGCCACTACACCAAATCGAGGACCTGTGGTGTGGCTCAGGGGAGCGCACGAGCAGTGGTATTTATAGGGTAGTGTCGAGTGGTGGTGGTGTGTGCTCACAGTCAGAGTCGATCAGTGGATGGAGTGCGAGGCGGGGGCGGTGGCATGGCATGGCGCGCAGCACGCGACCGGGAGACTCGGGAGAACGAACCAGCTAGCGGCGGGCCGGCGGCAGTGGATCATCGAATCGAATCTTGGCTCCGTCGCCCCGGCCGGCCGGCAACCCCGCCGCCGTAATCCTCGCGCTGCACGCACGCCCGCGCACTCTGGCTTGGTGGTCTCCTCCGAGGTTGCAGGAGGAGCACCGTGCCCCACAGACCCAGCTGACGATTATGCGAGATGGCTGGACTCGAGATGCCCTTGGAAACTGTCAGTCTGCATGGTGGACATGCACCACCAGTCAGCAACGCGCGATGGATGGGTGTCTAGATACAATGTACTATCTAGATGCAATTAGAAAAGTCAAAACATTTTGTAATTAAAATTGAGGGGGTAGCTGCCTAGGAGTATTTACTATAGATTACTTGGATGTGCACAAGAGACATGCAGGCTTCTAGTCTAGTGCCATGTTTCTGTTTGCTTCTAAGTTTCTCTTAAAGTTTAGAGATTAGGATTGGTCGTTCTCTTTTTTTTTTTCTTCCTCCTGAGAAACAATGAAGTCGGAACTTGGTTCCATTACGTGAACAAAAGAAAGTACTGTCATTGTATGCTCCTTAATTCTAGGCAAGCATATGAGTGAGGAGCTTGATGAGGTATGCATGGTCGGTCCATGACCCATGACAAGCTACAACAACCACAGTTTCCCTGAAAAATAACAGAAAAAGAATCCGGGAAAAACAATGAATGAGGTCCTCAAGCACACAAGGGACTACCTTGAATGTGGTCTCACTAGGCATTAGGAATCCAACGAAGAAACGCCACCGAAACCCCTCAGTCCCACACGTAAATAAAATATAAAACATAACCTCGTCATCGCCAAATGTGCTGTAACACCGAAGAGATCCATCGAACGCAAAGGCCGGTCGTCGTACGTGTCCGTCCGTTCACCCATCAGCAAAGCAACGCATAGCAGAGGCCAAACCAAACCAAACCAAACCAAACCATAGGGGCACCTAACCTTGGCTTTGCCGGTCCCCACTGGCCTCTGCCTGCTGCCAAGGTTTCTATACAGAGTGCACAATAATGCGGTGCAGCACTGGCCCCTTTTTCCACATCCGGCGCGCGCGCGCTGCGACCAGCCGAAACAGTTTGGGTGAGCCAGGACAAAGCGCACGAGCTTTTCGTCCATCGTCAGACAGCGCATAGCTAGAGAGGCGACCCAGCGTCCCAACCCCGCCGGCCCGGGCGATCTCCGGTGATTTGGACGCGCTCCCAACGCGATCTCGTCGTGATCGCCCCCTATACGTTTCGGGCAACGCGCGCGTCTCCTTTCGGCGCTCTGGTTTCCAGCCCGCCCGCCCGCCGCGCGCGGCCACTTGCGTCTTGCGGCCACCGATCTGGTCGGTTCGGGGGGAGGATCCGGCCTTACCCTGGCCATGCGTGTGTGCACGAGGTCCATGTGAGCGACCTACTACTACTACGACCTCCATGGATTCACCGCGTAGGATCCGCGAGATCCATGGCGCCGGGGGAAGATCCGGCCACCGATCCATCGAACGGGGACACGCCGATGCCGCTTGCTGTTGTTGTTCAACTTGCACCTAGCTAGCTGCATCATGCATATGCACGCCTACTGTGCCTTGCCATGCAGCAAATGACCAGGTACATACGGTGGTCGATCCGATCCGGCCGGATCGAGCGTGGAGAAATCTAGGCGCGGAGGCAACTCCAACTCTCGCGAGGAGGCCGGCCAGCTGGTTCCGCACCTCTTTCATGGCGCGCGCCGCCGTCGCTCGGACCGGCCGGCCGGTTCCGTGTGCCGATGCACAGGTGTTTAGTTAGTTTGGCTGAAATGCAGTGCATTTGGTGCGTGTTGTGTACCTGGACAAGCTTGGTTTATTTGCGGCACGATCGTGGCTAGTGGGTTCACCTATGGGGGAGATCGCGGTCGATATATGGCGTGGACGATGTGGTCCAAAAGCCATTGTAGGCAAAGCTAGCTAGTGCCATGAGATACTATTATTTGTATGGTTCAGGTTGTCGTCCCCTCCTTTTCCCACGATTAAACTAGGAGCAGGAGTACTGTTTGTGAAGTGAATTGAAGGACTATATATGATCGCCTATGAGTTGGTAGTATATCTTGCGTTTGTTGCCTCACATGCATTATATTATATTTGTGTGATCGAGCCGTCCGATTACAGCTCGACAGCTCATCATCAGATATATAGTCAGATGCCCCTACTGTAGGAGTATAGCTCGTGGAGGTTATCTGCTCGTGATCGATATAGGGGTATGTATTTTTATTTTTAACCAGCCCAGGAGAATCTGGATGCTAAGTGGAGACAATTTCAGAAGCATTGCTGGTGATCGACTCGTCCGTCCGTCCGTCCATCCATCCATTGGATATTTAGTCATTTTATACCATGTATTAATCTATAAATATGATAAGCAAAATACTAACGTCAGTATGATGTGTGCGATAGCCTCATAATCGCTACTGCTACTCATTAACATAAGCAAAATAACAGCAGCAATGAAATGAAGCATAGACAGGGATCTCAGTTTATACTCTAGCGTGCTACTGCCGGTACCCGCGGCCAGTACAGCACCATTGTCGCCTGGAGCGCCACCTGCAGGGATGGCGGTGAAGTTCGCCGCACCAGTAGCAGCGGCGGCGTCGCCGGCATCTCCCACACTCGCGCCACCACGCGTCCTCGTGGCCACCATCTTGCTGCTGGACGAAGACGAAGTCGGGGAAGGCAGCAGCAGCGTGTCGGAGCAGTCGCGCCCGTGGACGCTCCCCAAAAACTTGATTGCCCGCCTACCCGAACAGGTACGCTTGACGGAACAAGTTTCGGAGGCCTGCTCACCAGAGCCGCCTGTGCTCGCAGGGGATCTGGCCGGAGGTGCACAGGAGCGGCTCAAGCTCGAACAGTGGAGTGGAGGCGGCTGGTCGGGAGGAACACACGTTAACCCTAGTCTCCGACAGAAGCCCCTTATATAGGAGGCGCCCCTGTCGGGAGACCGTTGGATCTCCCTGGCGGCCGGGTGGGCTGGAGCGGCGGCTAGGGTTTGCCTCGGCCGGATGGGCCGAGTGGCAAAACAAAGGCCTAGGCCAGCCAGCCCAACGCCTCAGGCCGAAGCCAAGCCACGGCCCCGGCGCGTCGCGACGCGCGGGCGGCTCGGCTCGGCGGCGGCGGCGCGCGCGCGTGGGTCCCAGGTTCTCCTCCTTAATCAGCTTATATGGGCATCCCAATGCTCACTATTTAAGTTGATTGTCCTCTAGGTAATTAGTCAAGTTGATACTAATCACCTTTTCACTTAATCACACAATTATAGGCCTTTGAGGTTTACTGATTATTTAGAATAAATAATAGGCTTGGCTCTAACACCATCCAGCTGCTGCTGCAGCTCGATCAGTGCTCGCAGTAAAGTAGCATAGCTTTATTCCTCAAGCAAAGCATGTGCAAGAGCAACACGCGCGTACACATCGGTTAAGATCTTGCCGGGATTTCAACACAGGCATACCATTAATTTCAGCGGGACACACGTCGCTGTCCATATCATGTCACACAACTTACCTAGGGCCGATGAGCACATCCTACGTCTGCTGCGCTGCATCCATTGGAGGTGTAGTGCAGGAAAGAGTAGCTCCTATCTTTCGAAGACGTAACCATGGCACCTCAGCGTGCAACCCCTTCTCTCCCTCGTGCAGTGTCACAATGTATCTAACAACCATATATTTCTCGTGTCCCACCTCAGGACCGGCCACAAGAGGGAAACATCGCGGCGCTACGTGCTTCACTGTTAATTAGCTGCTAGACCACGACGGATCTCGTCGTCGTCGATCGAAAACCAAACCCATGCGTGCATCATCCATCATCGGCTCTTCCGGCGGGGGGACCGGCCGGGCCGTCGTCGTCGTCGAGCTTCCTTCCCCCGGCCCGGCCGGTGGGCGGTGCGTCGTGCGGCGATTTAGCCGGTGGATACATAGAGGGCCGGGGCTCATGCAGGACCACTCCGAAAGCTGGGGCGCCCAGTTGGAGCTTCCAGAAAGATTCACCAAGATCGGCTGACTCCTCCGCGATCCACTGCTGCGATGCTGGCCAGCTAGTAGCCGGCGGCCCCAGCGGGCAGCGGCTTGTGGCCCGGCGTGGCGAGGCGACGTTCCTGTCTTGCCCAGCTAGCATAGGCATCCCATCCATCCATGTCGTGTGTCACCGCAGCCGGCCAGAACGTACGGTGCCCCCAACATGGCAACATGATGCCGCACGGATACGCTAGCTTGACGGTTCGGTACCGACAGGTCCAACGCCTCCACGCATGTTGAAAAGTAGTGCACACCTTTCCATCTAGTCTAGTCTAGTGAACAATCTTCCATTGTAGATATTGCTAGCCTGGCGGCCTCTCTGTTTCAGTTTCACCACTGGTGTTACCGAAAATTGTGTGTGTGTTTTTAACTTTTTCGTGGGCATGTGTTTTACCGCCTTTGAGGTACAGTAGTACTAGATAGATGCCTTTGCGTGATCTCTGCACTGCACACATATTTTGTGGTCCTTTTCTTGCTCCTGCAGCTGCAGGTGTTGGGTTGGGACGGTGGGACCGCGAAGGCTTGCACCACATGCTGTCACTGTATGCCCAATCGTGGCAAACTGAAAGGGACCCTGGCCTGGGTCATCATGGTCCCTGGTCCAGCCGTTGGATCACACTACCCCAGGTCCCGATGCACGAGTACGGGATGGATGATGCATCATGCAACGCATGGACTAGCTGAAAAACAGAACCCAGCCATAGCAAAAGCAACGACTTTTTTTTTTTGTTTTGCAACTCGTCAGGAGGACTTTCTACCTCCTTGGCCCAGCCCGTATCATCCGTGGTCCGTGCAGCACGGCATCGGCCTGCCAGGGAAAATGAGCCCAAGCAACGGCCAGCTGAGCTCGGGCCGCCGCTTCCATCTCCGGTTTCCGCCGGTAGCCATCATCCACACTGTCAGCGGTTCGTACTACTAGTGTTCTACTCCGACTCTCCTAGCAAGTAGCAAGGGCGTTGAATTGAAGCTGGTGGTGATGGGATCTGATGCCGCTAATCGTTTACGCGCGGTACCTGATGCCGGCCCACCCAAACAAAGCATGCAGGCGTAGACTAATGAGTGGCCGGTTAACAAAAAAATCGCTCTCTATGCATCACAGCCAAACAGAACGCATCGGTTTAGGGATGAAGACCAAGTAACTGTCGAATCATGTGGCGTGCACTCGCCGCGTCCCGCGCGAGCGGATTCCCGTGCTCCGGCACGCACTTCACTTGAAGCCCTCGTGCTCTCAGCCTTGAGCATCGGTCATCCTGGAAAGTGGGAACGGAGAAGCAAGCTCCTCTCGTCTCATCATGCCGTCGATCGATTGTAACCGAGAGATCGCAGCTCAACACCGACTACCGAGTAGTAAAGAAGAAATCGACCAGGAAACGTGGCGGGGCTACACATCGATCGAACGGCTATCTTGCTAGGCCTACGGACCCTATCATATCCATCCGTCCCCTTCCTTATCCTCATCCTACCTCCCGCGAGGATCATGGCCATGCAAAGATGGAATGGAATGTTTCTCGTACCATGCAACAACAAAAAGTGCCGAGCGATTGTCACGACCTGACAACTGCGATACGCTGGTTTAAAGACAGTGTGCAGGTTCGTCCTACTTATGGATCCTTCTTATCTTCTGCCTTATGCTCTTAAACCCCGTATTGATTACATACTGCCTGATTACTACATGTAGCACGAATCTTCAGGTACAATGTACTTCCACCAACAGTCCCGGTCTGAGATACGTCCGGCGTGGATATGGCGATTTCGTCGGGGAAGAAGCAAGAGACGCCAAATCAAAGAGGCCCGCCGGACGCCGGTGGCTTATCCACACTGGAAACTGGGAAGAAAAGGAAAAAGGAAGAAGAGCGTGTGCGAACTACAAAGCAGAGCACGATCCACAAGGCAGCGCGGCGACGACCGAACCGGCCACTGCCAAGTGGAATCCCCCGCTGCAGCAAGCGATTCGATACGATACAGCAAAGGCGGTTCGGTCGTTGCGAGCGCCACCTCTAAGGGAACAGCGTCTCCATCCACAGCCACAGCTAGCCGCGGCCTGGACTGCACGTCTCCTCCACAGCTGCACTGCACTGGTGTGGTGAGATACGCCACGCGACAGGCGACGCCCGAGTCAGTTTCTCCCGCAATCTATTGCGCACGCATCACTAATAACAAAATTGAAGTGTTAATTGCTCGTGTTATATTCAGTGGTCTAGCCGTCTAGCTTAGGTTGCAGCTTCGCACGCAGGCAGGACAGAGCACCGGAGAACCTGGGAATTGAAGCGTCAGATATGAGCCGATCTTGCTAACTGAATTCTCAGTCCAGCAAAGCACATTTTGTTGGACAGAGTGAGTTGAGGCCTTGAGACGAAGCAGTCATATACTGCGCGCGGTTCTTATGATTACCTTTGACACTTTTGTCGATTCGCTTTTCATCGCACTTGGCCCCTTGAGGATATGGTCTTGGATCTTAGACACCAAAGCTTATTTGCTTTTAGCCTCCTTTTCCTTAAAAAAAAAAAAAAAACAGGGGCGTTGGGTCACCTCTTCTGTTTTCCCCCACTGGGAATTGGGAGTTTCCTACTTTCCAAAATCTCAGGCAGCAGCCAAGTAACATTTTGCAGCGTATGAAGAAGTGTCCATAAAAAATCCGTATGGTAACCCTACAACACTAAGTTAGCTACCGGCATGGCAACGCTCGAGCTCGTGATCGTCTGATCGATCACTACATTTGATGGGAGATATGATGGCAATCCTACGATTTATTATCATCACAGTGACAAAAAAGAAAAGCTTGGCTAAAGTTGTGCTTTCCAAGATGCTATGCTACACAATCATCTCCATACATATTAATCAGGACATCAACTTGCATAAGCAAATATCACCCAGCTGCACGGTTAGGAACCCATATACCATACATACGGGACGAAGAGCAGAACAAAACCAAACCCGAGGAACTTTTCTTTGGTCTGAACTGGAAAACGCTCTCCTTTATTTTTCCCCTTTTGTTACCGGCCCACAAGCAAGAAGTATATATATCGATAAAGTTTCAGTTTCAGAAGAAACAGGCCCACACTGTTTGGATTGTTGGAACAAACCTAGGCAGCATCACAGAGGATGCGAATCCGTGACCCATACCAAGCGGCCATACCGCGCGCCTTCAAGTTGCTACGCTCGGTTTTTTTGTCCCCAAAAGCTTGCCACTCTGCTTACCTCCGTCAGCATGAAACTGCTAGCTGCAAGCCTGCAACCCAACCCAATCCAGCGCTCCTCTGCGCTCAAACAGAAAGGGCACAAGCTAGTTGCGTGAGCTGTTTCTTTCTCTTGTATAGTAAAACAAAGGAAGGACTGAACGCCAGACCCCGCGCAAGTGCCCAGCCTTTTGCTCTGCCTACAGACCATCGACTCATGCGTGCACCAGACACCAAACCCGGAACGCACCAAGGCAAAGCGCCATTGAGTTCTTTAAAACAAGCGAAGACTGTAAGTGTGTAACTATGAGCAACCGTAGACACCTGTTATGGATTTACGCCGTGTGTCTATGTGAAGAAGTTTTCCTACCGCCCCCCTTCTTGGCGCGGCCACACCGACCTCGGGTGCCTCACTGCGGGGCTATCCTAGCCCGGCGGTTTACCAACTGGCCGAGGGGCTCTCTACTCTAGCAACCACGACGGACGAGGCTGTTGGGGGGGTGGGCGTAGGGGGTGCTTCATCGACTGTACCCCTATGCCTGCTACCTGACGCCACTACGCAGAGGGGTGGCAATCTGCCTTCACCTCAGGAGCTGCCAGCGGCCGCACAGTGCGACGGCGAGGGCAGTGGCCGTGGCGCCAGCCCCAGCCACCCCTCACTACTGGCCATTACCGAGGACCACGACGACAACTTGGGTGGTGAGACCCTGAGCCACCCAGGCAGCCCACCCGTATCTCCCACGATCACGGTGGGAGGCCATGGAGTTGTCGCAGCAGCACTAGCTGGCTCGGGGGGCCCTTCACCGGCACCTACCCCCCAAGCTAGCACGGATCTCCACCCTGCGAGATCAGAGGACGTTGGGTCTCTACCGCTGGCCGCGCCGGCCTCACCAACACCCATGGCCGGAGCGATGGAGCTGCATACGGCGGGCGAAGACCAAGCCGCACCACCTGCTATGCCGACTGCGTCCTATGCAGAGCAGGTGATCATACCCGTGGATACTACTACCCTAGCAGTGGGAGAGATCGCGCATGCAGTTATGGCCGCGCCTATCAAAGCACCGCATCGAAGCTCCAGGAATGCGGTAACGGCGGACGTCCATACTCTACACAAGACTGAACGTTTGGCAGCAAAGAAGAACCTTGAATTCCCAAGTAACTCTTTCACTAGCTTTCTAGATTCCAAAGTTTTATCAAACCTTGGTAGGGTAGGTATCAACCTAGGCACCTCAGATGTAGTTACAATCAAAAACTTAGAGGTACATAGGTTAGTTTTATGTGCTAATAAAAAGAAAGATTTTGCTAAATCTAAACTCTCCAATCTTGAGAGTGAGGATGAGCAGAATGACCAACTTGATGCAATTCTCAGCCACGCCTGTGGAAATCTAAATGAGAATTTGCTGAAGGAGGAGAATGATCAAATCATAGATCTCTCTCCACTCCGTCGGAAGAAAAAATATAATAATGCCAAGAATACTTTTAATGGCAAACTTCCTATGAAACCAAAGACCCCCTCAAAGGTTATTATAAAATGAAGGGAGTTTTCTGGAATAGCAGAGGTCTAGAAGACTTGGCTAAGCATAGGTTTCTGG
Organism: Bothriochloa decipiens; assembly: GCA_023333625.1. Taxonomy (NCBI): domain Eukaryota; kingdom Viridiplantae; phylum Streptophyta; class Magnoliopsida; order Poales; family Poaceae; genus Bothriochloa; species Bothriochloa decipiens. Next base: position 3,042,934 of record CM041634.1, on the reverse strand, counting down.
CTGAATTAGTTAAGGAAGAGCAAATTAATTTTATTACTCTCTCTGAAACAGGCCGGGATTCGTTCCCGGATCATGTCCTCAAAAATCTTTGTGGGGGACATGATTTTCTTTGGCACACCATGGCACCCCACGGTAGGTCTGGGGGCATCCTGCTAGGTGTGGACTTGAATATTTTTGACATTGGAGCAATTTCTGAGGGAGATTTTTATCTAAAATTCACCCTAAGAGTCAAATCAAATGACTTCAAATTTGTGCTATATACGGTTTATGGACCAGCACAACTCCAGAATAAGAGTGCGTTCTTAGTAGAACTCGCTAATACATGCTCCAAAGAAACCCTTCCATATATGATAGGAGGAGATTTTAACATAATGCGAAGCCCAGAAGATAAGAGTACTGGTGACTTCGACCCTAAATGGCCAAATCTTTTTAATGTTGTCATTGAATCTCTGGATCTTAAGGAGATTACAATGGCGGGCCGCCAATACACATGGGCGGGGCCAGGGGATAATCCAACCTTTGAAAAGTTAGATAGAGTTCTCGTTAGCACGGAATGGGAAATCATGTTCCCATTGACAACTGTTCAACCTAGGGATAGCAATATCTCAGACCACACTCCCCTGGTGCTTAACGCAGGTGCTTCAACCCACCAAACCCACGATCGTCCTTTCAAATTTGAGAGGGGATGGTTGATACGAGATGAAATTTATGATATGGTTGCAAATATTTGGCAATCTCCATGCTCTGGATCCACCCCTCTTGAGCATTAGCAGTTCAAGATCCACAGACTCCGACAATATCTAAGGGGCTGGGTGCAACACACTGTAGGGTCATATCGAAAAGAAAAAAGACTCTGCTAGCTCTTTTAGAGAATCTTGATAAGAAAGCTGAGATCTCTCCCTTATCTGATCAAGAGATTAATCTAAAACATATCTAAAAGAATGTTTAATTAACCTTCTGAGAGAGGAGGAACTAAAATGGTATGAGAGAGCCAAGGTTAAAACCCTCCTGGAAGGGGATGCTAACACTCGGTTCTTTCATCTAGTAGCCAATGGGAAACATCGCAAACAACATATCTATAAACTTGAAAATGATCAAGGTGTTGTGATCGGTGATGACCATCTCAAAAGTCACATTATGACTTATTATAAAGATCTCTTTGGCCAACTAGAAAATTTCGATATATCCCTTAGGGAAGACCAAAACCTGGATATCCCACAGGTATCATCGGAGAAAAATAATATCCTTATCAGTCTGTTCACAGAATCTGAAGTGAGGGAGGCTGTCTTCTAAATGGAGCATAATAAAGCTCCGGGCCCGGATGGTTTTCCTGTGGAATTCTATCAGGTCTTTTGGAGAATTATCAAGGATGATCTTCTACCCTTGTTTGCTGAGCTGCATAGGGAGGCACTGGATCTCTACGGCCTGAATTTTGGTATTATTACTTTAATTCCAAAAATGAATAATGCCATAAAAATTCAGCAATATAGGCCAATATGTGTTCTTAATGTGAGCTTTAAAATATTCACTAAAGTGGGTACAAATAGGCTCAATATGGTAGCTAAAACTGTGGTGAGGCCAACGCAAACTGCCTTTATGCCAGGTAGGAACATAATGGAAGGGGTCGTTATCTTACACGAAACCATCCATGAACTTCACACCAAAAAGAGAGACGGTGTCATTTTCAAAATTGATTTTGAAGGCATACGACAAGGTGAAGTGGTCTTTCCTACAACAAACGCTACGAATGAAAGGTTTCTCCTCCAAATGGTGTCGGTGGGTTGAAACTATAGTCACCGGAGGAAGTGTGGGAATCAAAATCAATGATGACGTTGGACCCTACTTCCAAACCAAACGTGGATTCAGACAGGGAGATCTCATGTCACTAATCTTATTCAACATCGTTGCGGATATGCTAGCTCTTCTTATTAACAGAGCAAAAGCTAATGGTCAGATAAAAGGTGTCGTCCCCCACCTTATAGATGATGGGCTATCCATACTGCAATATGCAGATGACACCATTATCTTTATTGATCACGACCCAGAACAAGCACATAATCTGAAACTGCTGCTTTACGCTTTTGAACAGCTATCTGGGCTAAAGATCAACTTCCACAAGAGTGAAGTCTTCTGCTATGGTGCATCTAAAGAGATGGAATCCTTTTATACTAGTCTCTTTGGATGCAACGCGGGGGAATATCCCTTCAGATATCTAGGGATCCCAATGCATCATAGACAACTCCTAAACTCTGAATGGAGCAAGGTGGAAGATCGCTTCAAACAGAAACTCTCTTGTTGGAAAGCAAAATACCTATCATATGGGGGAAGACTGGTTCTGCTTAACTCAGTCTTAAACAGCTTACCTATATTTATGATGTTCTTTTTTGAGATCCCTAAGAGGGTCATTAAAAACCTAGATCATTATAGATCAAGGTTTTTCTGGCAAGGCTTTTCAGACAAACATAGATATCGACTTGCCAGATGGGACATCATATGCTGTCCTAAGGACCAAGGAGGATTAGGTATCCTGAATTTACAATTGCAAAATAAATGCCTTCTAGCCAAATGGCTGGTTAACTTGCTAAACATAGAAGGCATGTGGCAATCTCTTCTACGGAATAAATACCTAAGGTCCAAGAGCCTAACTCAGGTGGCAGCCAAACCCAATGACTCTCACTTTTAAAGAGGCCTCATGCATATCAAAGATGAGGTACTGGCTAAAGGTTCTTTCGATATCAAAGATGGAACCAACACTAGGTTTTGGGACGATACATGGGTAGGAGATAAGCCTCTGAAAGTTAAATATCCATCCTTATATAATATGGTGCGGGATCTTCACGCAACAGTCTCAAAAGTGATGACTACTAGCCCACTAAACATCTCTTTTAGAAGGGCTCTGGTGGATAATAAACTTACAGAATGGCTTAGTTTAGTAACACGGATCTCAAATGTCGAATTGGTCAAAGGTTCAGATTACTTCAGATGAAGCTTAACCAAATCTGGGTTATTCTCTGTCCGCTCTACGTATCTCTATCTTATAGATACACAAACACCTTTTCGTCATAGAAAGATCTGGAAGATAAAAATCTCTCTAAAAATTAAAATTTTTCTTTGGTTCTTGCAAAGGGGTGTCATCTTAACCAAAGACAACCTAGCTAGAAAAAATTGGAAAGGGAGTCAGAAGTGCATCTGCTGTAATGGAAATGAAAGCATCCAACATTTGTTCCTAGACTGTCCTCTTACCAAAATGATATGGAGGATTATCTTTTTTGCTACTAATCTGACCCAACCAAGATCAATCAGCCACATGTTTGGTAGTTGGCTAACTAATCAGAATAAAAGGATTAGATATTTGATTTGGGTGGGGGTGGCTGCCATGTGCTGGGCTATCTAGAGATGTCATAATGATGCTGTTTTTAATCAAATGAAATCTAACTCTATAATGCAGATAATTTTTAGAGGAGCATACTGGTTACGCTCTTGGGCCCAACTGCAGCGTGATGTGACAGCCAAGGACGTAATCTCAGCGATGAGCAAGAAATTGGAAGTAACTGCTTTAGAGATATCCAATAAAGGGTGAAAACATTTGTATTGTTTGAACTAGCGTCCTGGTCGATCTATAAGACTATGGCTTTCTCTTTTACTCCCTCCAATACTTTGTAATAATTGGCTGTGTATATCCCTGGATATAGAGGCCGGATATTGTTTTATCCATTATCTAAAAAATGTGAAGAAGTTTCTTTTTTTTTTTATAAATTTATGGCAACAGCTATAGCACTGACGCTTGCATCTTTAAGTTCTTTTAGGTGAACATTAATCGTTATATCAAGATCCAATGTTTCTACCAAATTTAGACTGTTCTCATCTGCTCCAGCTTCGGCAGTGTTCATTCCATTTTCTCCTGCCACGCTGATCACTGTCCCTGACGCGCTAAACCTATGGCCAATATTACCCCGTCCCAACCCTTCCATTCGTTGTCCACCGCTCTCCACGGACGACAATTCTCTCCACCTCATAGTCTTGCCCTCAAACGGTCACAGCAAGCCGTATAACCAAACTCTTTTTTTTTCTTAAAACAACACGTGCAAAGCGCGTTTTTGAAAAAAAAAAGGTCCTGCCCTCAAACTGCGAACATCGGTCAGCCTACATATCAACTCTCAACCCATACATAGCTCAAATAGCAATGACGCCCCTTCCCTGCCAATGATGCAGGTGAGGAGCAATTTGAGAACGATATTCTTCGTGGGACTGAGAGCATATGGACTACACCTATAGAATGATAGGCAGCTATCTACTCAGTTATGTTCATATTCTTATTTATTACTTATTATTTTATATAATATGCTAGCTGGATGACAAGGCCAAAGACGACATTTACATTGTTTTAGGGTAAGTACAAGATCTTTGCACTCTTGGTTTTAGGGTAAGTACAAGATCAATAGGAAGATAAGATCACAATGTATTGTGTGTGTTTCTCTTTCTAAAGAAAAAGGCTCAAGTGAAATGGTTTTTCTTGTAGGGTGAGCCTTGGACCTAACCTTTACTTTGCCAAAATCTCTCTATCATTTAAGAGGTATTACGTCTCTTGTACATTTTGCTCGTAGAGTACAAAGATCCTGTATTAGCCATGCAACGACAAGGAGAAAAAGTGGTCTTTACTTTGCCAAAATCTCTCTTATCATTTAAGAGGTCTACGTCTCTTGTACATTTTGTTCGTAGAGTACAAAGATCCTGTATTAGCCATACAACGACAACAATAACAAATGGATTGAATAGTGAGCCGAGTGGGGAGGAGGGGGCTTGAGCCCCCCTACGACCGTACCACTACCGCTCATACCCCAAGAATTTTTAGGCATATGGATCTATGGAGTAGGAGAGGTTGACTATTTGATGTCGACTAGAGGTCCAATAGGCAATGGAGACGAGAGAGAGCCATGCATGAGCTTTGTGAATTTTGGACGTGAGCCGTTGTCTATGGCCGATACCTCTCGTCGCCTCATAGCCTTGTCCTCCACCACTATCAGGCCTACAACCCTTGGCCTGTTTAAAATTCCAAGAGCCTCGAAGTCCCTTTTCTATCAACCTTTCTCCCCTAATTTTAGCCACTATTGCAGATTGGTGTGCGATTTGAGTGTTGTGTAAAACTAGGCGTGGTTTCGTAGAATTGCAGAGAAATATAGCTTTGTAGGACTATAAGATTAACGCCAATTTCAGGTGTTCAATATATAGAAAATGTGTTGATCTATACCTATAGACGTATGCCGTAAATCTGCAGTAGGTGACCACGGCGGCAGAATAATCGTCACCGATTTTTTTCCCCACGCAAAGCTCTCCTACTCCTAGGCCGTCTCGTCGCAAAATGGAACCACAAGTCGATCGGTTCCAGTAGTCTGACGTTTGGTTTGACAGGTGGCCTCGTGCCCTCCAACCAATTAGTCCACGGCTGGGACGTACCTGGTCGGCCGCAGCAAGCAACAGCATGCTCGTTTCTAGCCCCTGCGGCCCTGCCTGGTCCCTGGCGAGTGGCGAATCAAGGAACCCGGCTAAGCTAAGCTAGACTAGATAGCCAGCCAGCGCGCGGGTCGAGTGAGCCCGACGACGATCCGACGCCCCGGTGTGCGATCGGCAACGCAGACGGCCCCGTGCAAGCTTCGTTCGGGATATGTTCACATGGCTACTGGCACGGAAAAGGACGATCGGCCGGCCGGACTCGGTGTACGTATACGTACAGGCCGAGTCGCGTACAGCTCTGTTCAATACGTACCCAGCTACGGCGCCTCCCATCGTGTGTGTATCTGATCTACCGTATCCAGCCAGTTGATGGAGGACACAGCAGCTTCCGTGCCCACAGCGAGATCACGTACGCGCAGCTCAGCTTCAGCTAGCTGGCCGCAGATGGCAAAAGCCCCCGGTCGGCGGCGTTTTACAGAGCGAAACACCCCAGAGCCACGAGTAAGCGCCCGCCAGAAAGCGTCGGTCGACGCGACTCCTGCTGCCTTTCTCGTATGTGATATATGATTCCCTCTCCCATTTCCGCACTCTGCATCTGCACCAGCGGTCTGCATCGGCAGATTTTCACGCGAGGCCTAGCCGACCGCGCAAGAAAGGAATCAATCGTTCCGACGACAGGGGCGTGCACAAGGGCTGTGCTGGGGCCGGCGGCCGGCCTGGGGAAGGGAAATGAATCCCGGGGGATGGAATGGAACATCGGAAGAGAACAAAGTCGTCGTGCGCCTCCGGCCGGTTCCGTTTTGCCTCTGGGGCGCGCGGGGCGAACAAAGCAAGGAAGGAATCCCGGGGGGGTTTAGAGGGACGATCCAAGAGCCGGTACTCCAACAAGCAAGTCAAGTCCAAGGGCGCCGGACCGACGGGACCGGGCACGCAGTTTCCATCGCACCTGGTGCCGTTGCCGGTGGAATGGGTGCGTCCGTGCGTCTGCACGCAGCCGGGCCGCGCATGGCATGGCATCCAAAGAGTATGTACGCATGATATATCGCTGTACTGCTGTAGTACAAGTATGTACGCATGATGACGAACCAAGAAATCTCCATATGTGAATGTGAACACCGGATACGTACGATGGTGATACGATCCTAGTACGTTACCACTCTAGTCTAGCTAAGCTAAGCTAGCACTGCTGTCCTGTCCTCTGTCACTGTAGCAGCTCCCCGCCGTTGCTGTTCTCCAATCATGCATCATGCGGTCCGTCAGCTTCGAGCATTCCCAGCCGTCCCAGGGGCGCGGCGGTGGCCCTCTCCTGTCCTCGGCATCCCATACCACAGACGCTGAGACGCCACACTACACAGGTGGCAGCGCCTCCGCCGGCGCCACCGGGACAGGGGAGGAGGAGACGGGGACGACGACGACGGCCTCGGCCTGCTGCTTGGTGGCGGTGGCGGCGGCGGCGTTGCCGACGGCGGCGCGGCACATGGGGCAGGTGGAGTGCGCGCGGAGCCAGGCGTCGACGCAGTCGGCGTGGAACGAGTGCGCGCACTTGGGCAGGCGCCGCACCTTCTCCCCGACCTCCACCTGCCCGAGGCACACGGGGCAGTCGAGCGCCGGCGCGTGCGCCCCGGCGCCGTCGTGCATCACGAACGTCGGCAGCGCGGCGATCGCGTCCGCGCTCATGCCGTGGTCGCCGTTCCCGCACCCCTCCGCCCCGTCCCCGGGCGCGAACAAGGCGCCGTGCTGGCGGCGGCGGCGGCTGCTGCAGAGGTACCAGACGGCGAGGTAGAGGAGGAACGTGAGGATGCCGATGGCGAAGGAGAGGCCCATGAAGAGCAGCCGCGCCCGGGTGCTGTACCGCGAGTTGTCCGACGAGAAGAGCCACGAGTTGGGGCTCATTGCGATGGACCTGGCTGTATACCTCCCCGCCCGCGCGCACCAACTCGGCGACGGAAGCGGCAGATTCGACGCCGCTCACAAGCCTGAGAATGAATCCGTGGGCGGCGCGGCGGAGTAGTCTGCACGCACGCACGCGGCGGGGGTGGTGTTTCCTCTTGCTTGGCGGTGTTGCCGGCCGCGGTGGCCGCGCCGCTCTGCTTTTGTTTAGTGAGCTCTCAGCGCTTGCTGGCTTGCTGCTGGGGCAATATATAAAGCCGCGGGCGGCGCGGGCGAGCGAGGCTTCAGTGACACGCCGCGCGCGTGGGGGAGGGCGGGGTCCGCTCTGTTTCTTGAACCTGTGGTGGGTTTGCGATGCGAGCGACGGGCCGCGCACGGACCGGACGTCAGCTGCGATCGAGCAGGTTGCGCGAGATATTTGAGGGCGCGACCGATCGACGGTGATTGGGAGGCTGTGCTTTGGACCGCACCGAACGAAACGAAACGAAACCACGACGGGACCCCGCCCGAGCCGACCGCGGCCCGCGGCTCTGGAAAGCGGCGCGACAAAAGACCCCCTCCTCCTCTCCTCTACACGTGCCACCGGTCATTTGCTCTGTTTTTTTCTCTCTTCATCACAGTTACACACCGATATCCCTTTCCCGTGTTCGCACCAAGTACACGCACGTACCTACCGCTCAGACTACGTCACCTGCTGTTGGGTCATTCCATTCCATTTGTGCGTAGTAACAATCACCTCAGACTTTTGGTTTACTGTACGTGCGTACGAGTGTTTTTGTTGTGGGCAACCATCGCGCTCCCATTTCTTGGCAGGCGGTGCCCTGGGTCGCCCGACACCTGTCCAGCTACGTGACGTCCGTTCGCTACGAGTCTTCACAGTGTGTTAGTGCGTCCTCATCACGCTCAGCTCAAAGCCAAACGCAGTTTGCGTGTTGCTAGCCGGACGCTGCCTGGAGCTGGAGCTGCTTCGATTGGCGCTCTCGCTTCTCGTGTGGGAATTGGACACCGCGACGCCGTGCATGCGCTCGTGCTCATGTACTAAGTGAGTGAGATTTTTGATCACGGTGTTTCGGCTAACGATCACGATAAGATATGGTGGTGGTCACAGCGGTGATTTAAAATCTGTGACTGATAATATCAGTGGTCATAAACTAGTGATGATTAGGTGCATTTTGTGTTATGGTGGGGAAATTCATTGCAGCACTAGCTAGCTAGTTCAAGTGGATCTGGACCGGCTGGCCTGGCCGTCTTAAGCTTATTTCCGGGTGCAGAAAGCCACTAGTCAGCCCACAGAATTGGTAAAGTGCAAAGGGCTGGGGGTCCGTCCGGTCCGGGGACGGGGAGATTCTGCTGCCAGTTCACCTGAAAAAGATTCTGGCATACCGTCCGTCGTATATACGATACGACACTCGACACGTAGCTATCCGCGCCTCTGTGAAGTGACTCTGACGGTGAGCAGCGAGCTGCAGCCGACCGCTGGCCAGCATCAAACCGTCTGCAGGAAAGACCCGTTGCTTCCGCTGGTTCGATTTCGAAGCATTCGTTTCTGCTGGACGCTGCTTTTCGAGATTCAGATGCTGCGGCAAGGCAGCACTGGGTTCAGATTCTGGTCTCAGCCCGGCCGCAGCTAGAAAGCTCGCTCGCGGCCTGAATTCCCTCCCATTCGGCTAATCCAGACCACAAGCGAAACCAAGGGCTAACTAAGCCTGGTATGACAGTGATTTGACTGACGTGAAAAAAGGGTGAGGTAAGAGATCCCAGGCTTAGTTAGACAGCTTGCTTTTTCCTTCACGTTCAGAATCGAAGGCCCCCTTGTCCATGGTAGACTCGAAAAACAATGGGTTTTGTGGGGGCACGGCCCCCAGTTTTCTCAAGCGGACACTACCACTAGTAGCCAGCCCACTACGAGCAGTGACTCTGACTCAGTGAGGTTGGTTTTGGTTGGAGTGCGGCGGGCAGCCAATGCTTTCCTCTCGTCATTTGTTGTTGGAAATCACGTCACAATCTGAAACCGCACAACATTGGTGCCACTTGACGGCGGGGGTTTTGGTCTTGTGCTAAAAGCACCTCAGCTGTCCAGTCACACCAAAGGGCTTTCAGATTCATTGAGACAAGTTGTTTTTTTTTTTATGAGGGGAATTCATTGTAGACAACTGGGCTTCCTACTTTTGGATATATGGGCCTTCTGGGTCCGGTTATGGCAGTGTTCAAGGCCCACTTCAAGAGTTGTGCTTACTGTTCAAGTTGTTGCAAGAGCGGCGCGGCGTTCGTGCAAGTGCTTGCATGCTTCCGGTGTCTGATCAGCGGCACGTCCCCCGGCACACGGGGCACGTCGGTCGCCGGCGCAGCCACGCGTCGACGCAGCGCCCGTGGAACGCGTGCGCGCAGCAGGGCAGCGCCCGCGCCGTCTCGCCTTGCTCGACGGTGCCCAGGCACACCGCGCACTCCTCCGTTGCGGCGGCGGCGGCCGCGGCTCACGACGACGAAGCAGGGCAGCCGCGCGATGGCGGCGTCGTCGAGGCCTGATGCCGGCGAAGGGAGGCCATCGTCGGCGCCCAGCGTGGCGAGCAGGTGGTTGCCGTAGAGGGCCGCAGCGCACCGCAGGAGGAGGACGAAGACGGCGAGCGCGACGAGCTCGAGTGCCACGCTGACGCCGCCGTCGTACTCGCACACGACGGCGACGGCGACGGCGGCCGCTCCCGCGCCGACGATGTCCGATCCGGTGGCCGCCGACATTGAGCGCGGATGGACGGGGGACAGGTGGCGTGGCCTTTAGTCTTTCACTGGCATGGCATCGACAAGGAGCCGGTAATGCTACAAATACCGAGTGCTACGCACACATGGTGGCACGGGTAGTTTATAAATAAACTAGGATACCCCCGATAATATAATTCACCAACTGTCGTACCGGTATCACGATACGATCCGATACGCCGCAGGTATCAGAAAAAGTACCGGAAAATCAAGCCCCCAAAATATAATCACGATCCTTCATCGATACATACCGATACACCTCCACCGAGTCCCACGCATATATTATCCAATTCGTCGAGGAAAATCGAAGATTGTAAGCTCAGCACGTGAATATTTGGTTTATTAGAGGTGATTTGTGTATCCTGTGTTTTGAAACATAAAGTATCGCCGTGTCCGTATTCCGAATCGGTATCGCTGCACGTGTCTCGTGCTCCGGATTCGCCAAGGCGCACACAAGTCAGTGCAGTGGATTGACGTTCGGCAAGATCGCGGCGACGGCGACGGCGACGGCAGTGGGTTTTGGACTCTGCTCTCTGCACAACACAATGGTTCGCGTCCCGCCCGCGGTCGGCGGTCGCCGGTCGTCGGACTGCCACCAGTACTCTTTAGTTTTATCATCATCCATTCCCTAGCAGCGGCATCGATTCAGTAATCAGTAAGGATGTGTCCGGTTTACGCAGATACTAGCACTGCTACCATAATAATCGGCTGTTGTCTCAGTTCACTTAGCTGATAAAAATAAGGTGAAATTTGGAATTATAAACTTCTAAGATACAACTAACATATTAACTAACCCCGCTCGTGACTGAACAGGACCAGAGAAAAACATTGCATATTGATACCGGTGATGACGAGTGCAGACTCGTCCGTCTCTGCATCCACCAACACATGACTTCACTTAAAAACTTCATTCATACACAGTATATATATCTCAAGGTTGCTGTGCTGGCTTGCCATTCAAACAAAACAACAGAGGACGCATAAACGAAATTTATAATTCCGGAGAGAGAGAGAGAGAGAGAGAGAGAGAGTACGGCGATGGCGGCGGTAGCCCGGAGACAGAGAGAGCACTGCGGCTGCCACAGGGAGGAGAGGCAGAGACAGATGGGCCTTTAACGGGCCCTTTCCTTCCAAGCTAAGACGATCTTTAGGATGCAAGCGGGGTTTATCCGTCTGCTGCCACTAGAAAATTTGCGCGCACACTGACTTGGCCCATTAAAGGAGGAAGAAGTACAGGGAGTGAGATAATGGGCCTGGCGACCTAACGTGGACGGGTGCATAATAATAAAAAAGTATAGGAGAGTGGAGAACTCCCTAAAAGGTCGAGATGGCGGACTAGAGTGGGGATGAATAGTTCTTTCTAAAACTTATCGCACCGGCTAACCGAAATAAATGCGAAATTAAAACTATCGGTCTAGCCAAGACTTCACCCCTCTAACTATAACTCTAGATGCACCTTGTAAAAGATCCTACACAAGAAAGCAAGGTGTCAAACCAGCTGGTGTCCTCCTAATCAAGTCTAGCTTGCAAGGTCACACAAACCTAAGCAACTAGTACTTTATCAAGCAAGAGAGCACCTACACAATTCTAATGAGCAAAACAACAAAGCCAACCTAAACTCATTAGATGCTCAAGGACAAGGATACACAAGCCAAACCCAAGATCTCAAATTACTTAGCAACATAAACTAAGCAAAGCTACTAATTAGACTACTCAAGTTAATTAGTCACACAAGAGATACTTCTATGCTACACAAACTAGAAGGTAACTAGATAGCTACACAAACCAACTAATTGCAAGAGCAATAACACAAGTACAATATATATGAATATAAATACAAGCTTGTGAAAGAGATTGCAAACCACCGCGAAGTGTCGACACAAGATGACACAGCGATTTTTACCGAGGTTCACTTGGTTGCCACCAAGCTACGTCATTGTGGCAGAACCTCCTAAATCATATGGCCCACACGCACCTATCATTGTCTCAAAGACTTCTGATAGCCATGCATGTGTTCCAGATAACTTAGAAAGCCCTGTCGGGTGCCCTCAAAGGACCCCGATTAAACCACATTTGTCAACTCATACCAGGATCAACAAAGGAGTAGCTGCAACATTACAACATGTATGATAAAACATATATCAGAGTGCGAAAGAGTAATAACATTAAATTTACAAAATATATGAAAAAGTTAACTTTTACGAACTTGACTTCAATTGCGGAAGCAGAGTAGAACTACAGATGACAACTTAGGTAGAGCGCCTAAGTAGAGAGAGGACAACCAGATCACGTCGAGTCCACCGACATGAACTTGATTTGAACACCAATTAGCACCTGCAACAGGGGTTCAACAAACCCTGAGTACAAAAGTACTCAACAAGACTGACCCGACAAAAAAGAGGGGTGAAGATTCAAGAAATGCAGGCTAGAGGGACAAGGTAAGGCTTGTAAGAGATAAGAAATTTTTACGGAAAAGCTTAATAGAAAGTAAAGTTTGCTTGGATCTAACTCCAATTACCAACCAACTTCATTATTAAACCTTAGTCATTGTTCAAGTTGTTACTACGATGATGAACACCGATCGAGTCTTCTTCTCCGAGAAGCAACGGCGATTCGAATCCATTTTCATACCCAGCTGGGACCTCGGTCACTGGGATACCAGAGACTTTAACTCCGATGCACCCCAGATGAACCGATATACCGGGATAACAACCACAACCATATATCACCACATGATACACCTGAGCTCTTCGGCCCCGTGTACCGAAATACATGGGAACTTAAACCCACAGTATAACACACTATGACATATGTGGGGACTCTGGCCCACTATATGTCACTCCATGATATGCGTGGGGACTCTGGCCCACTGTATACCACTTCATGCATGTAGATTTCTAATTTCTCGATATCACCAGTTCACCAACGGACGGGACCTAGGGCATCAACAGACGGAAACACTATAGAGGGACTCCATTCCCAGTGCAAGTTAGCCGTCCGGACTCGATTTATTAACTATTATCAAGATTTCAACAAGTAAAACCAATCTCATCTTTTTCATTCTTTTACTTTTGAACACTTAACTAATTACGCAGGGCTAAGCGTTACTACTTATCTTTCAAAGCAGGTAACAAGGAATAAGGAAATAAGACAGGTAATGCAATTGGTGGGTTTTCACTCAACTCCTAATACTTAATGCAACATATCATAGCTGAAGCGATAAAACTTTTATAAATAGAGTAAGGTTTGAATGTATCCGGGGCTTGCCTGTGTTGCCGCGGTAGTTAGTTCTCGTCAAGATCACGGGTGTTACGCTTGACACAACTCCAGGATGGACGACACCACATCATGGATCCGCGACTTCACTTCGATGGGGGATGGCATTTTTCGAAGATCGTGCACCAAGATCCACTCACTCTCGAACAACTATAAGTATTTAATGATGCATGTTTAGCATGATGAACTCATGACATGATGCACCGCAATACATTGGTGCAAGCCTAACAAGATTAAACAACTAGCTAATTATAAACTATTTTAAAAGCATTACAGAAGATAAATATAAAACTCCACATATTCTAAAATCATATAGCCATATTAGATGTTAACATGACATAGCAGAATCATACAAAGGTAAAGGAACCATATTTTTCATTTATACATTTTTATTATAATTATAAACCATTTAATAAGCAATAAACAAGATAAATCAAAAGATCAAGCATACGATATCCAATGACCACAATATTTTTACTACAACACACACATAGCATAGGAAACATGTCATAAAAATTTAAGTCAAAAGGAGTCACATAGCATGAGATATGAATTTTCCTTCTTTTCTATTATTAAATAAAAGGCATAAAACATAACTATTTATTTTTCTACAAAATATGGCATGTTTCATAATTTTAATAAAAACTAGGCATTACAAGGAACACAATGAAATTTGGTTCACCAAAAACGGAGTTACGAAACTCCAGATATGAATTTTTGAAGTTTATAAAAATCTGCTACAAACAGGTCCTCGAGGCACTATTCACCTGAGTCATGGACTTCGCATTTAGACCCCTGCCTTTTATCGAATTTAAGAACGAGGTCCTTCACGTGGTTTGGACAGAGGAGCTCATTGGGACTCGTGGTTTTCGACGATGGAGTGCTCGTCGGCGGGAATAGAGAGGTGGGGAAGCAATCCCGGGCTTGTGCGCACCCGCAGTGGGTGTCGGCTTGGCCTGGGGTGGCCTGTGGCCTCCCGGCCACGTGCACGGCGGCTTGCCATGACGGTGGCAATGGCACCGGCACTCCAGGGGCTAGCGGTGACGCGAGTGAGCTGGAGACGTGCACGAGAGCGAGGCAAGCGCGGGGAGTGACCAGCTTGACCGGAGACAGCTCAGCGGCAGCAGCGTGGCAAAGGCGGAGCAGCAGAGCGGCGGCGATGGAGAAAAAGAAAAGAGAAAATGACGGCGCGGCTCGAGCCTTTATAGGGTGGTCGGGCGAGCTGGGGAGATGGCAAGCGACTTCTAGAACTCGACCACGTAGCCATGCTCGGGAATCACCGTGAAATTACGGCCAAATCGACCATGGCAGCGACGCGGCAGCAGAACAGAGGAGTAACCCGTCGGGGGTACTGTTCACAGAAATTACACAACTGCCACTCGTTGAAAATTGTAAATTACTCCAAAATTTATATAGGAACTTAAAAATCTCAAAAAATATCATTTGTATAACTTTTCAAGAGATACATTATTAATTTAACAAATATTTTCAAATTCTATATAGATTTTGAAAATGAATTCAAATTCAAAAGGAGAATAAAATCCTAAAAACCAATATTTGAAATTACTTTTGATTTTTCAATAAAACTTAAAAATCTTCAAATATATGAAATGTTTAGCTTATTAAACCAAACACTTTTCATAGAGAAAATTTTCCTAAATTTTGAATAATTTTTGAAATATGAATTTAAATTGAAAAGGGGATAAGTGTTAGAAAACTGTATTTTCAAATTTATTTAAAATTATTTTTAGAAACTTGAAAAACTTTGAATACCAAAATTGTAGCACTTGTCAAGATCTATAAACCATATTTTGAGAGTATCTCAAAATTCCTTATATTGTTTGAAATATAGAAAAAGAGATAAAATAAGGTTTTGAAAATAGTTTTTAAGTAGCAATCAACTCATCATTTCATGTATAAAACAAAGCACCACATAAAAGACATTATTAAAATATGAATGCATTTATGTCATGATGCTCAATGATTATTCTTAATAATGAACTTGATTATAATTTTAATTGCTTACTAACATCTGGGATGTTACAGTCCTCTTGTAGCGATACACTCACTTGGAGGTTCACGCGCTAATTGGCATCTCCTAGCCAAATCCCACAGCCGGGTGCGCTGTGTAACCAACACAAGATGAGGATCCTCCAAGCCATGAGCTCAACTAGAGTAGCCAATTCACGACTCCCGCGGGAAAGGCTCAAGAACCCCTCACAATCTCTTCTCCAGAGCACCGCACAATCTCCTTGCATGCGTCGACGGAATCTCTTGCCACCAAGCCGTCTAGGAGGTGGCAACCTCCAAGAGTAACAAGCCCACCGACTTGCAACACAAACACCTAGTGCCACACGATGCAAATCTCTCTATGCAATGCACTAGAATCGCTTACTCACTCGATCAGATGAACACTATCAAGCTCAAGTAAGTAGAGGGCTCTCCAAGCACTCTCCAACAAAGACACAAAGTCCCCAAGGTGCTCAGCACACGTCCAAGGCTGGCCACCATCTCTATTTATAGCCCAACAGCTCAAATTAGCCGTTGCCCCCTCGGGCACCTCAACCATGAGCGCCAGACGCGTCTGATGGAACCGCCGGACGCGTCCTGCACTTCATCTTGCGCCACATGTCACCCACGTTCAAAGTCGACCGTTGCCTCCCAACGACTACTTCTCGAAACGGCTCAGATCAACGCGCCGGACGCGCCTGACGGAACCGCCAGACGCATCCGGTGCATTCACCATCCGCACATCTGGCCGTTAGGCCACGTCGGACGCTGCAGCTCCACTGAGCGCCGGACGCTGCCCCTCCACTGTTCAGCGTCCGGCGCGTTCACTCTCCATGCCACTCGCAATGGCGCCGGACGCGTCCATCGAGCGCCAAACGCTACACAGTGTGTACCTCGCTCGGGGCTGTCACGCGTCCGGCGCACGCGCCAGTCTGCCTGTCTCACTTTCCATGCGCCGGGCGCGCCAGACCGGCTTTCGACGCTCCGTACGCTAGCGTCCGACGCTTGGAAGGTTTGCACTTCCAAGCCCGCGTCGACGCCAAACTTCGCCACCTTTTATCATACATGCTAATCAACAAGTATAACAACTTGTACACGAGAATTAGCATATTTTCACCAACCAACTTGCATCAGGCGCTATAGAAAATAGCTCTCTAATTTCCCCAAAAGTGCCGAATCCCCCTCGCAAGCTCGGAGGGAGGATGAGCGGTTACCAAACCCAACTCAACCCTGCAAACACCTCCGCCTTTGCAAATGTGCTAACCACCACCAAGTGTACATCACCATGTGCACGTGTGTTAGCATTTTCATAATTATTTTCAAGGATTTTCTTTTGATCTCACAACGCCACTCGATCCTAGCATGTTGCAATGTTAGATCGCTCAAGTGGCACTAGATGACCAATATGCAAACCAATTTGGCCCTCTTGATAGTACGGCCATCTATCCTACATCCGGTCAAGCTCTTCTCTACTCAACCTTAGACTGGTGAAATAAAATGCCCTATGGTTATACCTTTGCCTTGCGCATTTCCATTTCCTCCACCGTCCTCCAATGTGCTAATGCAACCAATGCACCGACACGATCATCAGATGATATGATCCACTTCATATCATCATGCAACCTTCTAGGTCCATCGATCTTGACCTCACTTGCTCTTCAACGTCTCATGGTCCATCGGCACCAAGTCTTGCTCAAGCTTCACCGTCTCATGGTCCATCGCTTCAAAGCCTTGACTTGTCCTTCACACATCCACCGGTCCATCGAGTCAAGTCTCATCTTGATCTTCACCAACTTGGTCATATGACTCCATGTCATGTCACATATGCAATAAAGCTCCTTCATCAACACATGTGTGAGCAATGTAACAACATCAAGCCCTCCATGGCATATATTGCCCACACACATGACCTTGTGAACTAACCCCTGTGTATCTCAATCATAACACATGTTAGTCCACCTAAGTTGTTGCTCAATTACCAAAACCACACAAGGACCTTTCACATCCTCAACAGAAGATCCCGTAGAAATACTAGTCTCTCGTTTCTTCCAGAGCCCCACAGTTGAGAGAGGTGACCGGAGGTGATTTCGAATTCCCCCGTCGATTCGCCGCCGTCCTCGCCTCCGGTGCCCTCGTAGGTGTCGGAGGAGGAGAGGGGCTGGATGAATCGACGGAGGATTTGTACATACCCGCTCTTATTAGGAATAAGTTAGGGTTAGGGTTTCTCATGCTGGTGTCGAGGCATGGGTTCTTCTTCCTGGGCGGCGCCTCCGGCGGGCGACGGCGTGGAAGTGCGGAGACTCTGACATCCACGACGGCTTCCCTGACTTCACTGGTGGCGGATGATTCAGCGAAGATTACGAGCTCTTTGGTTCTGGAGTCCTTCCCACCTCTGGATTTGGTCAAGCTCGCCTTCTCCCTCCCTCATCTTCATCGACGCGCAGACAGTGGATTTGGGAGGTATACCTACCAACTTGTTACTGAGAAATCGGGTTGGATTTCGCTTCCTACCTATCTAGGTGTTTTTGTTCCATGTTGGGTTGTCTTGTTGGCTAAAGAATCGGAGTTCACGGTGGTCCTTGAGGTGCCAGCTCTCTGTTCTTCCGGTGAGCTGATGGCAGATGTCCATCTCATGCCAGAGCGTTCAGCGTATGTATGGTATGCCGATGTTTTCATCATGCTACTGGTGGAGGCAATCAAAAACTTCTATGTTCCATCGTCAGAAAGGGGAACGGCTTCAAGCTGCAGGTTGCTCCATTCGCCGGCGACGACAATGACCGGGATATTCTTGCAAGGGCGGAGTTATAATTTTTATATTTTTCAAGGGTGTCTTTGTAAGAATGTAAACTTAAACACCTATATCTATACGTATCTATAAAAAGCGAAAATTTCTCCACCCAACTTTCTTTCACCTCCATGTTTGGATCGTTGACGGTAGGTTCTTCCTCCTCTACGTTCAGTCTGTACAGAATTAGGATTATATTTAATTTTCTGCCTCTCCTCCAGTTTGCGTTCAGAGTCCGTTTAGAACTAGGATTATTTAATTATGGCATCCTAGCTTCTATTCGGACGGTGAAGATCGGGTAAAAGGTAAATCTAAATCCAACAAGAATTATACGCAACAGCAAAGATGAAAAAAATAGTCAAAAAAACTTGACATGAATGAGAATTGCTTGTGTTGTTGTCGTTCAACTTTGACACTTATCATTATGGATGGTCTCCCATCTAAATCTAAGCTTAAATGAAAATAGCTCTAGAAACAGAAATAGCTATTAAACCAATCCATCCATACACAAATCGATCAATTTAGAAATCAGATCAAGCCTCCAGGTCGACCAAATTGCCCGCGACGTGCCTCAGCGCCGCCATCAAGGTCCGCTTGTGCAGGCAAGGCGGCGAGCTTTGCTAGCACGAATTGATCCAAGTGTAAATCTGATCAAGACTCCGCGCCTCGGCTTTCGCAGTCTGCACTGCCAACCAGGTCCACTTGCCCAGGGGAGGCGGCGAGCTTGGCTAGCTGACGCTGCGAGGACCTCGTCCGCGTTGGACGGGACGTGAAAAGCCATGATGACGGTAGCGAGACACACAAGGCCAAATGAACGGGAGCCGCCACTGGCCTTAGCGCCGCTGTTGAGGGTAGCTGCTGTCACCGCACACTGTAAAATGAACATGTGACGCCGCTAGCCATAGACATAGCCGTCTATACTCATGATTTATATTCATGCGAGTTAGATAGCATATGTCCAACCAACGTACGCTATATAATTCTAAAGTGTACTAGAACAAATGACACAAGTTATAATTTTCGCTGCAACGCACGGACATATTTGCTAGTATAATATAAAACTTGGTTTCTTAAAAAATTAAAAAAGTATAATAAGGAAACCCTTTCATTTTTCAGGAATTTTTTTTTTGTGGGGAGTGGGATTCGAACCCACGCCCGTTTAGGAACAGAACTTAAGTCTGCCTTCTTAGACCGCTCGACCATCACCACGTTATTGTTGTTGCTAATTGTTATTTTTTAATTATTTGTTTTGGAGAACACTAACTATTAGTGGCCAACTCCAGCGCTACAAAATCAGGAGTGAAAAATACTTGGCGCGGCCGTGCCGGTCTGAAGATGGGCCGAGGCCAGCTAAGAATTAAGGGAGTACTATAATGGGCCTGGATACCTAGCGTGTGCTGAGATGGGCCAAGGCCAGTTAAGAATGAGGGAGTGAGAGTGGCGTCGGCCAGGTCATGGGGGCCGAGCCCGTGGGGAGGAAGAGGAGGGAGCAGTTGGGCCGCAAGCTGGACAAGGGGTATACAGACAAGGAGAGGGAGAGATGATCTGACATTTGTTTGTAGCTATTGCATAAAAATTCAAATCAAACTTAATAAAAGTCTAGTTGTATTGAATTGGATTAAAAATCGTATAAAATGTTCCTAAAAATTTTTACGAATTTTAAAAATATATTTTGTGCCAAAAATTTAAAATTTTTAAAATAACTAGATTATTGTATAAGTATTTGTAATGATCAAATAAGTCATAATAAAATAAATAATATTTATTAAAACTTTTATAAGTAGTTTGTTAGCCATAAAGACTCGCTAGTTTAATTTTTAGAAGAACTTAGGAGGAAAATGGTTTAGATGTTTTTAGTTGTTGCACAAGTTAAAATTTATTGCTTAGATTATTTTAACCTAGTCCAAGCCTCTAGGGCGTTTAGAAGAACTTTAAGGAATCCAACCCTATAACTTAAGTATCCAACCCTAGATTATTTTTTAAGAAACTTTTAGTTGTTACATCTTCAAGCACGTTGAGTTTTTTGTAATAACTTATCGTTCATAATATGCAGCACAAAATAAGAAAAGTTATATCTAGGAGAACTTTTAATAGATTATTTATTTCATTCTAATACAAAAACCACAATATAAGAGATTGTGGTTGCTCCAATATATTATTTATCTCATTCTATAATACGAAAAAGATGTAATATAAAGAATTGTGGTTGCTCCAAC
Source organism: Bothriochloa decipiens (assembly GCA_023333625.1). Lineage (NCBI taxonomy): Eukaryota > Viridiplantae > Streptophyta > Magnoliopsida > Poales > Poaceae > Bothriochloa > Bothriochloa decipiens. Next base: position 3,022,552 of record CM041634.1, on the reverse strand, counting down.
AGGTTATTAATCATATTCTCAATGCCTAAAAGTTTTAGTAATTACTAAATCCAGCTCATCTCTCTCTCAAATGTAGGAAATCCGATCCTTGCTATCCACTTCAAAAATATTGGAAACCTCTTGGATGAGAAAAAGAAAAAAAACTACACTATCAATAATAGGATATATTTCACCTATATAGTTGTTTTAGACGAGGGATAGTTAATTTGTTGGAGATGCTTAAACATGGTATCATGCATCTTCATCAGACAAGATAAAGTACACAAAGATTCTAATTACACGTATTATGATTCGTATAATACACCAAACAAGGGCTAAGCAGTCGCAACGTCGTTTTTGCCGACCTACTACCCTACGGCACCGGCCGGTTGACCGAAGCCCCGACCACGGACGTGCGGCGCGCGTCCCCGGTCTCCGCGGCGCTGCCGCCTTCCACGGTCACGACCAACGTGCCCCCCGCCGCAGCGATCAACGCCGGAGACGGCGACGGGCGCGCGTCCGCCCCTGCCGTCGTCGCCTTGGGCCGCACCTCGGCGCGGCACACCGGGCACGTGGTCCGGGACCGCAGCCACGCGTCGACGCAGTCGACGTGGAAGACGTGGCCGCAGCCCGGCAGCGCACGCACCTTCTCGCCGTCCTCGAGCTCCGACAGGCACACCGCGCAGTCCGACGCGGCGCTGCCGGAGGCGGAGCTAGACCCTTCATCGCCGCCACCGGCGTCCGCCTTGCGTACGTGGTACGTGGTGACCGGCAGCGTGGCGAGCGCGGACGCGTCGAGCCCGTGGCGGGCGCTCCTCCTGCCGAACGAGCCGAAGGAGCGGCGGACGCCCAGGGCCAGGCTGCCTCGTCCGCGCGCTACAAACTGGTACAGGAGCAGGCGCATGATGACGAAGACGACGGTGAGGATGGCGAGGATGACGACGGCCGTGAGCAGGACTTGGCCGCTGAAGCTGAAGTCCGGCTGGTGCGGCTGCCGCGTGAACGGGCTCGGCCAGCCGCCGTCGGGCACCGCCGGCGGCGGAGGGCTCGACATGGGTGCACACGAGCGGCCGTACGGGCCAACAAGGCCAACTAGAGGATTTTTTGTAAAAAATCAAGAATTTGGCAGGACGCGCAGGGGCAAGTGATTCTTATCTGGTCTCTGCAATAGAATAGAGTGCAAGGGGGGTTTGTAGGTAGTGACGTGGTCAACGCCGGCGCGTGTTAGAAAAAAAAAAAGTCTTGTGTCCATAGCTAGAGGGCCGATGACTTGTGTGATGGGTGCCGAGAATTCCAAGCGCCCATTTCTGTACTTGCGCGCGAGAACGGTCGTCGCCCGGCTAGGCCGCGATCACTGGCTTAGGCAGCTTTTAAACAAGGATGATCCAACTCAAAAAAAAATTGTCAATAAAACGACGTACTGAAACATAATACGAGCAGAATAAATGAACAATAAACAAAGGAATTTGCTTAAAATAGCTTGCTACTGAAATATTTTACTATTGTGGCGTTCGAATTTTTTTCCATTCCTAGCCAAAGAGGAATATGAGCTGTTGATCTCTGATAAGAAGGTAATCACGCGAGTAAGCGGTAGCCAAATACTGGGTTTCGAGTTTGCGCATGTATACAGTGCTTGTAAGGAAGGGCCCGGGAAGTTTCTGGGACAAGGATTCAACCATTTTAATTTGCTTGTGCTGACTTGTGCAAGCCAGATTAAAAGCAACTACCAGGTCTATTATAGCTTGGACAAAAAGGAACGATGCAATGCCACAGAAAACGCACAGCCGCAGGTTGGGTTCGATGACGATCGAGCAGGGAAGCTCTGAAAGTCTGAATAGACAGCTTGGTTGACGTGTCGTGCACTCGTCCTTGCTGATAAGTGTGCAAGCTTCAAGCTTAAAAAAAATTCCTGCTTCAACTCAAGTGTCTATTTTGTTTTTGAATATGGATAATATGAATATCTGGATTAAAACATTTTTCTAAAAAAGTCAATTAGTATGGTTGGTGCCCTCCCTCCACCAAAATTTTCTATTAGCATGAGTTGTTTATTTATATATTTTATAATTTATAAGCTTCTCCTTTGTTTCATTTACATGGGTTTCTACAAAAAATTGTTGGGCTTTCAACATTAAACGGACAATCCTACCTTACATTAACTCTAGCGTAAGCTCTACTACAGTAACCAGAGAAAAGCTAAAATCAGCACGCATTTTGAGCGACAAAATGCGACAGAGGCAAAGCAAGAGCCGAAGGAAGAGAGTGAGAGGAAGAAGAGAGAAAAAGAAAGAGCACTGAGCTCTCACCTGCTACGCCCACCTCAAAACCAGGAGGGGTATACAGAGCTAGTCTATAGCGTAAACACCTCTAGATGCTCTCATCTATTCTTTTCTTCTCTACAAGCTGTTTTCTTCTTTCCCAGCTCTTCTCCTCTACCTACTCATAGCTTTAGCTTCCAAACCCTTCTCCTATGGTATCACGGAAGAGTAGACACAATGTGCAGAATTCTGATAATGAGTGGCTATTGCCGCTCAAGGGGGGCAGCCATAGACACCTCACAACCGCCGTCGGCCAGTGAGCAGGAGGGACCGTCAGGGAAGAGGAGTCTGCGTAGACAACGATGAGCACCATAGAGACCAATGTTGAGCTCCTCGTATGCTGGGACGACAATGGATCTCGGGATGCATCTTGGGTGCGGTAGGTTGCGTCTCTAGGTTTTTTCTTTCTACATTTCTTCCAACATTTCTTGAGGGAGCTATTCTTGGGTGCCCACGCTCAACAACTAGTGCGACTAATGGCCAGCCACATCACACACTACAGGGCTCCATGGCCATGTCCCCATCATCTCTCATCGTGGGGGAATGTCGCTGCCGCTAGCTCAGCGACCATTGCCAGGGCACGCCGTCCCGCACCACCGCCGAGCTTAGCACGAGCGGCGACAGTGCTCTTGCATGCCTCTTAAACAACTTAACCCCTATGATCGTCGTACTCTTGTACGATTTTTGTGTTGGCACTTCTTTTACTCTTGCCAGGCTCTTGGAGTAAGGTCATTTTCAACGAAGATTTTTTCTTTCAAGTTTATAATAAGTTTGTATTGTTTGAATTATTGCACACAATATATACACAAGAAACCCATCCAATTTATAGAAATTTACTCACTCACTCTGTATTAGCACAAAATCTTATTAACTATGACCTAATTGTTCTCATCGATTTTTGTTGTTACTTTTTTGTTAGAATGGGCCAAGATACTTCAGCCTTGGACAATTACTATCGTGCACTTGTAAGTAGCTCTATTCCCCTATTGCATTACTCGTGGTGTTCTGTATTAAAAAAATATTTATTTCTTTTGTTGCAACATTGTAACTCACTATTTCTAACGCTACGGGAACTCGTTATAAACTCTTTAGTTGTCACTAATAGGGTTAAGGATCTTGTCCATATGTAAGTTAATTATTACTCATCCTTATATAATTGTTGGTTACAATTCTTGAGTTTTAACTTATCTTACTAAGATGCATATTATTGTCTTGTTTGATATAGTCTATTATAACTCAAATAAGTTCAATTAGAGAGAAAAGAAGAGGAAGGTTTGGTGTTGGCGTAAAAATGGCGTGACCTCTGTCCTTCTTTGTTTCTTGTATACGAGCTAGCATGATTATTATTATTAGGCTATTGATATGTAACATTACTAATCTAATCCTGTGCAGGCATTTATATACGCAAAATGAATCAACCTCAGTTCTTGTCACTTTTAGTACCTCCAAGTCAAACTAGGACACAAATATATCAGAATACAAACTGAACATAATAAGGTGTGAAAACTGTGTTACGAATAAAGCAAGACACAACTAAATTGATACTACTAAGTCCCAAAGGAGACAACATATATAGAGTATATGAAAGACACAATACTAACCCTAGATATTTGTCAAAAAAAACTAACTCTTGATATAGGAGATTACACTAATACCCTGAATACTATACCTTAACATCATCCACTCGCTCTTGTTGATGTTATGTGCATGTTGCGGGCTTACTACTTGCCTCAACTCAAGCGTCGCTATTTTGATTTTAAATTTGGATAAATATGAGCATCTGGAGTAAAATATTTTTTCTAAGAAATCAATTAATATGTTTTGTGGTTTTTGCCCCAATTTTTCTTTTGATGAATTATTAGCATGGGTTGTTTATTTATATATTTTATATTTTATAAGGTTATTCTTTCTTTTCTTTACATGTGTTTCTCCTAGAGATTGTTGGGCTTTTAACATTAAATGGGCAATCCTCTCTACCCTAAGCCCTACTAGAGTAACCAGAGATAGGCTAAAATCAACATATTTTGAATGGCAAAATGCTAAAATTTGACAAAGGCAGACCCAGAGGAGGAGGGAGAGGGAAAGGGAGAGGGAGAGGGAGAGAGAAAGAGAAAGAGCTCTGAGCTCTGACATGCTGCACCCACCTCAAAATCTAGAGGGGCCAGGGAACGAGCGATAGCTTGTGCGGCAGTGTCTCCTAGTGGTGGAGCAGCCAATCGTGTGTTCGAGCCCCGCTCGACACATGAATTCCCACCGGGTCTTTCCTTGTTTTTTCAGGTACAGCCTCTTTCGCGCGGTTCCACAAAGGGATAACGACGTGCCCGTCGTCTATGGAGCCGTGGATGGTTTCGGTGATCTCTAGAAGGACGCGATCTTCATATCTATGTGTAGTTGTAGGATCTGTTTGTATACTTAGGGTGTGAGTATGGTGTGCGTGTGTGGTGTTTGTGTGTGTCTGTCCATAAACAGATGCTACAACTGTACCTAGATGAGAGACGTTAAAAAAATCCGAAGGGGGCAGCAGAGAGCTACGTACTCTATAGCACACACACCTCCTCTACAAGCTCTAGTCTATTCAGTGGCGGAGCCCTTTGGTGGCAAGGTGTGGCCTTCGCCATACCTTGGATTTTCAAAAAAAATTAATCCCATGTAGTCTGTACCACGTATAGATGTGTATCGTCGTATTTATACGGAGGACAGCGACTCAGCCGTTGGCAAGAATGTGCGATCTCATGGCCTCTTGGGCTTAACTCCTCACGTATATCTATATACGAATATATGACCATATGGGCCTTATACTTGGGCACTTGGCCTGTTGGCTAAATCACCGAGAGAGTCACAAGACCGAAAATACAATACCGCCCGTCTCGTTCGCAATCTGCTACACGGTTCCTATTCGTGTCTCCGTGCGCCGCGCCGCCGCCGCCGCCTGCGCCGCCACTCGATCAGAATCAGATCAGGTCAACTGGTCAAGCAACTCCGTCTCCACTCTCCAGCCATCTTAACGATCAGATCAAGGATGTACCGAAAAGGAAAAAGCAAGGGCAATGCCAAAAGAAGAGGTACAGGTACGTGTTTAATTTTCTAACCGGCAAATTTTATATAAATTAATTGACATGTGTGTGCTTTCATATACTTGCTGAATAATTGGTGGTGAATTGCAGATTTGAGGACCTTTTGGTCTCGCGGTGGGACCTCCAATCCTTCTGCCGCTGGCGATGGTGAAATAGAGATGACACCAATAGAGATTCATGAACAAGTACAAGAGGATGGTGATGAATTTGACTTAGATGAGTTTGAACAGGCTGTTGCCGCAATTGAAGAGCAGATGGAAAATGAAATTGCAGTCGATGAAGTGAAAAATGCACAGATTGGAGGTACTATTATAACTGAGTTCAACCGTGATCATGTTATCACTGATCCTGGACTTCGTATAACTGATCAGATAAAGATAAGGATGAAATTAAAGAACAACTTGAATTGTTTATTATTCATGTGAGAAGACAAGTGGATTTTAGAGATTGTCATGATCTTGGAAGCCTAGCTACAAGATTAGTTCAACTTAACAGCCATATTTTATTCCCCTCGGTTTATCGACTAATTGAGTTGGCATTGATACTACCAGTAGCGACAGCATCAGTTGAAAGGGTCTTTTCTGCAATGAAGATTATCAAAACAGAATTGCGCAACAAGATGTCAGATGCTTGGCTTAATGACTTAATGGTGTGCTACATTGAGCGAGAGATATTCAAAGGAATTGATCTCGAGAGGATTAAAAAATCATTTCAGAAAAAGAAAAATAGGCAAGTGCAGTTACCTATATCGCCTAGACGCAGATGATGTTCATCCACAATTGATCAGTCTACTGACTATACTTGTATTTTTCTATTTACTCAAAATAATTTTACTTATATAGTAGATGACAATTATAAATACATAAATATATGTGTGTATAAACCAATAAAAAATATTTGGTGTTTTATGTTATCGATTTCGCCGTACCATAATTTTGTTTCGTCCTCCGCCACTGAGTCTATTCTTTTCTTCTCTACTATCACTTTGCTACTCTTCCAGCTCTTTATTTTTCTACCCAGCTCATAGCTTTTGCTTCCAAACACTTCTCCTGTGGCACCGCAGTAGTGTTGACGCAATGAGCAGGAATCTGAATCTGATTCTGAGTGGCTACAGTCGCATAAGGGAGCGACCCTAGACCCCACGCAGCCGCCGCTAGCCTATGAGCAGGAGGAACCGTCGAGAAAGTCCAGGTAAACGATGACGGGCACCACAAAGACCGACGTTGAGCTCCCCGGGGAGGCCTGGGCCAGAGGACGATGGATTATAGGATGGACCTTGGGTTTGCCGCTGTGGTTGGCGTCTCCTAGGTGATTTCTTTCTACATTTTTTGCTACATTTCTTAAGGAGGAAAGTCTTGGGCAGGGGCGCACACTAGGCGGACAAAGTGTCGCTCGTGAAGGGCTCTGTGGCCTACACGCCCATCGTTTCTCGTCATAGGGGAACACTGTCAGAGTTCTTGACATCGTTCTTTTCTTCAAAGAGGGGGTTGGATGGGAGCTGCGGCTGACAGCGCTCCTGCATTCCTTTTAAACAACCTAGCCCCCATGAACATCGTACTCTCGTACAATTTTATGTTGGTCAGGCAACCCTTCTTTCTCTATTGCCACACTGGTCCTCACTCAACTCCAAACCTTTTTTTCTCTCTATCTACCATTGCAAAGCTAATGGCCATGTGTATCAAAATCCAAAGATATTTTTATTGCTTAAAAAATATATATTTTTTTACTACATTGTTACTCAATCCCAAGTTCTAAAAAGCAAGTGTAAGATTGTTTCTAACAGCCTATGTATAAGGCTACCCAAACAAAAATCCGTGATGTACAGTGAAAACCTCTCTCCAACAGAGTAGGGAAATCAGGTATCTATTTTGCGTGCGTGAAGAGAGGGAACACAAATAAGCTTGCTCTCTCTACGCAATCCAAATCTTTGGCGTGGAACTGCGGAGGGGCGCGTGAAGAGAGGGAACACAAACAAGCTTGCTTTCTCTACGCAACCCAAATCTCTGGCGCAGAACTGCCGAGGGGCACAATCGTGTGGCGCAACGGCGAGAAGACGAGTGAGCCGGTGGCATGCCCCGCGTGGCGGATAAGACCACCGGGGTGAACAGAGGAGACGCACGTGCCGGCGGCCGCCGCTGCTCCTACTTAGTGCTCGCTGATCCCACTGTTCCTCTTGGCTGGCAGTCCTCTCAAATCCTGCCGCCGCAGCTGCTCTTGGCTGGGTTTGCTGTTAGAGACAAGTTTTGGGTTCCTGACCCTTCTAGTGTGTGTGACCTAAATCATGGAATGGGTCTCCTATTTGGGTCTATGCTGTTGGAGACCGTCTATATAGAGCAAACCTTTAGTCAAAGCTAAAGAATGAAACCAGAAAAGATGTCAACATGTCAGACAAGTCGGGCTAATCTTTGGAACACACGAGCAGCTCATTGTCACAGCATCTAGCATATAGCTAACACATGAATTTACTCAGCTAGTCAGCCAATACAACTCTCACTAAACCACAATGACATGATACATTAAAGTCTGGATGGATGGAGTACAATGTGTCACAAATACTCTACTCGTGCACCAAACATCATTCCTGCCGTAAGAATCTTCACTTGCCACTGCAAAAGTTGAAAATGACCGATTTTAGAAGTCCACTCACTAGAAATTTCAAGGTTCAGGATAATTATCCAGAATACAAAGGTAGGATTTGTTCACTCACGTGTTCAGCATCAAAGTTATGTTGTCTCCTTTGAGGAGTATCCGGCCTGCAAATCATTTGACAACGAAACATATTAGAGCATAACAAGAAACTATGGTATTGATTCATGTGATGGGGGTAAACAATTTTCCAGGGTTGCATGTTTTGCTAATCCAGTGATTTCCTAGTGTTTTTCTTGACGTTGATTTCCTCAGCATCATCGAGGACCAAGTTCATGTACTCGTCAAATCCCTGCAAGTGTAACAAATTATGAGCTTAGTTTCACTAAATATAGTACAATCTGCAGGGTTTAATGCGAGCAAAATCATATCGAGGTATGAGTTGTCCTACCAAACGGTATGTGATTAAAATGGCCCTTTCCTGAACTGACATGTGCAAGCAATATAACTGCAAAGATATAGCCTATAGGGCATCTTTGGGAACGTTGTGGACCTTGAGCAGGAGCGACTACGGCCTTAAAGGTGAGTTATCTTGTCCCCCATTTTAGACCCAAAAAAAAAAGCCTGATTCAATTCGTTTTACCCTGCAAATTCCTAATCTTGTATGAATCCTAGAGTTCAAGCTCTCTCAAAGAGGCTCATAATATGGATCCTGGATTCCAATATCCATACGGCCCTTATCAGTCAACCATTACTCCAAAAAAAATATGAACAAAAGGCTAAGACTAAGCAATATGCAGAAACCCAGAATTCAGGCCACGGTAGAGAATGAATTAAAATTTTGTTACAATAACTCTATATTAGTTTTCAAGACTCCACCGATGGCATAACATAGCCTGGTTAGTGATAACAAATGGAAAAATAACATCTATATAGCCCCACAAAAAACAGACATCCATATACATGTCCTGTGCAGGGTCACCCTACAGGGTTCGCTCTCTTTGCCGACTGCAATGCGCACTCGGCAAAGGCAGAATTGCAGTCGGCAAAGGCTTTGCCAACTGCAATTCCACGTGGCAGTCGACAAAGGGCTGTCGTCAAAGAAACCGTTGGCAAAGACGGCTTTGCCGAGTGCCACGTGGCATGCAGTCGGCAAAGCCTTTGCCAAGTGCTGACGGGGCGGCACTCGGCAAAGAAAAAAATTAATTTTTTTTGAAAATTTCTTTGCCGAGTGCCAGCTCGGCACTCGGCAAAGAAAAAAAAATTTCGAAAATTCTTTGCCGAGTGCTGACACTCGGCAAAGGCATGACCCCTTTGCCGAGTGCCACGCTGGCACTCGGCAAAGCTAGGGATTTTCTGGCCAGATTCCCCAGCTTTGCCGAGTGTCAGCACTCGGCAAAGCTGGAAATTTTTTTTTCTTTTTTTTTATTTTCTTGCATCCAAACATTGCAAAATCACAATTTATATCATAATTTCACCAGAACTACAAGTAGCACCATTTATATCACAATTTCATCATATTTATCAGCACCATCACCATATATATAACAATAACACATATATCTCACAATAGCATCTCTTATCACCACCACAAGTCCATTACAACCATGAAGTTCAACGCAACGAGTCGAACACCACAAGTCGAGGTCCATCACATGAAGTTGAACACAATAAGTCTAGGTCCATCATGAAGAAAAGAAATACATGACAAAGACTTTGACGATACTCAAGTCCAGGAGCATAACACAAGCGACAAGTACCTAACTCGTCGCGCCGTCCCCGGAGCCGTCAGGTTGTCCGTCCCCAGAGCCCCCAGGGTTTTCCCACGGAACCCACCCTGGATCACGCGGTGTCGACCAGTACGGCCGCCCTCCGCCCACCGGCCACGAGTAAGGTGTAGGAGGGCCACGCGGAGGTGGATACGGTGGAGAAGGGCCACCCGGAGGTGAATACGGCATCATCTGAGGGCCGGCACCTCTAGGAGACGGGTTCGAACCCGCCGACTGTACCTGCACAAGTTAAAGGCCAAGTGATGTCATTAGTATCTGCAGGATGGACGCACAAGCTAAAGCAAGAGTCAATATACTTACTGGGGTCCCTGCAGGAGCGACAGGAGCAAGCACAGGAAAAGACGGTGGAGGAGGCGGTGGAGCGAATAATTCCGGCGGTGGAGGCGGCCCGGGGATCTGCAGGGATTGGAAGTATGGGGGCGGGCCGGGGACAGATTTTTGCTTCCTTGAGGTCTCCCCTGAACAGGACGCACCCCTTCGGACAAGCTTGGATCCCCTCATACGGCATCTTAAGTGCACGAAGGAGCTTCTGTGTAGCGTAGGTGTTTTTTGGCAGGACATGATCTGCCGGAAGCAGTGTGCCAACAATGCTCAACACGAGATCGAAGCCGTCTCGACTAATGCCCAGCTGCGACTTCAACCCTATTAGGCATGAGACGGCATCCAGTTGCGTAACCCTTGTCTTCTCCTGAAGGGGCTTCTGTGCCGCCTCCATCATGTCATAGAACGCCTTCGTGGTTTCCTCCGGATTTTCCTCCACACCATTCCTTCGCCGAACCGTGCTTCGTGGAAATCTGCCATCATGTCTGCCATCCCGGCATTGGCATCATACTCCTCAAGGACGGGTCCCACCACCTCGTCCCTAATAGGACGGGTCCCACCACCTCATCCCACCACCATGTCCTTTACTTTTCTTTTCTTGTTCTTTCACTGGTTGCAGGGACACGGCATCCGAATCAACCCTTTCGCAGCTGGGCCAAATGCTTGCTCCAGGAACTCATTCGTCCCCCTAATCCATTCATTGCTCTTACTTGCGAAGCCCGAGTACATCCACTCACGGTCACCCATGCTCTGTCATGCGGCAATGTTAACATGTGATAAAACCAGCAAGTGCATCTACAACGCGCTCCTACCATCTAATAGGTGAAGGATAGGTCCTAATCCCACCCGAGGATGCGCAGACGAGGTTACCTTCCATAATCCGCTCTCGTCCGAGACGGAATTTCGACAGCACCTCCCCGCTGTTCTCCCGATACACGTCCCGGCGGGGAGAGTGTGTATCCGGAGAACAACGGGGAGGTCCTGCCGAAACTCCGACTCGAACGGGAGCGAAACATGGAAGCTAACCTCGTCTACGCATCCTCGGGCAGTCCAAATAACGTGGACAATCCAAAACAGATATGGTTATACATATGCAAAGAACGCATACTTCCAACCGTATCCGTTTCGGACGGGAGACACCTAACTAGGTAACGCAACCTACGACTACATGTGACGGAAAGAGAGGTCATACCGTAGGTGCCGGTGAAGACAGGATAGCAGGCAGTGCCCAGTCGTGCTCCTTGTGGCAGAACCTCCTAAATCATATGACCCACACGCATGATTATTGT
>CM041634.1:2894796-3006198 GCA_023333625.1 Bothriochloa decipiens | reverse complement strand
TGTGGCAGAACCTCCTAAATCATATGACCCACACGCATGATTATTGTCTAAACAGACTCCAAATAACCATGACTGCGTTCCATACGACTTAAAAAGTCTGTCGGGTAAATCCCGAATCATCCACGATTCTCCGAGCAGGATCAATCATTGTAGAGAGACATTGCAGTATTACAACAATTTCATATAAATACAATACCACGGAGTAAACACAGCAGAAGACTTACAATAACATACCTTTACAAACTCTGAGTTTCAAATATTTACAAAGATAGGTTTAAATTATACAAACCATAATATTAGTGGAGTAGCAGTAGATTACAATATTACGAAAGCTCTGCCCAAGAGCTTAACATCTTTATTCGTCGTCGCTTTCCTCGACGACTGTCATGCAGCAGGATGCATAACACTCCTGCCCATGAAGCTCACCTGCAATAGGGGTTCAACAAACCCTGAGTACAACAGTACTCAACAAGACTGACCCGACGAAAGAGAAGGGTAGAGACTCCAGATATGCAGGCTAGAGAGACAAGGTAAGGCTTGTAAGAGATAAGAAATTTTGCAGAAAAGCTTTACAGAAAGAGAAGTTGCTGGGACTATCTCCCATTATCAACCAACTCCATTATTAACCTTAATTGTTGTTCAAGTTGTTACTACGATGATGAACACCGATCGAGTCTTCTTCTCCGAGAAGCAACGGCGATTCGAATCCATTTTTATACCCAGCTGGGACCTAGGTGACTGAGCATACCGGAGACTTTAACTCCGAAGCATCCCAGGTGCACCGATATACCGGGATAACAACCTCAGCCGTATATCACCACATGATACACGTGAGCTCTGCGGCCCAGCGTACCGAGATACATGGGAACTTAAACCCCACAGTAAAACACACTATGACAGCAGATGGGATTCTCTAACCCCACGCTAGGTCACTCCATGGCATACACGGCTCCAACCATCCGTATACCACTTCATGCATGTGGATTTCTAAATTCTTGATATCACCAGTTCACCAACGGACGGGACCTAGGGCATCAACAGACGAGAACACTACAGAGGGACTCCATTCCCAGTGCAAGTTCGCCGTCCGGACTCGATTTATTACTAATATTAAGATTCCAACAAGAAACCAATCTCATCTTTTTCATTCTTTTGCCTTTGAATAATTAAATAAATAAGCAGGGCTAAGCATAACTACTTATCTTTTCAATAGGTAACAAGGAATAAGGAATAAGACAGGTAATGCAATTTGGTGGGTTTTCACTCAACTCCTATTACTAAATGCAACATATCAGAGCTGAAGCGGTAAAACTTTTTATAAATAGAATAGGGTTTAAATGTATCCGGGGCTTGCCTTGATATTCGGGGTAGAGGTTCTCAAACTCTGGATCAGCTCCTGATTCTTGAATCTGCTCGTACTTAGGATCTGGGCGATAACGTTAACTTTCCGTTAACGGAAACTACTCGATAATTAATATGCTTTACATGATGAAATAATAAATATGATGCTCGATGGATGCATGATTAGGTTAAGGGGTTGATAAATTATTTAAAAGCACCAAATAAAGACATAAAAAATAAAGTTATCAAATTAATCCCAAAATTTTATTTTAGAAAGCTGTTAGCCTAACTAAATGGCAAAACAAATTTCAGAATTAAAAGCCAATTATTTTAATTATTAAAAATCATTGAAGGTCCATTTTTTAATTAAAAGGGCTAATTTTAACATATGCAAAAAGTACTCAAATTTGGCATTTCATATTTTTCCTAGGTAGATAACATCATAAAGAATATTCACAAAAATTTTCAGAATTTTTGGAGCTATATATGAATTATTATGAATTATCAAAGAAAATAGCATTTAAATCATTTTCTGAAAATGGAAAAAGATAAATCGGCACAGTAACCCCGCGCTGACCAATGGCGGCGCGGTGGTTGACCGTCGATTCCTCGCCGTCGGTGAGGTTTCCGGCGACATGGTCTGGTCCATCAGTTTCAGCACAACACGTGGAGTCCAACGAGCTAGCTAACGACGCTCGAGGGTTCGCAGGCTAAAGCATGCCGGGCTAACTCACGGACGGGCTATGACAGCTCGAAGCCAAGGCCTACTCGAGGATCTATCGGGCGGTTAGGTACTGTACATTCGAGGGTACAATTCGGGCATCCTCTCGAAGACTGAACTTCGCTCGAGCGAATGGACCAGCCTCGAAGACGAAAATTCCTTCAGCGAACGAGCCTCCCCTCGAGGACGGAACTCCGGCCGACGAACGAGCCTCCCCTCGAGACCAGTGCACCCCTCGACTACCCCTCGAGAACAGTGCAACCCTCGACTACCCCTCGAGAACAGTACACCCCTCGACTCGACACCTTCGAGAACAGTGCACCCTCGACTCGACACCTTCGAGAACAGTGCACCCTCGACTCGACACCTTCGAGAACAGTGCACCCTCGATTCAAGCCCTCGACTTGATCCCTCGACTCGATCCCTCGATTCGAGCCCGCACCTCGACCGTCACCCCCTCGACTCGTCGGCCGAGCCCTCGAGCAGGACTCCGACGACTTCGAACTGCACTACAACAACTCTCGATGCGAGATGGATGAAATTGATAACACGAATAGACGCAGGAGCTCACCACGGCGCTGATGCGCACGTTAGTAGAGGTCCGGAGTGGCTGGGTTGAGTTGCGGTCGATGGCGGTGATGGCGGCGGCGGCGCTCCGATGGCACGACGGCGTCACGGCGACCTCCGGTAATGCGCTGCTCAAACCAAGGTGCACATCAGACGCAGGATAACACGGAGAGCACGATTAAGGGGTCGAAGGTAAAATATTTTCACCTCCGGCGACAGCAAACGGCGGAGATGGCGGCGGCGGCGCGACTGACTGGCCGCGGGGAAGAAGACTGCGTGCAGGAAGCTCGGGCGATGAAAGAAAACACGGACTGGCCCAAAAGGACCGTGAGGAAGTTGCGGAACTTTGGGCGAGAGCAATTGGACAGAGGTTGAGCGTCGACGGCGAATTTCGGCGGTGGAGGGAGATCGTCGGCGACGGTGGTGGGAGGAAGAAAGGAAAAGAACGGCGTCGTCCGATCGGTATTTATAGCTCGGAGCCGATGAAGGAGCAGGTGACACGACGACGGTGAACCTTCGCGCGTCTGTGAGCGCGCGGGCGGCCGAGAAGGTGCGGCGGTGGACGGCGGCGCGCGATGAGAAGCCGGCCATGGCGTTCGCCGATAGGGTTAGGTGCTGTTTAAGTTATTTACAGAATTGCCACTCGGTTTAAAATACAAATCACTCCAAAATTTGAATAAAAACTTGAAAATCTCCAAAAACATCATTTGTATAACTTTTCAAGAGCTACACTTTTCCTTTAATGGGCATCTTCAAATTCTGTTTAAATTTTAAAATTTGAATTCAGATTTTAAAAGGGGATTAACCCTAGAAATAAACGTTTGAAATTACTTTTGATTTTTAAATAAAACTTGAAAATCTTCAAAACTATGAAATGTTGAGTTTGTCAAACCAAACGTTTTTCATGTACAAAGTTTCCTCAAATTATGCATAATTTTTAAATTATGGTTTTAAATTCAAAAGGGGATAAATGCTAGAAACTGTATTTTCAAATTAATTTGAAATTCCTTTTGGAAACTTGAAAAACTTTGTATACCAACTTTGTAGCTCCTGTCAAGATCTACAAACTGTCTTTTTAGAGTATCTCCAAATTCCTTATAGAATTTGAATTAGAGAAAAGGGGGTAAAACTAGGGTTGGAAATAAAGGGTTTTTGAAAAGGAGTTTAAACTCAATTTGGTTTCTAACTTAATTGGTTGGTCATTAGTGATCACAAACATCATCCAAGGACATTTTTAGATCATTGACCTAATGACACCCTTGGTTGACCAAGTTGACTTTTGAAAAACCTTTTATAGCATTTCCAGTTTGACTTTAAATTTGAATTACCAGGCTTACAAATAAGCTTTGGAATCCAAATCAAATTTCAAATATGGAAATCATTTTTAGGGTTGGACTTAGACTTACACACTATGCTTGACACTAGTGTAAACACAGTTTACACCTCAAGTACATAGAGTATAAATTAAGCATTTGCGATGGCATTCGAAAATAGGATTTTATCATTTCATGTGACAAGTCATTCCAGAAACTCAATCAACCTATGAAATGTAAACTTGTTTTAGTTAATGCACCTTAAGGTTGACTTAAACATGGATGCTTTGCAGTGCATATGATGACATGGCAGGTTTTAGTTAACATAACACCAGAGGTGTTACACTCCTCCAGCTAGCCTCCAACGGGAGTCCTCCTGAAAAAGAAAAACAATTAGTGAGAATGAAAAATTTCGGCAGCACCTCCCCTGTACGGGGAGGTTACCAAACCTGCAAGAAAAGACGGCATGATGGCCGACAACCACAGATACATGTCAGGCACGATGGCCGACAACTACACGGGGAGGTCTCGATAACCTGCAAAAAGAGCGACACGAAGGCCGACATCCACAAACAACGACACGAAGGCCGACAATCACAACGGCACGCAGGCCGATGACTAGAGCGGCACGAAGGCCGACAAGGAGAGAAGGATGATATACCTAGTCACGACACGTGCGCTGACGGGGATGTGACATAGAGAAGATGGCGGGGTGAAGGCCGGCGAACTTCTTCCCTCTTCCTTGTCCTCTCCTCCCTTCTTCTCCTCCCCTTCCTCTTCTCCTTCTCCTTCTCTTCCCTCCTCCTCTCCTCCCTTCTTCTCCTTCCCTTCCTCCTCTCCTTCCCCCTCTCCTTTCTCCTCTTCTTCTTTTCCTCCTCCCTCCTTCTCACTTCCCTTCTTCCTTCCCTTCCCTTCCCTCCTCCTTCCCTTCCCTTTCCTATTCTGCTCCCGATCGACACAAAGAACACCGACCTCCTGAACAGGTCGGCTGTCGCTGCCTCCCCAAGAGCCAGTGCCGGGGGGAGGGGGCGACGATGGGGCGGCGGGGCCGGGCAGCAAGTGGCCACCGGCGGCGCTCGGGGGAGCGGCGGCGCGGGGGGTGGAGGGTGGCGGGGACGGCGGCGCGGGGGGGGGCGGCGGCGCCTCGTGGGGTGGGGGGTGGCCGACGGCGCAGGGGGAGGGGGCCGGTGGCACTGGGGGGGAGGGGGGCCGGCGGCGCGGGGGGAGGGAGGGGGCCGGCGGCGCGGGGGGGGGAGGGGGTCGGGGAAGGGCGGCGGGGACGGCAGCGCGGGGGGGAGGGGGCCGGCGGCGCGGGGGTTGAGGGAGAGTGGATAAGACGCAGGCGGGCGGGTGGTGTTTTAACTCTCGCCTTTGCCGAGTGCCACTTCAGCGGCATTCGGCAAAGACGGCACTTTGCCGAGTGCCACGTAGGCGGCACTCGGCAAAGAGGGCACCTTTGCCGAGTGCCAGGTCGAAGGCACTCGGCAAAGAGGGCACTATTGCCGAGTGCCACGTCTTCGGCACTCGACAAAGAGCCTCTTTGCCGAGTGTCAATTATGGCACTCGGCAAAGATTTGATTTTTTTTTGAATTTTGAATTCAAACTTTTTCTGTAGCCCAACTATATTGTATTGAAGCACATGTTCGAATTTGGGACCTTTTTATAATATTTTGCTATATTTTATTCATTTATTTCATTTACTTGAATTTTTCACGATAATCCAAGTTTGAACTGCTAGTGCATAAAATAATGAGACGTAGCCATTCAAAAAATGGTATTCACATTGGAGAGTGTATTTTGAGACCGTGTCCATAAACTCACCCAGACTTTTACACACCTTGTCCACGAAAAACGACCATCCAGGTGTGGTAGAAGTGTTTATAAATTATATAAAATCCAAACAAAGTCCGAAAATGACGAAACTTGTCGAGGTGTGTTGTCATCGCATGTCGAGGCTATGATAAAAATTTGAGAATGTTCGAAGCAAGTTGAGACGTCAGATGTCTACAACCTAGACATCTCCACATGTGATCACCTTGTGATCACATGTGGAGATGCGTGGGTTTTAGGCACGCGACGTCACAACTTGCTTGAAACTTTCTCATTTTTTTACCACAGCCTCCACATGCGATGACAACACACCTCGACAAGTTTCGTCATTTTTGAACTTCGTTTGGATTTTATATAATTTAAAAACACTTTTCCCGCACGTAACTCATCATGTTACGACACTAATATGGTCGTAACTTCATACGAGGTCCTGGATACGGCCTCAACATACTCCGAATATTATGAATACAATCTTTTGAATGACCAAATTCTATTATTTCATGTACCTGCAGTTCAAATTTAGAGTTGTCAAAAAAATTTAAAGAAACAAAAGTAATTGAAGAAATATAGTAAAAAAAGTCAAAATTGTCCCAACTTTTGAAGTTGTGATGTATTTACTGTATCAAGGCTCCACAAAAAAATGGGAAGAAAAAACAAAAAAATTATTCTTTGCCGAGAGCCAGAGCCGGCACTCGGCAAAGACGCCTTTGCCGAGTGCTAGCCCACGCGGCACTCGGCAAAGAGGCCTTTGCCGAGTGCTGGCCGACGTGGCACTCGGCAAAGGATTTTATTAAAAAAACATAAAAAACTTTTGCCGAGTGCCGGTCGACAAAGGATTTTATTGAAAAAAACCTTTGCCGAGTGCTGGCCATCTCGGCACTCGGCAAAGGTGGCTCCTTTGCCGAGTGCCTAACGACAGGGCGCTCGGCAAAGGGGACAGCCACGGATGCCGTTTGTCCAGGCCCCACTTTGCTGAGTGTGCCTCTTTGCCGAGAGCCTGGCCCTCGGCAAAGAGCCCTTTTGCCGATTGCTTTTCTTTGCCGAGTGCTTGACACTCGGCAAAGAAGTCTTTGCCGTGTGCTATTTTTGACACTCGGCAAAGAGCCTCTTTGCCGAGTGCCCATGTTTTGGCTCTCGGCAAAGATTTCGGCACTCTGCAAAGATGGCCTTTCCGGTAGTGCCATACATCAATCAGATCAGACAGCAACATAGAAGACAAAATAAGGGGAAAAATAAGCTAGTCAAAACGAAAGGTCCTGCATTTATATCACATAATTAAAACATATAGGAAAACAGAAATGATTTTGTCGGGTACCTAAAAAAGGGGTACCCTTAACCCTCAACTAAGGGGATTAACCCCTAACATTAGCAAGCCAAACCCGGTATCATTAGCCCTCGCCTAGCGCAGAAACGCAAGTGCCAGGTCATACTGGGCCCGCCCACGAACGGGCCTCGGTGGTCCGGGCGGCTACCTATCTGGCGTACCCCGCTTGAGGCAAAGCAGGTCACTCGAGGGTGCCACTCGACCTACCCCTCAGTGACGGAGATCCGCCCGAGCGAATGGGCATCCCCGAGTGCGATGCACCCCTCTAATACCTACCTCCCGTACGAATCCAGGAGCATTTAATGCATTCTACCTGCTTCCGCCTAACCTCGTGGCCACAGTGATGGTAACAGTTACAAGTACACCGGTCAAATCTTACTTTTACCTCCCATACCCAGGAATCTGACAGGTCGTATCACACTGTAACTCCATGCCGTGCACTGTGCCCCGTTCGGCACTCCCTCGAGACGCGTTTGTCGACACATCCCCCGTGTTTCTCGGCTCGTTCTTATCCGCGTGGGCCTCGACCCCCTTGATCACCCCCTCGAGTAGGACTTCGTCATCACCGGTCAACACTTCAACAACTCCCGACGCAACGGCTACAGGGATCCGCACGATCATGCTTGGATATCCGTCCATCACCGACCATCAGCTGCGTCACCTTACGCACGAGAAGGATGGCTGCGTCATCTCCGAACACGTCGCTATAGGACACGCCATGCTCGGCGCACACCTCTACAGCAACACCGACATGATCGGCATCACCTCCTTGACGGCAGCAGCCACGTCCGCCCTAAGATCCATGTACCCCTGTGCCCCTTCTTCGCCTATAAAAGGGGGGCCAGGCCCTAGTCTAGAGAGGGCAACAAAACTCAACCAAAAACAGAGGATATAGACAGCGACCAGAGCCCGAAACGCTCAAGTCCAAGCTCACTCACTTGCTCGCTTGTATTTACCCCTGTACAAGCACTTCGGTGCAAAATAATACAAACTCTCCTCCCCCTGCTGGACGTAGGGCCTTCTATTGCTCGAACCAGGATAAACCTCGTGTGTTCTTCTTGCATCACCATCCGAATTAGGGAGTACGCAGTACCTATTCACTCGTTGGTGCTAGGCCCTCGGGGTCGAAACACCGACAGTTGGCGCGCCAGGTAGGGGAATCTACGTGTCACCAATGATTTCCTGCCACTTTTTCGGATGGCAGACTCGGCTTCATCGCTTCCGCGAGCCACGGTGATTTGGTTCGGGAGCCTGGAGTTCATGTCACTCGGCCACGGCTATGATATGACTCTGCTCTCGGTCGGAGATCCGAGCGAAGGTCGCAGCAAACCCCCGCGCTTAGGAGGGGCCGCATGCCGGTCTCGCCACCATGCCTCCGCGTCCAGGAGGAGGCGCGATCGGCGCCGCCGTCACCATCGACCTGCGTCTGGGTTGCCACCCGCCGCGTTTCCCCCGCTCCTGGTAGGCGACCAGGGACCCCTGGTTGGGGACCAATCTGACCCGTTTCCAAGAGCGGAGGACGAGCTAGCGAGACTCTACGGAAACCCCGACTTCACCTTCGCGATGCGTTCATCGAGGGAGCCCGACGAGGCTCCTCCGACGCGCTCGGCACCGTCACCCCCAATCTGCTGCCGCACGGGCTATTTGGAGCTCGCCGCCAGTTCCCATTCGATCTGGACAACGCTACCAAGACGAACTCCACCATGATGCACTCCAATATGAGCGTGCATGAGGACCGCCCGGGGGCTCTCTTGCGTGCTACCATGGACCTGGCAGCTGTCCTACCGGCCTCCGAGGACCTTGGCTTCTCGCGAGCACCTAGCCCAAGGCAGTACACCCTCGGCACGATGCGACGTCAGCTGGAGGAGGAGCGGCACGGGCAGTTCCCCATCTTCTACTCCGGCAGCCCTGACTCTGACTCCGACCACTATGACCCCACCCGCGAGTGTTTTCACATCGAGGGCGGAGTCGCGTCGAGCGATGACACCATCGACCCAACGGCCACGGCAGCAGCCGCGGCCACAGCTGGAAGGGCCCTTGTAGTGGCGGACCCGAAGGAGCAGCTGCCAGCTGTGCCTGAAACATCCCCAGTTTTCTACGAAGGGAAAATACACAGAATGAAGGACATAATGATAGCCCAGGAGGTCAAATCATCAATTATCCGATAACAGTTGATTACAAAGCCATACATCGAATAAAAGAATACAACAGAGGGTTTTACATAAATTATTACATCATCACATGGCGGATTCATCAGAGTATCTAGCATTCCAGAACAGCTACGGAAGTAGAGGGATATCACGAAAGAAACGTCTTGCACCATCTTGAGCGTAGGCACGAGACCATCTAATCCTTGAGCCCCTAGTCGCCGTAGGCGTAGTCGGGCTCACCTGCCAAATAAGTTTCAGTACGATTTGTACTGGCCACCGGCTCCCACCCTATGCTTTGCTCATGCTTTGTGGTAGGTGGATGGATAGGGGTATATCAAAGGCCTATATATGGCTGTAGTTTTTCTATGCAGGAGTAAATTAATATAATATAATAATTCATCAAGTTTTATCTCATTCCCATTCCCAGAATCCTACTCTCAATCATCATCCATCATCCATCATCCTCTCAGCTCACTCAACAACCACGCTCACGCGTGGGCGGCAAGGAAAACTCCCTCTCGTCCATGCCTAAGCGGCCATCATGCCGTCAGGTAACACTAGGGGGAGGTAGAAAGGACTCCTCTCACTACTCAAAAGAAACGTAGGTCACAGAATAGCCATACCGAGGCTGCGGACTATATATAGATTCAAACAACTCTGCAGAGAGTGTACACCCGTAACCACTAGATCGCTGTCATCGGTGCTGATCATCACCTAAGCAGATGCCGAATGGCCTCCTAACCTAGAACGATACCATCCTACCTCTCAACCCTGGGAAAACTCTGGATAGCCGTCTCGGGGAAGTTAAGAGTGGGAGACGTAGTCACCAGGCCCAACAAGTGGCACTACGCATCTAGGACGGTTTGGGAAACTATCATCCAACCGCCCACCCATACCACCTAACATCCTTGCAGTAATGGCATCGCCCAAATTAGTCGAACATCCGTCCCTCACCGAAGCGAGGGCGAGTGGTGTGCACAAAGGGTCCATGGTTCTGGTTCTCAAGAGACATCAGTTCCTAGGTGGGATCAGAGAGGATATCTCCTCTATATGTGCCTCCCACAGCACCTCCCTCCGGGGTTTCATACCACAAAGGCAATCCTCCCCGGAATACTCCTCAAGTCACATGTACCCGCAACAGGTACCTCTTGTGGGGATGCCCAGGTGCACCCCGGCAAGACTCGCCCCAAGGCTCGTTGTAGAGCCTGTCCAATCGACTCAACCCTCACCACTCATGCTCACTCATGACATCATCACCATGTATCGCTCAATAGTCACCAAGCCCGACACCCAAAGCCGAACCATTCCCAGGGGTTCACCACTAGCATCTCATCACATATATAATGCGAGTAGAGTAATAATAGCGAGTAACAAGCATATATATGAGCATGTCTATCCTATAAGCGGGTGAGCAGGGTAAAGGTTACGACGAGGAATAGGCATACAAGTAATCTACCATGCAATCCTATCATATCATAACATAGCGTTATTGCATAAATATAGAGCACTAGCATTCTATCATATTGCATGCGTAATAGGATCTACAAGGTTGGGTGGAATGTGGCACCTGAATAGCTGTCACTCGAGTCCTTGGCGTGCTCCTAGTCCTCCTCCTCGGGCAACTCCTTCACAGGATCTGAAATCAAGACATAATGGTCACGGGAGCGACCCCTATAGATTAACACAAAGAACCAAATAAAAATCCAATAACTCAAAATGCAATCATACATAAGCCTATGACGTAGAGCTTATTTTTATGAAAATTTGGACACTTGGTTCATAATTTCGGAGTTCGTATGAAGAAGTTATGAATTTTCAAAGTTTAAGATATATTCTAAAAAAGGAAAAAGAGCTGGTTAAACCTTAGGGCGACATGTGGCAGTCTACGATTGGCCAGGGGCAAAACAGTCGCTTACATGTGGGGCCGGCGGTCAACGGTCACTGACAGGTGGGACCCAGTCAACGGTCAAACATTGACAAGTCAACGGTCAACGCCAACGGGCCTAAGTGGGCCCCTGTGGGCCTGGGTAGGGCCGAGACTGGACCGGGTTGGGCCGGCCCGGGCCGAACACGTGTCGCTCAGCTGGACTGCACGTGTGATTCCATGGGCTGTTAAGCGGGTTGGTCTACGGCTCGGTTTGCCATGGACTTGGTCCATGGTGGACCAAAGGCAGAGAGGCCAAGTGGCTTACATCCATTAGTCGAGGCTGGCACAAGCGGTGGACTTGGTCCAAGAGCAGGGGAAATTTCCCCTTCGCCTTCCTCATGCGCATGGCGGTCGGTGCGGTGTGCGCCGGCGGCGAGTGGGTGCGCGGTGGCTGCGCATGACTCTGGCTAGGCAAGGCAGCTGCGGGTGCTGCGCAGAGGCGAGACGGAGGCGGCTGCAGGGTCGCGGCGCGCTACCAGTGCCCCTGCTCACCGGCGCTCGTGCAGCCGCGGCACCGGGCGGTGCAGCCACGGCTGCGTGACGCTACAGCGTGCGGGGACTACTTGGGCTCGCACAACCGCTGCGCAAGGCAAAGGGAAGAGCGGCTGTGGTTTGCAGCACTGCTGGTGCGCTGGCCGGTCGGCGCTCGCGCGGCAGCGGTGGTGGACGGCGAGGCCGCGGCGGCAGGGCGCGGTGGCGCGTCGGGGGCAACTCTAGCGCGTGCAATGGCATTGCGACGGACGACGGTGAGCGGCGGAGCTCCAAATTGGCGCACCTTGGTGCCCCACCTTCTTCATTTCCTTTCGTTCTGAGCAGCTCGGAGCTCAAGGCCCTATCTACAGCCTAACGGAGGCACGACGGAGGCGCGCACGGCGGGTTGGCCACGGCGGCGCTCCGGCGGCCGGGGTGCCATAGCGACCGGGGCTGCTAAGTTGTGTGGCCCCACTATGGTCGTTGCAGGCCCTAAGAAGTTGCCAAAATGGCGTTCTAGAACAAGGCAAGCTCGGTGGTGAAGCTAATGTAGGGAACGGTGCTAAGCAGGGCGGGAACGTCGTCGGTGCGTTGGCCAGTGGCCAAGCATGGCGAGAGCGGCGGCGGTTCTCACCTTGCTGTGACGGCGCTGGAGGCTCGCAGTGTGGCTGTGGGGCTTGGTGGCAGCTTAGAGCAGGAGTAGCAGTGTAGCTGTGTCGCTGGGTCGTCGGGTCCTTCTCCTCCGGCTGGCGTAGACGGCAGCGATAGCAGCGGTGCTTGCGGCTCTGACGGTTCGGAAGACCAAGGCGGCAAGGCCGGGGTCGAGGCGGCTAGGAGCAGCTCACGGTGCGGGCTCGAGGCAGAGGGCGAGGCCGCTAGGTGGCACGTCGATGTAGAGCTCGCAGGGCCGTGCCGTGCCGCTGCGCGGTGGCGTGGAGGGTGGCCGTGGCATCGTGAACGACACCAGTGGCGTCAAGCTCCTCCCCCGTCTCTCTCTCGTGGCCGGTAGCTGGTGATGCTTACCTGAACGATGACGCAGACACTGGGAAAACCTAGGGCGCCATGGTGCTCCTGTTTTATAGTCCTGGCGGACGGCGGCTATGGGGACGAATGGCGCGGATGGGACGAAGCCCATCGGGCGGCTGCGGGGCTCCCCGGCTAGGGTTAGGGTTCACGGCACGGTGCAGACGGCTATGGACGGCATCGCGCACGCGGGCGTGGGGATGAACGACGGAGCAGCGCTGCTGCCATTTTTGGCGTGCGGGAAAGGCAGGCAAGGTGAGCAAAAGAGGAAAAGAAGATGCTGATAGGTGGGGCCTACACATCAGCGAGCGGGAATGGGAGATAGGCACGGGCGCGTTAGCAGGCCTCCTTGCTGGGCTGCTTGGCCATTTGGGCCGCGGGCGTGGGGAGGCAACAGGCCAAGGTGGAGGCCGGGCTGTGCTGGCTGGGCCGATCGTTGGTGGGGCTAGCTGGGCCACGAATAGCGCAACAGGCCGGGACTTGGGAGGCCAGGCTGGGCCGTGGCGCTCGCAAGGCCAATCAGGCCGAGCTGGGCTGATTGCTGCTACGGGCTGGTTTCCCTCCTTTTCCTTTGTAATATCCTTTCCCTATTCTATTTCTTTCCAAGCCACTAAACTAACTATGCCATGATTTTGTTAGTAAATAGGTTAGTGTCCATGGTGCACACACCATGGTAGGTCCACTAGGGTCTCACGGAGTTGTTGGTAGCCATGTCCATGGTTAGTAGCACATACATCTACATGTGATATAAAGTGTTGTTGATTTTATCATTCATTACATAAAATCAACAAGAAGCAAATCAAGCTCTGGGAATTAAATGCAATGCTCATGCTAACATTAGGTGCTACTTGTGCAACTATTGGATATCTTTCTACATGACACTCAACAACCATGGGTTATTTCAGAAAAAAATTTGTTGGTTGTGATTTTCGTGTTTGGATTTTTAGGGTTGTTACGGCGCCCCAAGACGAACGCCTGCATCTGGATGACCAAGACGCTCAGCTTGCACAGATCCGAGAGATGCGAGCCAAGCTCGACAAGGATCGGGAGCGCCTATGTCAGCTCGAGTGGACCCTCAAGCAAGAGCGCCGACCCCAACTCGGTGGAAGGGCCTAAGCTAGAGCCCGAGAGGTCAACTGACAGATCAATGAAGACGGGGGATCTGAGCACCCTGTCATCAACTGTTTCCCCCGAGCCAGTCAGAACATCATCGCGGCCACCATGCTTCTTCGTAACATGCCCGCGCCGTCGAACCCTCAAACTCGGCGGATACAGGACGAGGTCGAGGGACTCCTCAAGGTCACGGCTGAACAGCAGGCCGAGAGCTCGGCCTCGAGACATCGAGGGATGGCCTCGGAGCAACCTATTGAGCCCCCCGCGATGAGAGGAAGGTCTCAGTTCACCAGGAAGCGGCCCCCGAGCAAAGAAGGCGATCCCCGTTCGAGACCATATCGTCAACAACAGCGAAGCCCAAGACGAGCGCTATGACATCATCGAGAACCGACGGCGCAAGAGCGGGGACTCTGAAGATCGAGGCTACAGCGCCCATCGAGGAGGACCTACGACAGCGACGAGGACCGTTGGGCCCCCGAGCCACCGGGCCATTGAGTCTTCAGTAGGGCGATCCGCAACATGCCGCTGCCGAACCCCTTTCGACCCCCCACGAGCGTCATCAAGTACAACGGGGAAACCAAACCCGAGCTCTGGTTGACCGATTTTTGGCTAGCTTGCCAACTGGGTGGGGCACGCGACGATCGCGCCATCATCCGCCAACTCCCCCTGTTCCTCTCCGACACCGCTCGAAGGTGGCTCGAGGAGCTCCCTCCCAATCAGATCCGCAACTGGGCCGACCTGGTGCGGGTCTTCGAGGAAAACTTCAAGGGGACCTACGTGCGCCCCGGCAATTCCTAGAACCTTCGCAACTGCAAGCAGCAGCCCAGGGAGTCCCTACATGACTTCGCCCGATGCTTCTCCAGGCAACATACCGAGCTCCCGCACATCCCCGACCACGACCTCATCCTGGCGTTCGTCTTGGGTACCACCTGCAAGGAGTTGGTACGGGAGCTAGGACGCAATTTCCCCAAGACCGTCGATGAGCTGATGGACGTCATCGCCAACTACGCCGCCGGCGAGGAAGCGGTCGAAGCCTTCTTCGGCAACGAGAAGGACAAAGGGAAGTCACAGGCGACCGACACCGAGGGCACGAGCAAGGGCCCCAAGAAGGGCAATAAGAAGAAGAAGAACCAGTAGGGCAAGCGTGAGGCTACGGACGACGATCTCATTGCCGCGGTCGAGCGCAAGAAGCCTCGAGGTCCCCCAGAGGGGGCCGTCTTCGACAAGATGCTGAAGGAGCCCTACCCTTATCACAAGGGAGGGGCTAATCATAACCTCGAGGACTGCTGCATGCTCATGTACTACAAGAGTCTGGGCATCGAGAAGGACGACCACAAGAACAACAAGGGCGGCGACAAGGGCGGTGACAAGGAGGACGACAAGTTCCCGGAGGTCTTCGACTGCTACATTATCTATGGTGGCCCCTCGACCCAGCTCACGCCTCGACAGCGCAAGAGAGAGCGTCGAGAGGTATTCTCCGTCCGAGTCACTACACCCCAGTACCTCGACTGGTTCGATGCTCCCATCACGTTCGACCGTGATGACCATCCGGATCGCGTCGTCAACCCAGGAGTCTACCCGCTCATCGTCGACTCAATCATCATCAACACCCGCCTCTCCAAGGTCCTCATGGACTGGGGCAGCAGCCTCAACATTATCTACCTCGAAACCCTCGACCTCCTAGGGGTCAAGAGATCGCAGTTACGGCCCAGCACCAGGGGTTTCCATGGAGTCGTGCCAGGGAAGAAGGCCCTGCCCGTTGGTCG
Organism: Bothriochloa decipiens; assembly: GCA_023333625.1. Taxonomy (NCBI): domain Eukaryota; kingdom Viridiplantae; phylum Streptophyta; class Magnoliopsida; order Poales; family Poaceae; genus Bothriochloa; species Bothriochloa decipiens. Next base: position 2,990,652 of record CM041634.1, on the reverse strand, counting down.
CATCGACCTCCCCGTCTACTTCGGCACCCCCATGGACTTTAGAAAGGAGATCTCACCTTCGAGGTGGTTGGGTTTCACGGCACGTACCATGCCATCATCGGTCGACCCGGATACGCGCAGTTCATGGCGATCCCCAACTACACGTATCTCAAGCTCAAGATGCCGGGACCCAAGGGCGTCATCACCATCGGCTCCTACGAGCATGCATACGACTGCGACGTCGAGTGCGTCGAGAATGGAGAGGCCGTCGAGGAGTCCACCAGGTTAGCCTTGACCCTCGACGGCCTCACCGCTGAGGCCCCTGAGCCCAAGCGCCACGCAGGTAGCTTCGAGCCCGCAGAAGACACCAAGAAGATCCCCCTCGACCCGAGCGGCTCCGGCGAGAAGGCGCTGATGATCAGTGCCACCCTCGACAGCAAATAGGAAGCAATGCTCATCGACTTTCTTAGTGCGAACGCCGACATGTTTGCGTGGAGTCCCTCAGACATGCTGGGCATACCGAGGGAAGTCACCGAGCACGCCTTGGAGATCCGGGCCGGGTCCAGACCAGTGAAGCAACGCCTGCGACGCTTCGACGAAGAGAAGCACAGGATCATCGGCGAGGAGGTGCACAAGCTTGTGGTGGCCGGTTTCATCAAGGAGGTTTATCATCCCAAGTGGTTAGCTAATCCTGTACTAGTTAAGAAAAAGAATGAAAAAATGAGGATGTGTGTTGATTATACTAGTTTAAATAAAGCATGTCCTAAAGTTCCATTTCCTTAACCACGTATTGATCAAATTGTAGATTCAACTGTGGGATGTGAAACTCTCTCTTTTCTTGATGCTTATTCCGGTTACCATCAAATCAAGATGGAGTCCGACTAGCTCGCGACCTCCTTTATCACTCCTTTCGGCATGTATTGTTACGTTACCATGCCCTTCGGCCTTTGAAACGCCGGGGCAACGTATCAGCGATGCATGCTCCATGTCTTCGGCTAGCACATAGGGAACACAGTTGAGGCCTACGTCGACGACATCGTAGTCAAGTCAAAAAAGGTCGACAACCTCATCAAGGACCTTAAGATCGCATTTGAGTGCCTTCGAGCCAAAACATCAAGCTCAACTCCGAGAAATGTGTCTTTGGCATGCCTCGAGGCATGCTCTTAGGATACATCGTCTCTCAGCGCGGTATCGAGGCCAACCCCGAGAAGGTCGCGGCGATCACCAAGATGGGGCCAATTCGAGACCTGAAGGGCGTACAGAAAGTCTGGGCTGCCTCGCGGCCCTCAGCCGCTTCATCTCACACTTAGGAGAAAAGGCCTTGCCGCTGTACCGACTCGTGAAGAAATCCGAGCACTTCGCGTGGACCGTCGAGGCCGAGGAGGCCTTTGGTAAGCTCAAAAATATGCTGACCTCCCCCTGATTCTCGTACCGCCTCAACCTGCCATGCCATCTGAACAAGCCGAGCCACTTCTCCTCTACGTCACCGCAACCACCCAGGTGGTCAGCGCGGCCATAGTGGTCGAGAGGCAGGAGGAAGGGCACGCACTGCCCGTCCAACGGCCGGTTTACTTCATCAGCGAGGTGCTCTCGGAAACGAAGGTCCGCTACCCGCAAATCCAGAAGCTGCTCTACGCCATCGTGCTCACGTGCCGCACGCTCCAGCACTATTTCCTCAGCCACCCGGTCACCGTGGTTTCATCCTTTCCCCTGGGTGAGATCATCCACAACCGGGAGACCGGGGCAAGGATCGCTAAGTGGTCAGTCGAGCTCATGGGTGAGACTATCACCTACGCGCTGCGCAAAGCAATCAAGTCTCAGGTGCTGGCGGACTTCATTGCCGAATGGACCGACACCCAGCTTCCGCCGGTGTAGATTCAAGTCGAGCTGTGGACAATGTACTTCGATGGGTCGCTCATGAAGACAGGAGCAGGCGTGGGCTTGCTCTTCATCTCACCCCTCAGAGTCCACATGCGCTATGTCATTCGCATCCACTTCGCCACCTCCAACAACATCGTGGAGTATGAGGCCCTTGTCAACGGTCTATGAATCGCGCTCGAGCTCGGGATTCGACGCCTTGACGTTCGAGGCCACTCGTAACTCGTCATCGACCAAGTAATGAAGGCCTCGAGCTGCCATGACCCTAAGATGGAGGCTTACTGCAATGAGGTACGCAAGCTAGAGGATAAGTTCCAAGGACTCGAGATCAACCACGTCGCTCGACGCTACAATGAAGCCGCGGACGAGCTCGCCAAAATTGCTTCTACTTGAGGCACTGTCCCGCCAGATGTCTTCTCAAGGGACCTCGTCGAGCCCTCTGTCTACTTGGGCTTGGGGGCTGGCACCGCACCGTCAACACTCGACCCCCCGGCCTCGACCAAGGCCCTCTTGACTGGGTCTGAGGTCATGGAGATCGAGGGGTCACCCCCACCGTCAAGCCCACCACCGGGCTGGCGCATTCCCATCCTCGACTTCCTTATTCGAGGGGAGCTCCTAGAAGACCGAACCGAGGCTCAACGGATAGCTCGACGAGCCAAGACCTACGTCATCTACGGCGATGACAAGGAACTCTACCGATGAAGCCCGACTGGGATCCTCCAGCGTTGTATCAGCATCGAGGAAGGCAGGAGGCTCCTCGAGGACATTCACTCGGGCGCTTGCGGCCATCACGCCGCGCCAAGGACCCTCGTCGGCAACGCCTTCCGGCAAGGTTTCTACTGGCCGACCGCCATCACCGACGCCATCAACCTCGTCCGCTCGTGCGAGGGGTGCCAATTCTACGCCAAGCAAACACACCTCCTGGCTCACGCCCTGCAGATGATCCCCATCACTTGGCCGTTTGTGGTCTGGGGGCTCAATCTCGTGGGACCTCTCAAGAAGACAACCAGGGCTACACGCATCTGCTCGTAGCTGTCAACAAATTCACCAAGTGGATTGAGGCCTGGCCCATCGGCAAAATCTGCTCCAAGCAGGCGGTCGCATTCTTTACCGACATCATCCACCGCTTTGGGGTCCCGAACGTCATCATCACCGACAATGGCACGCAGTTCACTGGCAAGAAGTTCTTGAACTTCTGCGACCACAATCACATTCGCGTAAATTGGTCTGCAGTTGCTCATCCTCGAACCAACGGTCAGGTTGAACGCGCCAATGGCATGATCCTTCAGGGCCTCAAACCAAGATTCTACAACCGGTGGAAGAAGTATGGCACGAAGTGGGCTGCTGAGCTGCCTTCGGTCCTATGGAGCCTAAGGATGACACCTAGTCGAGCCACGGGATTTACCCCGTTCTTCCTGGTCTATGGGTCCGAGGCCGTCCTCCCCACCGATCTTGAGTACGGCTCCCCTCGACTAAAGGCCTACAACGAGCAAACGAACGAGGAGGCCCTCGCAAATGCCGTCGACCAGCTAGAAGAAGCTCGAGACATGACCCTCCTCCACTCCGTGAGGTACCAGCAGAAGCTTCGATGCTACCATGACAAGCACGTGCGCAAGAGGGATTTCCTAGTTGGCGATCTTGTCCTCCGTCGATGACAAAGCAACAAGGGGCGCCACAAGTTGACTCCACCGTGGGAAGGACCATATACCATAGCTGAGGTGCTGAAACCTAGGACATACAAGCTAGCGGACAACAAAGGCGAAACCTTCACCAACGCTTGGAACATCGAACAGCTACATCGTTTTTACCCCTAGGGCCTCGAGGATTTGTACATTTCCCGTATTATGTACACTTGTCGCATCATGAATGAATGAAATGCTCTCGATTCCAGTACTTTTTTTGTTCATAACTCTAAGGTAGCCTCGACTCTGCTTATGCAAAGTCAAGCCTCCCTCGGGGGCTACAAGGGGGGAACCCCCCGAAGTTCTAAAAAACCCGCATGTTTTTTCAAAACTCGACGTTGCTCTCTTCTTCTATGCCTCGAACACGCTTCGCAACTAAGTAGAAAACACCTCGAACTCCCTAAGGGTCGACGGTCGTCTAGCCGGGGGCTCTCCTATGCCTCTGTGCTAAGGTACCCCCACTCGCCCCCCCCCCCCCCCGAGGGATACGAGCCCGTGTCAAAAACTTAGTCAAAAAGTAGAATTCAGGCAAAAAAGAACAAGAAAACTCGAGCCTAAAAACATATCAATGAGCATTTTAGACAGTGCATAATGTTTTAAGGCCATCAGGGCCATGATACCACAATATCACAAAAACTAACTTATTGCATGGGCCCTCTGCCCAGAATTGGCTCACAGGCCCTGGTCGTCATCACCACCGTCGCCTTCTTCACCGGCGTCCCCCGCGTCCTCGGCAGGAAGAACCTCGGGCTCGAACAACTTCACCAGCTTCTCGCCCAGCTCCATGACATCCTCAATTAGGCCCTGGCATCGCTCCTCGTTCTCGGTGTCTGTTTTGGTGAGGTCAGAAACGAAGCCGTGCTTCACGACGTTCATGTCGTATGTGAAGCCGGAGTAGACAACCGCCATTGCCCGCTTCACGCCGATGTGGAGTGCCTCGCGAATGCGATCCCTCAAGGTGGCCCCGAGGTGATACAGCCGATCAATGAGCGCGGTCCCACGCACCTCCTCCATGACCTCCTCAATGGGTTCGATCCCCAAGGAGTTGCAGAGCCTGTTGATCGCGATGTGGAGCCGATCGGGCAACGCTGTTTCAGCCAGAAGGCCCTCCTGCAGCGATTTGGTGGCGGTCTGAGCGGAGAGCAGGTCTGTCTCGAGGCCTAAAGGACGAAATGAAAGTTAGTCATGGCGCACGGAGACAAGGGATTCGAAACTAAGCAAGAACACTCACTGGCGTAGTGGGTGTTGAGGGCCTCGTGGGCGTCCGCCACATCGTCACGCTCCATTCGAGCCTCATCCCGCTCCTTCTGGGCCTCCTTGAAGGCACAGACCACCTCTGTCTTCTCAAACCGTAGGTTTTCGAGGGCCTGGCCGGCTAGAATGATGGATTGCTCCTTCTCTCAAAGGGTCTCCTTCATCATGTCGAGCTCGGCGGCAAGGGTGTCGGCGTGGCGTTTCTCCCCCTCAGCCGAGATGGTGAGGGCATCGCGTGCCTCAAAAACTTGGGCGACATCGGTCTCGAGCCTCTGGATGTGCTCCGCAGCGTCTCGAGCCTCTCCCTCGAGCGACTTGACACGCTCGAGGGCCCTCTGTGCCTCTTCTAAGGCCTGGGCACCGTCGCTCTTGGCCTTCTCGACCTCCTCCTTGGCCTTGGCAGCCTCTCCCTTGGCTCGAGTGGCTTCCCCTCGAGTCGCCTCGGCATCCTCCACCTTGGTGGCCTCTTCCTTCGCTTGCCTCACCTCCTCCTCAGCCTGAGCCACCCTGTCCCGGGTGGACTGGCCAGCCTCGACCTGACGCAGCACCGCCTCCCGACCGTTGTGGGTCGCATGGAGGAAGTGGGACTTCAAGTGGGAGTGGCTCCTCACGTCCTGGAAACAAGAAGCAAAAAATTAGTCACCAGTTAAGGAGGAACCAAAGCCAAACACGCTCGGAGAAACATTTACCAAAAGGCCTCGGCCATGGTACTCGGTGACGATTTCGGCGACCAGCTTCAAAGCGTGCGCCAGCCACACCCGATACTCCTCCACGTCCTCCCAGTGCTTCACTTCTGTCAGGTCGTCCATCTAGATCCTGGGAGCAACGGGATCATGAGTTTCTCGGAGCAGAAGACGCTCTTGGCCCCAATGCAGGAGGGCCGCTTCGAGCTTCGCTCGCATCAAGGACCTAACGCTTTCCACCGCCTCGCGCGAACCACCGTAGCGCTCCACCCGGTTAGCCAGGGTGGGGAACGACGACTCGGCTTCGCCACCGCTTGGCCCGATGTCAGGGGCAGACCATCTCGACAGACCAGGGACCCCCCGGGTGGTGGATGCCTTGGCGAGCAGAAGGGCCTCATCCTCCTCCTCCCGTCGGCGTAGCGCCGAAGGACTTATGGTAGCCGTCTCCTCTTGCCGCTGTTGTGGCGAACCCGAAGCCGCCGGCTCTTCCAATGGTGTGCCCCGGGGATGCGGCGGCTGCCTCCTGACCAGCCCCTCTTCTCCCAGCCGCTCCTATGGCTCCTCCTCCTATTTCCTCTGCAAGCCCTCCTGCTCCTGCTTGCGCCGCGCCTCCACCTCACGCAGCCCCTCCGGCCACGGCTTCCGCTCCTCCGCGGATGGAGATGGAGCAGCGGCCTCCTCGTCCTCGAGGACGATGGGGGTGATCTCCGACCCCAACTCGCACCCGTCGAAGGCTCCCCCTTCGAACGAGGCGGCAGAGGTTCCGGCCTGACCCGGGGTAGGGGCCCCAGGCGTTGGGATCGGGATGGCACTCCCACCTTCTGACACTTGTCAAATGCAGGGGCCACGGACGCCAGCGCCGGGGCAGCGCTTCCCCTCTCTTGCAACTGCTCCAGCTCGGAGCCACTTCCCGCCGCGGCCCCCGAACCGCTCAAGCCTACAACAAGAGCAGAGCCCATCAGCCTACCTCGAGCCATAGCTGCGTGGGCTTGAGATAGCCAAGCCGCCTCCCATGGTGGCAGCGGTCTCGGGGTCACACCTGTTGCCGCGGCCGCCGTCCTTGTGGCCACGTCCACCCTAAGCCACTTGGCCGGCGAAGGATTTGCCTCCTCCACCCACCGCTTTAACCTGGGGAATAAGGAGGTGAGCAAAGATGCTTAGTGTTTTGGCTGGTCAAAAAAACAAGAAAGGAAACTTCGAAAAGCAAGGCTTACCCCCAAAGGGGACGACGACCTTCCCAGGACCCCTTGAGCCGCTAGAGCGCCTCGAGGCCCCACTCGGAGCTACACCTTCCCCGGAGCCGAGGCCGGCTGACACTTCTGACGGCATCGCCGCGCCCTCCTGTCCAACGAGGCCGCGCGGCCCCGAGTCCACGTCCCGAGCGCCGAGGACTAGGACCGGGTCTCCCGAGACGTGGCAGGCGGGGTCCTGCCGCGCGAGCGTTGAGACAAGGACCCAGCGTGGGACAAGGAACCGCCTTGACTCCTGTCTTGCGGCCGCTCTAGAATGTCCCCCTGCGCAGAAGGCACGTTAGCTCGGGGAGACTGGAGAGATGGGGCTCGAGGCGCGCTGCCATACCCTCGATATCATCGTCATCATCTTCCTCCTCATCCTCCTCAGAGAGAGACTCCTCCTCAGGCAGCCCATTGGGACTTTGCTTCGCGCGGCGCTTCTCGCACTCTGTACGCGCGAGGCTTCTATCTTTCTTTCTTTCTCTTCATCTCATTGTCCTGCCTCTTCTTCTGTTGTTGAGCGGTAAAGCGCCTCACCTGTCGGTCGGGGTCGTCTTCCCTCACCAGGGGCCTCGATGCCCTACAGTCGATTTTCCCCTGCACAAAAGCATCCCGGCGTAAGAACAAAGGGAAGGAAGAGAGGCAAAGTAAAACTCGAAAGGCATGGCTCGAGGCACTCACCAGGTCAAGATGGCCTTCCTCCGGCAACATGGGGATGCGGTTGATGTGCTCCGGCTTGAAGGTGCCGGCGACCGCCCCCTTTACCCGCGACACAATCTCCTCAGGGGGCAGCGCCTCGGCCGACATACGGCACCCCTTGAGCTGCTCGGGCGTCGCCTCGGGCCCCATTTGGTCCAGCCGTAACGGATGCGCCATCAAAGGGAGCACCCTCCGACGATGAAAGGCCGAGACAATGACAGCCGCCGTCAAACCCACGTCACGAAGCCTCCTCAGCGCGGTGAGGAGAGGCCTCAATCGAAGCTGTAAATCCGACGCCACACCATGCGGCCAGTTGAACGGACGCTCCATGATGAGACGCCCGGTGTGCGGCAGGAAGTACCCCTCGTCGCTGCGAAGGTAGAACCACTGTGCATTCCACTGAGCGTGGTTGGACATCAGCCCGGTGGGGATGTACTCGCACGGCTCCACCCCTGGCCTGTCTTCAGCACCAGGTTGCAGGAGCCAGTGCGGACGATTCTCCTCACGGCCTGTTCCACCGGGGCGGCGCAGAACTCCCCCTTGTAGATGTGAAGCCACAACTGCCAGTGCGGCTCCACCCCCAGGTATCCCTCGAAGACGGCCGCGAAGATAGCGGTATTGGAGATGGCATTGGGAGAGAAGTGCTGAAGCTCGACCCCGTAATGGTGGCGTAGCGCCCGCACGAATCGACTCGGGGGCGATCCAAGCCCGTGCCGGTGGAACTTGATGAAGCTCACGACGTAGCCGTCCGGCGGGTTCGGCTCCCAATCCCTCCGCGGCGGTGCTATCCACTCCGGCCATCCGGTGTGGTGATAGGGCGAAGGAGCCCCTCCCCCACCAGCTCCAACAGCCTCCGCTCTGTTACAGTCGACGGGCGTAGGCCTCCGGAGGAAGAAACGTGGGTGCCATGGCGGCAGCGGAGGCGTGGATTTGCTCGACAGACGGGTGACCGAGAAGATTCCCAATCACGATCACTCTCACTAATACCTCTTCTCTAGCGCTGGCGGGCAGGGATTCAGAAGCTCTAGCGGCGGCGGCGGAAGCAAGATGGCGAGAATGGAAGCGGACGGCACCCCACCTCCCATGAATTTATACTCGGGGGAAGAGCAACGAGCGGATCCGATGGTGGGAAAAGGCAAACCCCGCATTTACTGCGCCCACCTAACCGAACACTTGATTCTCGCAGCAGGACGCGCGCCGTTCGCTGGGCCCCTAGCCATAACCTAGGTCCGCCACGGCCACGCCGCTTCGGCCCACACCTCAAAAGGCGCGCGCAACGGGTGGGAGCGCTACATTATCTGCCGATGAAGTCTTCCACGAGAAGGAAAACAGGCCCCGGCCCCCCGACAAGCCTCGAGGGAGCGAAGACTGACCCTCGGTCAGGGTTCGACAGCCGCTCTCGAGCACCCGAGTCAGGGACGCCCCAAGGGAGCCACACGAAGCTCAGCTCGAGGACGAACTCTCGAGATCCCCTCGGGTGTATCCAAGGAAAAACGAGGATTACCATGGAATCCCCACGGAGGGAGGCATCGAGCCGCCGAGTCCTATCAAATGAAACCAGTATCCATTTATCTACTCGTTTGCATCAATGAGAATGCCTCTGGGCCACTAGTCGACCCCATCGAACGGGGCACAAGCTCTCACTTGGATCCCCCATTATCAGCTCACAGAGAACGCCGAGACTCGCCCAATCGAGGGTAGTACAGCGCTTCTCACCTCACATCCGATCGAAAGGACTCGTGAGATGGATGCCTAAGGCTAGCAAGGCCCTAGCCGCATGAGGCTCGAGGGCTCGACTACGCCTGGCACCCCTTGACAAAAGAGGGTCGAACGCACCTGGGGGCTCGATGACTCGAGCCACCCTTCGACTAGGCGCTACAACTCCAGATAACTCACCCATTCGCCACTGGAAACACCACTTCCCGTTCGACTTGCATGTGTTAAGCATGCCGCCAGCGTTCATCCTGAGCCAGGATCGAACTCTCCATGAGATTCATAGTTGCATTACTTATAGCTTCCTTATTCGTAGACAAAGCGGATTCAAAATTGTCTTTCCTTCCAAAGATAACTTGTATCCATGCGCTTCAGATTATTAGCCTGGAGTTCGCCACCAGCAGTATAGCCAACCCTACCCTATCACGTCAATCCCATAAGCCTCTTATCCATTCCAGTTCGATCGTGGTGGGGGAGTAAGTCAAAATAGAAAAAACTCACATTAGGTTTAGGGATAATCAGGCTCGAACTGATGACTTCCACCACGTCAAGGTGACACTCTACCGCTGAGTTATATCCCTTCCCCGTCCCATCGAGAAAGAGAATTAATGAATCCTAAGGCAAAGGGGTGAGAAACGCAAGGCCACTCTTCCTCCGGGCTTTCTTTCCGCACTATTATGGACAGTCAAATAATGGGAAAAATTGGATTCAATTGTCAACCGGTCCTATCGAAAATAGGATTGACTATGGATTCGAGCCATAGCACATGGTTTCATAAAATCTGTACGATTTTCCCGATCTTTATCCAAACCTTTCAGGAATGCACACTATGCCTAACTGGACAAGCACCTCTCAATAAAAGACAAATAAAGCCCTCGAAGGAGTCTCCTTACTCCTCCGAGGCCTCGGGGGCTACCCCCGCGGGGGACGCTCACACGCCCCCACGGAAAGTTATGAACCGCACCTCACTCTCGGCCTATGACCCCCAGCTCGAGTGCCAGCATTCGTGCGGGGGCTCGAGGGCTACTGTCGAGTACCTAAAAAAGGGGTACCCTTAACCGTCGACTAAGGGGATTAACCCCTGACATCAGCAAGCCAAACCCGGTATCATTAGCCCTCGCCTAGCGCAGAAACGCAAGTGCCAGGTCATACTGGGCCGGCCCACGAACGGGCCTCGGTGGTCCGGGCGGCTACCTATCCGGTGTACCCCGCTTGAGGCAAAGCAGGTCACTCGAGGGTGCCACTCGACCTACCCCTCAGTGACGGAGATCCGCCCTAGCGAACGGGCACCCCCGAGTGCGATGCACCCCTCGAATACCTACCTTCCGTATGAATCCAGGAGCATTTAATGCATTCTACCTGCTTCCGTCTAACCTCGTGCCCACAGTGACAGTAACAGTTACAAGTACACCGGTCAAGTCTTACTTTTACCTCCCATACCCGGGAATCTGACAGGTCGTATCACACTGTAACTCCATATCGTGCCTGTACCCCGTTCGGCACTCCCTTGAGACGCGTTTGTCGACACAACCCCCGTGTTTCCCAGGCTCGTTCTTATCCGCGTGGGCCTCGACCCCCTTGATCACCCCCTTGAGCGGGACTTCATCATCACCGGTCAACACTTCAACAACTCCCGACGCGATGGCTATAGGGATCCGCACGATCGTGCTTGGACATCCGTCCATCACCGACCATCAGCTGCATCACCTTACGCACGAGAAGGATGGCTGCGTCATCTCCGAACACGTCGCTATAGGACACGCCATGCTCGGCGCACGCCTCTATAGCAACACCGACATGATCGGCATCACCTCCTCGACGTCAGCAGCCACGTCCGCCCTAAGATCCATGTACCCCTGTGCCCTTCCTTCGCCTATAAAAGGGGGGCCAGGCCCTAGTCTAGAGAGGGCAACGAAACTCAACCAAAAAGCAGAGAATATAGACAGCGACCAGAGCCCAAAACGCTCAAGTCCAAGCTCACTCGCTCGCTCGCTTGTATTCACCCCTGTACAAGCACTTCGGTGCAAGATAATACAAACTCTCCCCCCTCCCCCCTCCCCGCTGGACGTAGGGCCTTCTATTGCCCGAACCAGGATAAACCTCGTGTGTTCTTCTTGCATCACCATCTGGATTAGGGAGCACGCAGTACATATTCACTCGTTGGTGCTAGGCCCCCGGGGTCGAAACACCGACAGATTTTGAAATAGAGATTAAAAAAAGGAACACATACTACCACGACATACACCAATCACCCAAGACAATACAAATATCTTCCTAAGAAAACCAAGGAGCACTAAACATGTCCATGAGTGATTCTTGAATGTCACTTAACACCATCATTTGTTTCCCACTGAGGCAAAACAAGAGGCTCACAAGTTACAACACATATATAGTTTGGTGCTATGTACGCAGAAAGTGAAGCCAAGGATCCCCAACACATACAGTGTGACGCTCTGTACCCACAAAGTGAAGCCAAGGATCCGTAAACAAAAACATCCTAAATAGCGTCTTTCAGAAATCCTTCACTTTATATAAGCATTGATAATATTCCGATTGGGCAAAAAGGTAATATTTTCATATGAAAACAACAAAGCTCGAAGCGGTTTACAGTAGTTGTTCATAGTTCATATACATCAATCCACACGACAAGGGTTAGGATCGATTCCAGATTTAAGGCCTGTACTTTGATGAAAAGGAATACTTAATATTGGAACATATCACATTCTAATCACCTATGGAAGTCAATAAGCACTTGTTTATCTGCAAAATATTGTGGGTAATCATTTACATGGCACCAGCCAATGTTGCCTGCCCGGGCTTTTGTTAGAACAAATGACTCTCTAACCTTCTGTTCTAGTATCTAAGTAGTAATCCTTCGAAGACAATTGAAACCAACAATTACATGTGCCTTAGCTTAAGAATTGCGATTCTAACAAAGAATGTGAATCAGTAGTTGCTTGTGGCATAACACTTGATAAGGTCACATGTGATTTTAAGCTACCAACTGTAAAACGTTGTTTGCTAGCTGACTGCCTAACAAAGCAAGCAGAAGACATGGCTCATGTTTATCCCTCCCTTTTGCATTCTTTTGGCTTTTGGGATAGTTAAGATGATTTGTCCCCATAAAACTACACTACTATTAACATATACAGCCACTTGTACAGAATCAGTAGGAGCTAGCAGAGAGTTAGCAAAGAGTTGCTGATACTAAATTTTGCCGTTTGAACAAAGAAACAGGGAAACAAAACTCACGATGATGCTACCCTCAATCCGGAGGTCCTTCTGCTCGAAGAGCCAGATCTGGATGCGCGCTTTCTGCAAGAACCAAATCAATTTACAAACCCTGAAGCACCGCAAGATACGCATATATGAACATATATATGGCCCAAAAACATAATAGAACTGCAATCCACTTACGCTCTGGAGGAAACGGAAGATGAGATTCTGCCGCCGGTCACGCCCACCAAGTATTCGCCAACCACAGCATCAAACATAGGGCCAGCCGATTAGGAACAGCACGACGATATTATGAATGAAAAACAGAAAAGCAAATAAGCGCAGAAGGGAAGGGGGCGGAGAGGTAGCTTACGATGGGCTGGGTCATGATACGCTGGACCTTGGTGGACGCCATGGCCGCGGCGGTGGCGGGAGCCTCCCCTCCTCCTCCTCGGAACGTCTAGAAGCTTCTGGAGACGCGCGCCGCGAGCGAGGGGGCGAAGCGAGGGAGGAGGGTTTTGTTTGGGTTCGCCACTTCGCCCTGTGCAAGCTGGAGGCGGGCGGGGGGATGCTTGCCTTTGCCGTCGGATCCAACCAACGGTTGCGATTGTAGGGCTTGAATAGGACAGCTGGAAGGGCTTTGGAATTCTCAGATGGGCCCCGGAGGAGGAAATGAATGGGCCAGAGATTGTAGGAGTTCCTCCCACTACGACATCATTTATTACAATTCTTTTTTAAACAATGTAAAATTTTGTTTTTCTATGTACTCCCTCCATCCTAAATTATCATCCTAAATTATAGTTCACTTTGACTTTTTTTTCATGTATTTTGTTATGTATGTAGACATATTATTTATCTATATACTTAGCAAAATATATAAACCAAAAATATCAAAGTGAACTACAATTTGAAACGAAGAGAGTACGGTATGTAATAGGAAATACAAGTTTCTCGGAAGAAACATATAAGGAAGTACTACAAAGAGATTCAAATATTGACATTCAAATTAAGCTTTTCAGTGCAGTTTAGATTGAGATCCAAGGTAAACGTGGGTCGCTGAATTCCCGTAGTTGCTGTTTTAGGTGAAGGGAGGGAATAATAAGAAAAAAAAAATCAATCATTCATTCAGAGAGAGATTATTGTAAAAATGACACGAGTTTCCGCGTTTTCTTTCATTAATAAAAAGGAAATGTGGGAGGAAAAGGCAAAGTGGAGACGAGAGCTGCCAGGCATAAATACAAAGGGATCAGGTAGGTGAGTGGACAGCGTCACAGCGGAGTAGTTTCGCCGTGATATGGACTGTGGCCGTCTCAGCTCCCACAGTATAGTGACACACAATTGTCTATCGTCGCTCGTCGGTGCCATGCCGGGAGCCGGCAGCCAGAACGACTATCTCCTATATAGGCTACAGCTAGCTAGCTGTAAAACGGGTGTCGTGTCTTCAATTCGGACAAGGCGGCGAAAGCATGTTCCTGCTAGCTAGACGAGAGTACGGCCCATGCATACGTATGCAGCAGGCACCTCAATTCGACGATTCCGTTTGGCAAGGGACAGCGTGCATGACAGCCATATGGATCGGACGGAGTTGAAGGTCCCCAATCTCCCCAGGCCCCGGCCGGCCACAACTATGCAAATCCAAGCATGGCATGGCATGGCATGCATCCTGCTGTCAGCCGGAGCCGGGGCGGCGGGGGCCATCAGCCATGCATGCCTGCGGCCTGCCTGCGACACTGTCGCTGACGGCGGACGGGCGCCGCCATAACTTGGCGGCAGTCGACCGCAGATGGCTGCCAAGCTATGCCGACACAAGTGTATCACCAGTCATCAGATATTCAGATGCGCCGTCGAGGCACACTGGTCGATGCATCCATGCCGAAACAAGCACAGGCCCCCATTGCCTTTTGTAACCTCTTCTAGATTCCAAGTTTACCGGCGCGGCGGCCGCACGATCTGGCGGTGGTTTTACCGTTAGTGCCGGTGCATCCACCTGCATTTCGAGCGAAGGTGATGGTGATGCCCCCGGAGCTCGATCTATATACTACAATTAAGAGTCATTCCAGCTACCGTGACAATTTCTTTAATAGCGATAGGAGAACATTTCAGCAATATTGCCGGGTTCCTGAAATGGAGCCTGAATTGTGTTAGCCTTAATTTATAGAGATATACTCCACTAGTTCCTCTAGTACTATGATACTTCGATGACTAATAATATATACTGCTAGTTGGCTGGTGGGTATTGTATTGTAATTGTAATTACAAGAAAACCAAGGAGCACTAAACATTTCATCATTCTCGCCGTTGCTGGTCGGTCGGAGGGTGCGCGACCGGCCTGGCGATGCATGCATGCATTGATGCGCGCCCGCACGGCAACAATCAGCATCGGCGTCTACAGGTCTTCCGTCGAACCAACCCAACCACCGGCCGGATCGACGACGCACAGGCCCCGCCGCAGGCAGCGCGCGACCCGGCCACTTGCATTGCACGTAGTACGTACGCCATGGCATCTCCATTTATCGCCTCCAACGCGGCGTCGTCCGGGCGCGCGCGCCACGGCAGGACGGGATGGGCCACGACGGCTGATGGCGGCCGTGGCGACGCCGTACGCGGCTGCATTTACGGCCGTCATGTGCTTCTCATGTTCTGTTCTGCGGCGGCGGGGTCGGCCAGATCGGGCGGATGGGATCAGTCCATCACATCAATCAAATCGCCCGCCCGGGCGCCTGTGCAGCCTGCTGCCTGCGCATGGGAACGTGCTAGCTGACCCGGCCCAGTGACCCGCCCGCGCCTCCCCGCTGCCGGCCGGCCATCATGGTGTCGGAGTTGCCGTGATACACCGGCACCTGCGAACACCACTAGCGACATGGCCAGTTGGCCATGCATGCATGATGCATCGCTATCGATCAGCCCGCCGCGTCGTTGTCCGCTCCGCTCCGTCGCCGTCGCCGTCGCCTATTCATCGCAGGGGTGCCGGGGCTGCATGCATGCATGTGGAGCTCGATCCACGCGCATCTGAGCGCCTGTTCGTTTCCGGCTACAGTCTTGTCGTCGCACACCGGCCGGGCTGTGGGGGACTCCTGGCCGTCAGGTTTTGTTTTGGGAGCATCCGCGCGCGCGCATGCATGTCCGCCGTGCAAACGCATGTGATCCGGCCGTTTCCCGCCGGCAGACTCCTGCATATGCGGTGCTGGGTACGGTGGATGCCGGCCGGCTGATGCTACAGCTAGTACAACCACAGTCCAGCCCACAGCTAGGACACCCTGCATCCACACCACCACATGTAGAGACTACGTATGCAGTAGCTTTCTTTGGCTTTGCCTCAAAACCCTTCTTTTCCCTCAGGAAAACACAACACTGATCAAGCAAAAAAAAAAAACACTGCATATACGTGGTAGGTACGTGCCTTTGTCTGATTCTTTTCTTTGTCTCTTGTAGAGAGTAGACTATAGCCGTACCCTATGTACATACGTATGTGTGCCTGCATTTCAATAACGATTCAGTAACTCAAGTGTAGTGCCTCATTTTAAAACATACTGTAACACTTGATCTCGATATATATATATATATATATATCCTTTCAATCGAGAGGTTGGAGCAATATTTAAAGTTCTTATATATATTTGACCGCCGTATTTCTCCAAACATGCACCCCCTATTTTCGAGCGTGTTCCAACACGATGTTCCTTATAATAATTTTATAATTTCACACAACTTTTTATAGGCCTCACAATATATGCTTGGAAAGAGAATCACAAATGTAGTGGGGGTTGTGATGAAATTAAATTAAAGGGTCTCCTAGATATATGAGTTCATATAGAGGGGTCAATTGGTTTAAAATGTCCCCGTATCGATTTTTCCCCCATGAGCGGGACATTCACCCATCATTGCTCCTAAAAAGACCCGGATGATATCGTTTTCGTCTCGCTAATGATCTGCCCAGCGCTAATGACCCCGCTATCTCCGACGCCCGCCTCCACCTCCCGTTCTCCTCCCAGCCCCCAGGAACCGCATAGACCCGCCGCCCCGCGCACGACGCCCAACACCGCAGCTCCTCTCGCTCCAAGGAATCGCCGTCCCTGCGCCCTCGCCCTCGACGTCGTTGGCTGCTCCTCGCTCTACCTCGGCGCGCCGCGGCGGAAGCAGATCGGTGTCCCTGAGCCCTCGCCTCGCGTGCTTCCTCCCCAGAAGGCCCCGAAGCGCCCACCCCGCAGTGCCTGCACAAGCCCCCGCCTCCCCGTCCCCACTTCCCCAGGCCGTCGCCAGCCCCCACGTCCACACGCCGCCGCCAGCCCCTGCACACCTTTGCCACCCGCCAGCCGTCGGACGTCGAGGCCATCCTCGAGCCGGCCTCCACAACCATGACTGACGCGGCTCCGACGTCCCTGCGCAGCGTCGCTATCCTGCTTGGCCGCCCGGCACGACGCGGCGGCCCCGGCGATGGAGCCTCCCAGAGGCATCCGGAGACGGTCATCTAATTCTTGGCGGTGCGGTGGGTTGGCGGCGGCTGTGGGACCAGGGAAGTGGAGTGGCGGCAGGAACGCGTAGTCAGCGCCGAAGATGAGCCGTCAATGGTGTCGATGTACACCCGCCGCAGATCCAAGTGGAGGAACCTCCACGGCTCTACCACATCCGAAGGTAGGTGAGATGCTGCTCGGCGAGCGGCGGCGCTTGCTTTTCCGTCTCTACTGCCTCCGACACGCCGTCCGTGCAGGCAGCACTTCCGCTGGGGGGAGCTCTTCTGGTCTCCACGGCCGCTGCTGGAGCCGCCTGGTGCAATTTGTCCATCGCTCTGTCATAGGCACGCACTGTGATCACTGATCAGGCCATTGAAAGCAAATTTGATCTAAAGTACAGGTATCTTGTCATACTCTGCAACTGCTTATGTCATCTGAATTTGTCAGAGTTAAACATGTTTCCGCCCACCATTTAGTCAAGAAGAGGCTTTTCGCTAGGAAACTGCATCGCGCTACTTTCAATTTCCACATGGATGATATTTCGTTTCTGAATCAAAACTGTAATCAGCCTGCCCTTCGCTGTATCGAAACAAAAATAATGTCATTGGCTAGGACATGGAGACAATGGACGACTGGGTTGTTGGCCAGTTGATATATAGAAAATCATGTCCCGCTAACCTTCCTTTACATTTCTAAATCAGGTACAGACCTGCCCTTTACAGTTTTAGTGTTTGTAAAGTGTAGAATCTGTGCTATGCAATTCCAATCAAAACAGGTGTGAATGCTATTTTGCTATCAAGGGCAAGGTTCACTTCAGTTGTTTGTAGGGTCAGAGGTAAATAGGAGATAGAATCTGATTCCTAACAAACACAATGGAGCTGCAGTCCATGAATTGTGCAATGAGTATACTTTAGGAGTTTGAATACCAGTAATTGTATTAAAAAAGGAATAACAAAAAATATTAAATGGCTAAATCTTCCGTGAATTCATAAAGTGCAAATGTCGCCTTGATCAAGCCCTGTGAGCACTGAGGAGCACGGTTGCTTCTCGATGTGCTGCTCATGTGAGACAGACAACTAGGAGCCGTTCTGGTTTAAAACTTATCTCTGGATAAGTATGAATCGTGTTTTCCTGTCGCTTTTTAGTAATGAGCAGTAAATGGACTTGATGGCCATCAATTTGTGTTCCCAGGTTTGAACTCGTCGACTGGAAGAAGGTCGAGGTGCATGTCAGCACAAACACAATTAATCTGAATTCTTGCTACTTGCATTTAGGGATTCAGTATCTCATCCAAAAACTAAAACTTCGAACACAATTCGTGTTGCAGATACAGAAGCTCAGTCTGGCGCCCACAACAGATCTCAGGTGTCCGGTAGCCTTCCTGAAACCAGCAGCATCAACTGCCTTTTTTGTCCACTCTTCATTTTTTTTTTCAGAATGGCATTGCTGAATCCTGAGTGTTGTACTCGATGCATGTACATAGATAAAGAGTGATCGGGATCTGCCATTTTTCCTTTTATACTAGAACCACAAGAGCATTTTGAAAGGCTGAACATGCTCTGAAAGTTCTGAAGCTATCTTGTTACACAAATTTAATTTAGTAAAATTGCGTACCCGGGAGTTATTTTTTTTCTTTTGCTACAGCAGTGTACCAGATTGTCATTAATACATCTGTGCTTCATTTTGATTCTTTCTCAGTTTAAAGGAAAAAGGTTAGTTCTGAACCTATCAATAAAGCACTTTGATAATTTGCAAGGAAGATAACCATATGTTCTTAGTAGAAAGAATTTGTTGCCAGTGATGTATTATTGTCCTGTGGAAAAGAAGATAAATAAAAAATGAGATAAATAAAAAATAATCTCAGTCACGTGATCGGCATTTTGTCATTTCGAGTCTAGGTCTGACATTTGTAAAAATTAACACTTGTAGCATCACTTTTAACGTATTACACATACATACTTAGAATGTTATCTCGTTGCAACGCACGAACACTCGCCTGGTATTTTATTAAGATGGAAAAGTTAGCTTAGATAAAACTTGGCACAAACTTGATGGCGAGCAGCCATTAAAGTTTGCCAAGGATCAAACTCCTAGCTACTGGATCAATAACGTCAAGTGGAGTTACTCTAAGCTGTATAAAATATGGACCATATGTGTCTCCACAGACTCCTCACGCGAACTTGTCAGCGATCATTGAGTGGAGGTTTTCACTAGATTAGTTAATTGTATTATAGCCTTATTACGTGAAGTAAGGATGAAACTATGCCTAGTACGGTTTTGTATTTGACTGGCTATCTTCTCCCACCTCATTTTATTTGATGTGTACATATAATTATGTGGATTTACAATTTTTAACATGCTAATTATATTGTGGACACAAGACAAAAGTGAATAATCCTTATTATGCAAGCCATATACATATCTGTTGTTCGATGGAAATGCATACTCATCAGTGTTGTAAAGTAGTGGTATGTTCTTTGTGATAACCACTTGCGCACTCATCAGTGTTGTGAATGGCATCATGTGGTGTATAAAGCGTCGGAAGCTCATTCCATGCCGCAACGCAAAGCATGCAAAGCCATATGGCGGCCTACTCCTAGAGAAAGAGGAGACGAATGAAGGCCCGCCCATGAGCTCCTCTAACCAGAGCCCTGTTCGTTTAGTCGTTTCTGGCTGATTGATTATGGTTTCTGTGAGAGAAAAATACTATTGAATGACTGACTGATTTGGCTCGTAAGCTCAAGCGAACAGACTGCAGGATGACGTGCCTCTCATCGTCTTCACCTACCATCTCCACAGCAAAACGCCCTAGTAAAAGTTAAAACAGCCGAAATGGGCCCCACAGCGCTGCATCTCGACTCTCCCTCCTGCTGGCATCTGTCACAAAGAGTTGCGCTGCATGCATCAGCCAGACAGGCACTGCCCGTTGCAGGCAGGCAGCTACGACGACGCCATGAGGTAAAATGGTTAAAAAGCCGGGAGGCAATGTTCTGTGCCGCCGGTGGCTGCATGTGTACGAGAGTACTCTACTGCGCTAATGACACCAGCCAGCAGAGGCGCCAGACCCTGTACTAATGACACGCAAAGAGACACAAAACCTTTCCTTGTGTCATTCTTGCCGTGCCCAGTGATAGAGATCATGGATGGCACAAGAAAGCTGCTGCTGCTGTCGCTGCGTCCTCCTGCAGTCCTGCTACAGCAGCAGCGGCAGGGCAAGAGAACAAACCTCACATGCTGGATTAGGGTAGTGGAAAACTAGTAACTAGTACACTGCTTAGCATGAGGCCATGCAATGAACCTACTCCTACTGCAAGCATTGTGGTATCCTTTTTTTCTCCTTAATAAAAAAGAGGCTTAAAGTGTGCACCAAATCCTACTCTTGTGATGCCTTTGAGGTCTTCAATTTCTCACTTGCAAACAATGGTTCAGCAAGAACAAAGCCAAGATAAGATACTCATCATACTTCTAATAGGCTGCAGCAGGTGGGAGATTGGTACCATCCTAGGTGTATATAATAGTCTTAAACAAAACTAGGAGGAGATCTATGGGCAGGCAGGCACAATCTGTTTCAAATGCCAATCACAGAAAAGAAATTAAAGAACAAAAGACTCCTGTCGCCATCCATCCGCTTAATTATCAGGTCAATTAACAACAACATCTACTGGCACTGCTGCTTAGCTGCTGAACCCCAGGAGGAAGCACATTAACCATTCATGCATCACAAACAAGAGCAAGTGCAAAATAAGCAAGCTTGAACTACATCAACTAGTAGAACATCCATCAACTAAACCTACTGTAATGCAGCAAACAAAGCCATCACATCGATCAAGCCAATGTGCTGCATTCTCACACGCCTAATTTCTAAGAAGAAGCTCCGAGTGAGCTCTTGAAGCAAAAACCAGTGACACAAGCAGCAAGAGATCTAGAAAACCGACCGACCGACCAACCAACTAAAGAGTGCTTAGCTCCCAACCTTGCTCCTCCTTGTTGCAGTCATCCAATTCCATAGGAGGAAGCAGCAAATTATGACTACCTGGAATGAAATGCGGATAGAAAATTACATCAGAAATTCAGTCCAAGGCCTTGTTTAGATGTTAAAAATTTTTCCAACTCTGACACTGTAGCATTTTTATTTGTATTTGATAAATATTATCCAATCATGATCTAACTAGAATTAAAAGGATGGCCTCGTGATTTACAACCAAATTATGTAATTAGTTATTTTTTTATCTACATTTAATGCTCCATGCAAGCGGCTAAAAATTGATACGATGGAGAGAGAGTGAAAAAAGTTGAAAGTTTGAATATAAGGCCTTGTTTAGATTGCCTCTAAATTCCAAGTTTTTTCACTCTCTCTCCATCATATCAATTTCTAGACTCATGCATGGAGCATTAAATGTAGGTAAAAAATAACTAATTACACAGTTTAGTTTGAAATTATGAGATGAATCTTTTAAGCCTACTTGATCCACGATTGGACAATATTTGTCAAATATGATAAAAGAGTTACTATTTATCAGGTTGAAAATTTTATCAATCTAAACAAGACCTAACTAAACAAGGCCCAAGAAACAGCAGTCCTGTAGTAGTGGGAATACAGTGCAAGAACCCAAGAAAGAAAGAATTACGAGAGAAGAATTCTCACAAGGGTGCATGTTGAGGAGCTGACGATGATGTTACTGTGATACTGGTACATGGTGTACGTATTGCTGAATGCTCATGGTGGTCCGGTTGGTGGTGGGTGGAGTAATCCGTGCTCCACTGCTGCTGTCAATGGTGAGAAGCCGAGGACACAGACGGCGGCGGCTTGTCGCCATTGCCGCTGCCGCCGTTGTGCTCCTCGTCGCCCTGTATCCTGGTGGGGATGCGGATCCCGGAGAAGCCGACGCCGGACGCGAACCCGATGGCCGACACGGTGGGGCTAAGCCCGCCACCATGCTGCTGCTGCTGCATCGGGTTGTCGGCTTCGACGGTCTCCGGCCATCCTCGCTCGGAGGGCTGGTTACTGGACTGAAGGGGTCCCCTCTGGAAGAAGAACTGGCTCTGGCCGCCAAGCGCCGCCTGCATGTGTGCCGCCTGCTGCGACACGTTGAACAGGTAGCGGCCAGTGCTCCCGCCGCCGCCTGGGTCGGGCACGGTCCACGGCACCATGCGCTGGCTCTGCGCCTGCTCGCCCCACATGGCACCCCCGCCGAACGAGTAGCTGGCGGCGCCGGGGAAGAGCGCCTGCTGTGCGGAGCCATTGCCGCCGTGGCCTTGTTGCGACCGGCCCTGCTGCTGGTGCTGGTGGTGGAACATGGGGTCTGGGAGAGACTGCAAGGACAGCCGGAGCTCCTGGCTGTGGCTGCCGGTGCGCGACAGGAGGTCAGGCGTGTAGCTTTGGAAGCCCATGGCCGACGACTGCGCAGCCGCCGTGGACGAAGACGCCTCGCCACCTCCCGTGCCTGCCATGGGAAAGAACGACTTGATCGTGTCCGCGATGGAGTCCGAGTCGAGCGACGCCGGAAGGAAGCCCGCGCCGCTGCCGCTGCCACCGGCTCCGCCAGCGCCGGGAAAGTCGAAGGCCGTGTGCGCGACGGTGATGGCCTGCGCCTGGTCGTCGGAGTTCTCGGCGGAGTCCGGGTGAGTCGACGAGGACGGCGGCGCGGCGGCATTGGCTGATGCGGTGGCCGTGGGCTGCCACGCGGGCAGCGTCTCGAGCTTGTCGATGGCGTCCTTGGCGTTCTTGATGAGCCAGTCGACGGCCTTGCTGGGTCGGTCGTAGCCCAGCCGGTCCTGCACGTCGTAGAACTGGATGGCGGTGTGCGCCGACAGGCGCACGCGCCGGTCCCGCGGCCCGCGCGCCGTGCACACCTTGCTGTGGCGGTCCTTGCGCCCCGTGGA
Source organism: Bothriochloa decipiens (assembly GCA_023333625.1). Lineage (NCBI taxonomy): Eukaryota > Viridiplantae > Streptophyta > Magnoliopsida > Poales > Poaceae > Bothriochloa > Bothriochloa decipiens. Next base: position 2,967,982 of record CM041634.1, on the reverse strand, counting down.
GCGCACAATGTGCCCTCCCTGCACGGCCACGATCTCCCCGCCGCCGCCACCGGCGCCGCCGCCCCTCACGCGCGAGTGCGACGCGGGCGTCGCGGCCACGACGACCTCTCCGCCCGCCGCTCCTCCCCGCGAACGCGAGGAGTGGGACGCCGCGGGCGGCGCTGCCTGGGCCGTGAACTGGTGCACGTGGTGCTGGCCGACTCCCCCGAAGGACAGGAGCTGCGGCTGGAAGCCGTGGTGGTGGTGCGAGTGGGAGTGGGACTGGCCGGCGTCGCCCATGGGCGCGAGAAGGGCATACTCGGCGGACAAGCCTCCCCGCTGCCTCACGGCCGCCGCGGCCTGCAGGTGCTGGAGCTGGAAGAGGGGGACCGGCGGCGGGTCTTGGTCCTGCTGCACTTGCTGCTGGTGGAGCTGCAGCAGCCGGTGGTGGTGTTGGTGCCGCTGCTGCTGCTCATCTGCTTCCTGCTGCGCTCCCGCTCCTCCTCCTCCTTCTCCGCCGCCGCCGTCGCCGCCGTGGTGGTGGTGCCTCGGATCCAGATCCCCCGCCTGCAGCTTCTGCTTGGGCGGCGCTACTGCTGCTGCTGCTCCGCGTCCGACAATGCGCGTCCATCCACCTCGCCGGAGCCCATAACTGGTACCACAAGAAACAGAAAAAGAAACACAGTCAAAAGAGTGGAGAAGAAGGCGGCGGCGGCGGCGGCGGCGGCGGCGGCGGCGGCCGCGGCATGGGGATGGAGAGCGGACGAAGTGGTGGCCAGGGATGGATGGACACTGACCCAGGAGGAGAGGAGTGGGGGGACTAAACTAGAAGAGAAGCAATCGGATTCGGATGGATGGCAACATCACATTTTAGCAGGCAGGCAGCTAGGGTGGTGGTGGTGGGGAGGCAAAGCTCGAAGCTTTCTCGCTTTCTTTTTACCCTCGGGAGTGTGGGCAGCTCCGACCGCAGGAGGCACAACGGCGGCAGCACGACACGATGATAAGACTAGGATTTGGGATTTAGCGATCGAGGAGAGAGAAAGGGGGCCGCATCGCGTGTGTCCCATCTCTTCGCTCTTGTGTCTTGTGAGTGCCACTCGCTGTCCCTCTCGCTGCCTCTCTTCCGTGTGCAGAGAGAGACTATAGAGAGAGATTGCTTTGCTGGCGGATGGCGCTGGCTGATGCTGAGAGAGAGAGCAGCTGGGGGCTGCTGGACATGGACAGGGTGGACAGCGAAGAGGGGTGTTTGGGAAGCCAAATTTGGAGGAGCTGGGACACCGTCACAGGGTGGCTCATTTCGGCACTTGGATGGAAGATTGTGGAGATGGAGACGTGGCGTGAGATGGATATTTATGTTCTTTGTATGCTTGCTTGCAAATGCCCTTGTTTGTTATGCATGCATGGGTCCGATTCTTCCCGTTACACACAACGGCCAGATGCCCGCGTGAAAACATATATGTAATTAAACCGCCACGGCTGTGTTCGTCCTTCCGTTTCCATGTTTTTCCGATTTTACACGTTGGTAAATATATCTATTATTAAGGACCTATTTGGAGGGCTTCCAACAGCTTTATAAAGTTGTTGGAGCTTTTTTTTTGCCAAATAATCTTTTTTAAAACAGCTTCACTTATGAGTTATTTTTTTCCCTCTCACAGAATAATAGAATATGATAGAGCTAGAAAAAAAAGTAGCTTTCTCTGGCTCTCTCCCTCATTTTCTCTCTTATATGCATGCATGAAGTTATTGGTGAAACTATTTTGCCAAATAACATTTTTAAAACATCTCAACTTCATCTAGAGAGTTTGCTCATGAAGCCATTTTCCAAAAAAAACAGCTTCACCAGTGAAGCTAAGCCCTCCCAAACAGGGCCTAATCCGCCCCCCCCCCCCCCCCCAAAGTGCTATGCTTTTTTTATGAGTGAATTTGAAAGGTCTATTAATAAAATTTTGGTCTGTAGACGCATTTATCATAAAGAAACGAATTCTTGAAAAAAAAAAGATGATAACAATGGAAATATGAGTGGGACCTAATGAGGTCTAAGCAAATTTGAATCCCAAAGACTCGATATATAGAACTCAAAACCACTTCTTAATCGTACAACTTTCATTTAGCTCCAGGTTATTGTCTCCCTATAATATGATACTTTCTTTTAGTTTTCTACAAATATTCCAACTTGGTGCTTCCAACTAGTTGGATTTTGTTTCTCCTACAATGCTATACTTCGACCAACAGAAAATAATATGCCCATTATGGAATCAAAACGGTCTACAAATAAAGTGACACTTTTATCTGGCTAAACATATAGATGAGAACATAACCTTTCGCCACAAAATTAATACAATTGTTGTAGATCTTTTTCGAGGAATTAAATAATTTAAGTTTGGTCATATTTATATAAGAAGTACTAGGTTTTATGACACATAATAAGTGACCCCTCTGTTTTCTACATGTTGTATTAGTTTTGGACCATCGTTTTTAAAAATTGTAGTTAACAACATAATATTCATGTTTTTTGATTCACTATGAGAAACAATTTAGTATTTATATGTAGTCCACATGTTGTGAAACTACATGGAATTTTAAAATTGATAATAGTTAAAGCTAGGAATGCTTGTCTTTGAAGACCTAAAAGATGGATGGTATCATCAGATCAATCGTGTAATATTTTCATAGTAAGCATATTTAAAGATGTAATATATCGATATCATTCCTTATAGACTTAGGGGGTGTTTAGTTTGAGCTACAAAATGGTTTAGTCCCTTTTAGCAACTATAGGGTTGCTAAAAGTTGCTAGAGAGGACTAAAGTCCTTTTAGTTCCATTTAGTAGAAGTGTGTGTGATTAAAAGCTAGAAATAGGACTAAATTTAGGTACTACTACTTGGGCCGTGCCCACGCGGCGGTGTTTCCATGCATTGCCGGCAGCCGGCGGCAACATGGCTGAAGGCTGAAGCCCCCTGGCCCTCCTGAGCGTTTCGTTTCGTTTTTGTTGGATGCTACGCGTGCCACATGGGGGACTACTAGCTTGCATTGCTTTAGGGAACTGGGGACTGGGGAAGGAGGCTCCGTGTGACGGTGACTGTGAGCGTGATCGACAAGCGTGTGATCCAGTCGAGACCCAACTCTCGCGCGCGCTGGCGCGGCGACCAACTTTTGGCTCCCTTGCCTTCCGGCCGGCCGGCCGGCCACCGGGCTTTGAGCAGGTAAATTGCTTTTTATTCCACGCTTTGAATTGCTTTGCCAAAAGAGACGCGCGCCCTTTTTATCGGTCCGGTTCCTGGTTCTGCTTCTCTCTCACACACACACGCACACATGGTGACGCGCACTGCAGCCGAGCCAAAGCCAAACCGGCCGGTGTACATGTGGGGTGCGAATGTGCGGTGCGAGCAAGGGAAAAGCGAGACAGACGCGTCCTCCCTCGAATCTCTAGTAGGAGGCGTACTAAACCTGCTTCTTGCTGGAGAATTTTGCTTTGGCTCGCTAAAACGCTTTGCCGCGGCCTCCTGCAGCCTGCTGCTTGCTTTGCTGTGCTCTGAATTTTATCCTGTTGTCCAGTGTGCGGGCATCAGACACGGAGACATTCGACGATCCGCGCCTGAATAAAATTCACCACCACCGGGCCAACCCATACAGGCACGTTCCTGGGGCAGGGAGGCATTATTTTTCTTTTGAGCCTTTTACTTGTGTGCTATTAAAAAAGATGGTCTAATTGTTTAAGCCACTAGAAAGTTCAATCTATCGTGTATGTCCAACTTCCTAAAACTTTTCTCTTCCACGTCATTCCATTTGTTTCTCTTCTTAACGGTGTCAAACTGAGTTGAAAAAAGCCATAAATGCTCTCTGCCCTCTGAGTCAATGACTGCTTGGTCCCACCATTCTCTTTTTTGTCTTCAATGACGAGTGGACCCCACATGCAAGGCTGGTCATCCCCTACCTCCCCTCCATCTCGCGACTCCTGGAGCAGACGATGGCCTAACAAACCCCCGGTCGCAGAGAAGCCTGCAGCCCTCCTCGGTCGTGGGGCTCACTGCCCGACGGCGGCACGCGCTCACAACGACAGAGCGCGCGGGCCGAGGGCGCTCGCGGAGCGCGGCGGCGGAGGTCGTGGTGGAGCGCGTGCGCGGATGTCGCGGCGGCGCGGCGGCAGGGCGCTCGCGGTGGCGCGTGCAAGCGTGCGGAGCTAGCAGCGGCGGAACCGCCGACGACGAGCCGACCCGCGCGCCGGTGGCCCAATGCGAGACACAGTGCTGGTCAGCGCTCGTGGCAGCAGCAGCCACTGCTTGTGCGGACAGCGCTCGTGAGGTGGTGGTGTTCCCGTCGCCACAAAGAGTATCTGGGACTGCTGTGTGCTGCCATGGATGGAAGGAAGAGAAAGGGGCTGGCTGGAGGTTGAGGATGGACCCGACAGATAGGGTCCACCTGTCAGTAGGTGTGAACCAAAGTATGAAGTAAGAGAAAGCAAGGGGATAAAGATAGAAGGGGTATTTTGGACTTTTAAATGGTCGGACTCACTTGTCGGCGGTGAAAAAAATGAAATAAAAATAGAATGGCATGGAAGAGAAAAGTTTTAGGAAGTTAGACATACGTGGTAGATTAAATCTTTTAGTGGCTTGAATAATTAGACAATCTTTTTTAATGATACACGAGTAAAAGACTCTTTTCTTTTTCATTTCTCCCTTGCATGGCTGCACGATGCATCCAGGCATGCGGCGAGGAGGCACGAGCATGGGCGCACCGCTGCACGGGCACGCGGCACCCCACATGCATCGCTGCGATCCTGTAGGGGTACCAGGTTTCATTCACTCTGTCATGTCAAGCTTCGCGACTTGTCTTTGATGCGCGATTTGATTGTTGACGGGGATTTGGATGTGGTGGCCGGCGAGGCCGCCAGCGCTGCACCGTGGCCGGACACGCCCGGACAGCACGCCGGCCGCCGGAAACAAATCCACTCACGCGCGCCCACGTTTCCCTTGTCTTGTCAAAATCCAATATCGATGCGGCCATGATTGTATTGTCTGCCCGTGCTGTCATCATGCGCACCTCCTACGGATTCGGATTGGACTAGCAGCACAGAGCACACGCTAGAACAAGCTAATTTTTAGCACGTGATTGTTTGGAGACTAATAGGTGGTTGGATGATGAGTTGCTAACAGTTGTACCATATATGAACTACTTAACGTCTAATAGGACGTTCGCAGCAGTGCGCGGGTTGAAATAACTAGTTGAGGTGGCGTTCAAATAAGATAGAGTAAAAAGATAAGAGACTTGCTATATCTCAGTCGCCTAGGTTTTTGAAAAAATCCAAAAACCCAGGCGACGTCCTGGATCGTTGGATGAAGATCCAAAGGCCAAATCTGTTTCTGCGCATGCATCTGTCACTCTCTGTACAAACAGGTCCGCAATTTGAACCGTGAATCCACCCAGCCAGATATCAGGCCCGCCAAGCCTTAACGGGCATATGATCCGATACCCGTTAAATAAGGTTGGTGCTCATTTGAGCCAAAATGAAGCTATTGGCCCATTTAAACATACGTACAAGCACACAAAAAATTACAACTTTGCCACTGCACCCTCCAGCCAATCAAACTAACAATCTGTATTGAGTGCATTACGATTCTGATTCTCTTAAAATTACAAAACACAAATATAGAAATTGCACATTCCAAATAGTGCAAATTGTACTTGTTTTTAATGCAATTATATAATGTATATGTATATAAACACAAATCTAGCTCATGCATGTGGAGCCTGCTAATAGTGTGGTTAACTTGTGCTATTGAACAAATCTTTTGCAGACAGAAAGGATACATGGCACAGGAATTACAAGGACAACACAATGACTTGCTCAACCTGATGAAAAGTGATGCACGGCACAGCACAATGCTAGATACTTGAGGCTCTTCCATTTGAATGCTGAGTTAGCAAAGGACACTTCAGCTACGTTGCACATGTACTTGACATTGGATGTAAGGATGGCTGGAAGACAAGTTATCTTTAATATTCCTGTTGATGATCCACTTTGAAACACACACACACACTCACACAGAAACCCACATCTAGAACTGGGATAAAGCAATATTACCCACATCTGAAACTGGGATAAAGCAATATTACCCACATCTGGACTCTGTCTCTGCCCTAGGACACAGCAAAATCCATAGTAGTACCACAAAGCTTCCCTCACACATTTTTCCTCAAATCCTAAAAAGTTAGAAATAATATTAGCCAACCAACAGATTTGAGCAAGAAACCATCAGTCAGATCACAAGGACAAACAAGAAAGACTAAAATAGCACAAGTTAATGAAGAAACCCAAAGAATGCTATTTGAAAGAAAGACAAAACAGTTATAACCATGACATAGTGATGGAAATAGTCCATCACATAAACACAGAACTACATAGTGCTTCTGCATTTGGACCATAGATCGACAAAATTTCATATACTCATCACCACAATTTCAGTAATCTATATTTGCAATTTACAATATTAAAGTTTGCAATTCTTAGGACCTATATACAAAATTTACTGTAAATATATAAAAAAACAATCAAATCCTATAGAAAATGGACTTCTCAACCATTACTGGAATGTGAACACTTTGCAGTAGAAAAACATGTGATGTGATGCCTTGCCGAAAGACATGTGCACAACAACCTCAATCGCGCTCTGTTTGCAAGTGGAGCCACAGTACACTCCAAATTACTAGAATTGACACGCCAGTGAGTGCAGACTGGTGGCAAACTCAAAAGTCAGGATAAGAACAATTTAACAACAACCCACCTGCCTGAACAACAAAACATGACCAAAATCACAATCATTGATAGCACAAGCACAAAGACAATAGACAATTTTTTTCCTATGAAAGGACAATAGACAAAAACTCTAACAAGGCCAGCAATTACAAACTTAGGATGGGATATAGCAGCACAAGCACATAGACAAGAGATAATTTTTCTATATTAGGACAATAGACAAAAACACTGTCCCAAGGCCAGCATAATTACAAACCTAGGATGGGATATAGCAGCAGAAGCACATAGATAAGAGATAATTTTTTTATAGTAGGACAATAGACAAAAAGCTCTCTCTACAGGCCAGCACAATTACAAAACTATGATGGGATATAGCAGCACATGTACATAGACAAGAGACAAATTTTTATCTATAGTAGTACAATAGACAAAAGCTCTATCACCAGAACAGCACAACTACAGAACTATGGGGCGAGGCCAATACTTTTACTACCTGCTAAGAAAAGGCTTGCTCAAAAGGTAGGTTCAAGCGGAATATTTTAATTGGCAAGAAAAGGCATTTAGTGATCTAGAATTGATGCTCACATGACTAGGCTAACATCAGCATGACAGTACAATTGCATATACTCAGCACTAAAATTGTGGTTCCCTAAATTTGCAATTTACATTATTCCTGTGTGCAATTCTTTAGATCACCTATATACATAGTTAACTGCAGATAATATACAATAACATATGTAACTGTTTATTGAGAAAAGCCATATATTAGTGCATTGCCAATAGGACTCTTTAACAGAAAGGGCATACTTAATGGCTTATAGATATCCACAGAAAAAGGCACAATACCTTGTGAAGGTGAAAAGACCCGCATCTTTAGCCAATTGAGCTTCTTTTGAATGGCACAGATTGCCCACATGAGATCAACATGCAACACAAGAGGAATCATTTAGGACTATTGCTTGATATCATAAATAGTACTGACTGATGGTAAATAGACATGAATGCATATTGCCTATTAGTTACTACTTACATTTCAGCAAAAAAAATGTAAAAGGTCAGGCCCAACTCCTAGCAGAAAAAGACAAAACCACAAGCCAAACATGTCAACAACTGATCTATCTTGCCATATCTGCAGCAACAATGCTTTAAAACTAACATTTAACTTCCATTTACTGCAGAACTAATCTAACTAGTCATATCAGCAAGGTTAGTAACATTAACATCCTACTACGAGGGTAAGTCTTCCTAGGCAAGGTAGTCACCAAGTGCCAGAACAAATTCATGGAGTGTTTACCGCCACTCGACACAACTACCATAGTTGAGACCCAACTCACAAAGAACAAAGTTTAGGATGTCTTAGCACAGATGACAAGGACAATGACAAAAATACAAAGTTTAGGATGTGTTAGCACATATTACAAGTAACAATTTTTTTCTATGCAAAGACAAGGACAAAATAATGGGTATAAGCTTCCACAAATCACAATTAACAAAGCTTCAGACATGTTACCACAAATGACAAAGCTTCCACAAATCCTATCCTAAGCATGAACCATGAGATCTTTGTTGCATGCCTCTACTTACAAACACATGATGAACCTACTATAGAAATTGAACAAATGACAAACCCACTACCCCATACCTCTGCTTGCCACACAAGCATGCATAAATCATGACAAATCGATCCAGATCTACAAGTCAAAACAATGAGAGAGAAGGGGCCGCGAAGGAATTGTTTGTGCACCTGACAATGACTATAGAGCCATAAATATCAATAGAGCCACAATATTTGGCACCTGGAGAGAGGGCGGAGCAAAGCAGGCAATCCAACAAATTATCACTGTTGACTGGAACCAACCAAGGGCAGAAACAAAAAAACAGGGAAGGGGGCAACGAGAGATTCACCTGTACTCTGGGCCAACACGCACAGCGAGACCCTGGAGCTCCCCCTTTGATGTACTGTGGAGCAACCTCCAACCCAGGGCTCCCATCCTACAGGAACAGAAGGAAGGAAATTATGTCGTCAGATGGAAATTAATCACTGCAATGTTGTAGCATAGAGGTTTTAGGTTTTAGCTTCTAGTTAAAACCACAAAAAATCAGCATGGAACCAACAATGTTTCTACTCAAAGCCACAGTGAATGAACAAAGACATAATACTTTAGATATTTAGATATTCGGGGACTACTACTTATCACTACTACTTCACATGTTCAGATGTTCAAGGAACAAAACCAAAGTGGACAACCATTTCTTTCTAGGACTAGGAACTAGGAAGGAAGGAAGTAGAGATAGGACGGACTCCAAAAAAATATGATTCTAAGGAATCACAGGACATCATTAACCACCTAGCTATTGTATTCCACACTTCCTAAATGATGCTTTAGGAATCCTTTTATACCACAATACACTCGACAACTATGACAATTGCTACAGACATGCATCATGCATCCATCCACTTAATCACTAGTCCACAACTAGCAAAAAAGGAAATAACATTAATAATTTCACCATGGAATGCCTAGATTTGAGATCACAAGTCCATAAGAGTGCCGAGTTATTCCAATTGAGTAGGCTTTTATAGTAGCATTACAAAAGCAACAGCTAGTTAGTGAAGTGTCAGAAACTCTAAAATAATTTGCTCACTAAAGATAAGACAGACAATAGATTAGTAACCTTCATTGACATAATCAACAGTTCTGTTCTGGACATAGATAGGCGTGCTCAAATCAACACAGAAGCACAATGTGAATCAACCCATTTACAAGGACAGAAAATTCATCCTATTTTAACACAGCAATGCTTTCTAGGGTATTTGCATGTGATGTCAGTCCATTGATAGCACCAGCATGTAGTATGAAACAACCATATCCATAACAATTAAGGCTTGAGTTCTAAGAACTAGATGAGAATAGTGAAAAGAAGACGAGTTGTGATTGTGTTGTTACAGCTCTACAGACCTGCCATTTACATCCTTGAGATGTCACAACTTTAGCAAAACCCTAAAGCACGGCGTGCCTAATCCCAAACTAGACAGACTAAAATCAAAATCAAACTTAGTCTGAGAGCCCTGAAGCTCGGTAACTGAACATCTCAAACTCTGCATCCAGTATAAAAAATCAGAGGAATCCTACCCTTAACACAATCTGATCTGCATTCAGCGCCAAAAATAGAACATCTAAAGCTCTGCAATCCAGTTGCCTCATCCACACAAATCCATGCCGCAAATAGCAGCGCTACCTCTCAGCGCAATAGAGGGTCACTAGTCATCTCCCATGGCTGAAAACAAGCGACGACATCCATCAGTTCATCCAAGGTTGTGGCAAGCCAACTACACAAACAACGCTACAGATCACCCATCGATATACCCTACCCATACCTGTAGCAACAATCACCATTCCCCCATTCCGGCGAAGCAGATCTAGAGCTCAAATCGAGGGAGAGCGAGTCGTACCTTACAAGCGAACTCCAAATCAAGGGAAACGACCTCCGGCGCAGCAAGGGAACTCCGAATCCTCAAAGGAAGAACCTCCGACGCGCCGGGACGGAGACGAACACGGAGAGGAGCAGCCAAATCGCCTCCTCCACCGTGACGACACCGAGACCTTTCCTCTCTCGATGTGCAGAAAGAGAATACAAACAGTGTCCTGTGTCCTCTCGATGTCCTCTCCGGATCGGGCTACACAAGTGATACTCTAAGCGGTAGCGGGTAGCGCACAGACCCGACAAACACCACCGAACCCGTGACGAGTAGCGCTCGCGTCGCCCTGGCGCGCGCCGCGTGTCACCTGGCCAAAGGGACAAAACCCAGGCGACCATCAGATAGGAAAAGTGAAAGGAAAAATTCCATTTTGAGCCATCGAACTTTTGACGAAGTCTGAGAGTGAAAGTGAAACTTCAAAACCAGAAATCTTTGGCCATTCAACTCTTCAAATCGTTCACATTTGAGCATCGAACGGTTTTGGTCGATGGTTTCACTGATGTCTCTCTGCGCGCCAGAGCAGGTCGGTCAACATATTCGCATAGCTCGTTTGGCACGCCCTTAGCAGCTTCAAACCTGCTATATATATGTTTGGTTCACTACCACAATTACATCGTGTGGCTTGATATGCTCTTTTTAGCCTTCTGCCCCCACGTGTCATAGACATGTTTTTTATCCTAGAACTTTGTTGTAATTGTGGTTTTATTTTTGTTTATTGCATTTTATGTTATAGGCGGAATCTGTAATGTAAGGTTTGGCAAAAAGTTAGCTGCCAACAGAACAGCCTGCAAGCTAACGACAAATAATATGGATGAGGGACAGCCCAGTTATACACTTTAGCACTCTCCGCACATGTATGTATGATATATATCTGAAGACTCAAACTTAGACATGGGAGGGATCGAGCGGAGCTATAATAATATTCAACACTGCACCCGCTAGCATTCTTCGAAAATGAGACCACGTAAATGCTAGGGAAAATTTTGGACAAGCCAGTACTATATATGTTTACAAATTTTCTTCAAGAAAGAGTGAAGTTCAAGTTCATCGTTATAATATATTTTCAGTTTTCAAATACCAGTTGTGCGGGTCTGCTAGCTAGGAGTAGTTCTCAAAATCCAACTCGAGTTCTGTTTGGCTGATCTGATATATTTACTCAATTTAGAGCTAGACTAGACTAGAGATAGTACTTCTACTATGATTTGTTCATTTGTTTCAAAAAAAAATACGTACAATTCTTGTGCTAGTAAAGAATGGAGCGGAGACCGACATTCGAAAACGCAGTGATATGATATTCTATACCTGGCGTGGCGTGACGTGTAGATTAAAATAGAAAGAGGAAGCTTTCTGCTTTCAACTGCATGCACATGCATTGGCCACATGAACAGTAGCATGCATGCGAGCTACAGCTATGAATATGATAGACGACGTCGTCGTCGACTCACCGACCCTTGCTAGATACTTACATTATTCGCGTGTGGTCGCTACTTGTGGTTTCTATATATGTGAGCGTGAGATTTGATGTTGACTGCAGACTTTTGCCTTCAATTGGCATGTACGGAGAATCGTTGTTATCGTCGGCATCTCTCCGTCGTGGCCTGAAATGGCGAGTGGGAGTGGCTACTGGCTAGCAAAGCAAAGACAACCCGTCAGCCCTGCTGGCCAACCGTTTGCATAGCTAGCTAGCTAGCTGTTGGGCCAAGTGACAAAATAAAGCGACGTGGCATCTTGGCTTGGCTACCTCTTTTGGGTCGAGAACAAAATTCGATTTTCCACTGACAAAAACAAGCTATTGGCTTATGTTTTGTCATGGCCTAGTTGGCAAACAGTGGCGGACCTAGGATTTTATCATAGGGTATGCACGTCTCAAAAATTTTACCGATTCACAACTAAAATTTTCTGATTCACAACAAGAGGAAAAAAATATAGAAAAACTAAAGGATGAAATATATTATCTATACTTAATTTAATTTTAAAAGTGTCAAAAGAAAATTTTTAAAGACGTCAAAAGAAAAATAAAATTTAGAACGGCGCTATATTAAGCTGCAAAGGAATGCAAAATGAAAAATAATAAAAACAAAATGTGAGTGTGGTGAGGATTGAACCAGCGACCTCATGGTTTGAAAAAAAAAAAAAGACTTACCACTGCGCTAAGATGATGTAACAATAACCAAATTTGCATATCTTGTTATCTATTTTTTCTAGTCCAGTGTTAAATTGTACATGGCTGCCCACAGGGTATACGGTGGACCACCCTGCATACTCTGTGGGTCCGCCCCTGTTGACAAAGGGGGGAAAAAAGGGAACTTAGAGAGGGGAAAACATTGTCGCATTACCAAAGTCCACATAAAATGGACTTAGATCAAGGTCGAAACCAAATGGTGCCGACACTTATGGTACTAGAGTTAATTATAAGAGTACATTAATTTAAACTAATATACCAACTGTAGCATATTCCATGGAACAAATAATGAAACAAAGTTTGTCGTTATAGATGTTTTGAGCAGAGGAAGCACTGTATGTTTGTTGGAAGAGCAAATTTACCGTAGAATATACTTGAAATTGGTATTTAATTTTCTGATAGACACTACTCAATATTGTGTTTGCTTATTAGATGACCCTATTCAACTGTGGCAAGTACGGAGTACTCGGGCATGCAAGTGGTTGGGTCTGTCCGGTACGCAGGCAAGAAAATCAATGTTTGATGACGAAATACTCCTAGTAGGCTGATAGTAGGCCGAGACCAGTAGTAGCATGCACGCCCAAGTTGCCGCAGGCTTGGCCAGTGGATGCATGCAGGCATGCTGCGCCTGCGAAAGCCCACCGTTCTCTTCGACGGTGCCAGCAGCGCGGCCCAGCGTCCCTCTCATGCATGCATGCGCACCCGGCAGGCCGGCCGTAGGCATGTGTCCACTGCACTGCGCGCCCTTTTCTTTGACGCGCATGCATGCACGCACACGCATCTCCAGGGCTAGCTAGCTTTACAGTTGGGTCTCCAGGACGTACTAGCTCACACAGCTAGTAGCCCGGCCGGCCGCTGGCGCTGGGACCCGGGTGACGCCGTGACGGTGGCATGGATGCGCGCTACCGGTCGGTGCGATGTTGCATGCACGACCGAGCTCATCGCTGACGCCTGTTCTGGTAACTAGCGAGCGAGCGGCCGCATGCAGCTGCTACGCAACGCGCTGCGGTCCGCACACCGCAGGCGCCATCGACGCGACAGCCCCAACACTCCAACTGCAAACGACAAGCAAGCAACGTAAGAGGTGGTCCTGAATTCCAAATTGTTTGTAGATCCGGAGTAGATTTTTTTTATTAGGTACGCACGCTACTTATCCCTAAATCCACTACAGCGTACCCTCTCCGTTTTAAAATATCCGTCGCTTACGCTTCTAAAGGAACAACTATCAATGATTTGTGAAGTTGATCCTTGCGGCTGCTGAAATGGAAGCTTTTTAGGCCCCCTACGGACCCTTCGGTTGTGAGATAAAATTTGAAAAAACCTCCCCTACAGACCTAGCTAATAATAATAGCTCGACCGTTACCTTAAAATTAACGATTTAGTCCATGAAAAGTTATTACCTTGCTCTTACAAGCTAAATATGCTACTATCTATCTATTAACTCCATAATTCGAAAAGACTCGGTTGATAGCCCCACTAATAAAAAGCTATTCCTTCCATTCTTGAAATGGAATTGTTTTGACTTTTCTAGAAATATCGTTTTTGCTATGAATTTAGATAAATATACATGGATATATAACAAAATCAACGTATCTAGAAAAAAAGAGACAAAACATTTTATAATTTAGAACAGAAGAAGCATGTGAACTAGCTTCTTTCATCAATTAACTAACTCAGATAAAAATTAGCTGCCTATAATGATTGGTGACGTGGTGTGTTAAACTATTTCTGTCCCCCCTAGCTAGCTTCTTCTTAGCGTCAATCAATATGTAATGGATGGATGGAAATGCTCTAGCTACCATGCTACGACGTAGGCGCATGCATGCGGTGGATCCTGGCCGGCAGGTCGGTGGCATGCATCGATCATCGTCGGTGAGGGATCGGAACAGGGAAACAAATAAATCTATCGCTTCGGTCAAAACAAAAACAAAAAAAAATCTATCGCGACACCCACCACGGACCTGCAGGCCTGCTTTGGGTTTGGGATCTCATCTTCATCTAGTCGTAGCTGCTAGTACTAGAAGCAGCACAACCTGGTCCTCTTTTGGTGTCGTCGTCGTCTCATCTGATCCATCTCTCTCTCCTGAGTCCTGAGTCCTGACGGCGGTGTTGGCCGGCCGGCCGGCGGTCCACCACGCCGATCGCGAGTTCCCCATACCATACTACCAATGCACACGGTCGATTGTAGAATCACGTGTGTGTGTGTGGGCGTCAAAAAAACTCTCAGCAGCCGAGCAACCGGCCGGTCGATCGAGCATCGAGAGAGACCACAGCCATTATCTGGCTATTCTATCCATCTTTGATGCTGGGTTCATTCCCACGGCGACGACAGCGATGCTATCAGCGCGCTAGCTGGTTGACCGTGAGTGAATGTGACATGCATGTGCAGTGCATCTGTGGAGTGATATCGGGGAGAGGCCGACAGATGGATGGACAGGACTGCCGCTGCTGGTTGAGGAACATCGTCTAGCTAACTGATGGCGACCACCACACAGACCCGCTTGGTGCCTTGCAGTGTAGGCGGAGGATCTCCCAGCGGCATCTCCCAGTTGGCCGTGTGTGAATGATTGAGCTCGATGTGAATAAGCATGCAGCGCTTTTCATGGCGACGCGTGCACGACGACGAGGAGGACGACGAAAAAAAGGGACGTGTCCTACTCCGATCCATGCATGATGGATGGATGGACCGAGCATCGTCGATGACACGCGAGCGAGGTGACGTACTACGTGTCCAACGAATGAAAGATAGATTAATGGCGGGCAGCAACCAGCTATGGCCTATGGATGCAGGGACCAGACTACGGCTAGCTAATTGAACACATGCACGCATGCAGACGCGCCGCGAGAGAGAGAGAGAGAGAGAGATCTGGATGGGCTAGCTGGGGATGCATGTACAGCTGCGCTTGCATTGCTTCCCTCTCTGGCAGTCGTTCCTGTGGCTCAGCTCGTGACTCGCAAACAGCTCGCAGCGTGCTCCAATTCCACTCAATCATCCATGTGGATTCACATTCGCTCGTCTTTTTGAATCGGAGGCGGTAGGAGTGAGAGTGAGAACAGTGCTGCATACAGTCGTGCAGTACAGTACAGTAGTGTGCGCAACAGTGCTACGAGTACAACCGCCATGATCAGTGGGTAACTGTAGCTCACGTCGTCGCATGGCACTCGCTGCTGCATCAGCCACTCGCTGCTCGTTAGCTCGTGGGTGGTGGGGCTTTAGCTACACTGCACACTACTACTACGTCGCTACCGCTATATATGCATTTCCCATTTTTTTTTACGGCTAGAAATTACCGTACTTATGTGCGTACCACGTAGGTGCCACTCCGTGTATTTCGACACCCCTGGGATATATTGTAAAACATTCATAGAAAAATAACAAATTTCATGTACTCCTGGAACTGGAAGTGAAATTCCTACACGTTTTATCTTGTACTCTCTGGTCAAAATTATATATGTTTTGGCTTTTCTAATGTATAGTTTTTTCTGTGCACTTATATATTATGTCTCAACGTAAAATAAATTCAATGTATCTACAAAAGTCATTAAGCCTTGTAGTGCATATACAAAATGAGCACCTGAAATTTGTTCCTTTTGTATGAATTTGGAACAGAGGACATACTTTTTGTATGAATTTTATGGATGAGTTTCCTTTTTTTTTTAAAAAAGAAAAATCACCGATTCCATGAAGAGGTGGTTGTTTGTCGTACTAAATTTTCTCTCACACTTCCTGTGTAGTAGAATTATAATTTATTTATATGACGATTGAAGAACAACAGTATCATAATTTTTGATGACAAAACAAAGCAATAGTATTAACTTGTTAGCAGCTATTCAATTTTTACATACGTGTAGAACGGTGATTTGACCGAGCGAGATGCGGGTACGTTACACGATTGCTACAGTTCCACGATAGTATAGTGTAGTACTAAATTACTGTGGCCATGGCCCATATGGATTAAACTTACTGTGCGTGTATTGACCGCATGGTACGTACAGTACGTACTGGCCTCGATACGGTATGTATTGTACAGTGTGTTATTCGTTCCCGATGACGCATCAACACAGCGCGTTGCTGCACGTCTAGTACCAGTACAACAATATTCATTCGGCTGCTGCCACTGCAGATGCAGATATATATCCAGTGCAGCGCAGCTCTGCGGGTATGTACCGGCGGTGTACACAGTGCGGTTCACAAGTCGTCCAGGAAATGATACAACAGTAGTAGCAGGTGCCAACGGCGGCCGGCCAGGGTGTCATCAGCATGGCTCATTAGCAAATCAAAAAAAGGCCTCGCCAAAAAAAAATGGGGCACTCTACTACTGTGGTACTTATTTTTAACCAGCGCGCGGTAAAGGTAAAGCAAGCCTGAACGTGAAATTTGAACCGTGATAGAGCTACTGTACCCCTGATAATTAATAAATGTATCTTCATCGCTGGTAAACCAGGAGTACTAGAAGCGTGTTCGCTGGACCATATCTTAGGTTTTCTAGCTTTATGTTCACAATGAAACACGTTGTAGTACTCTACTGCTCTTTTTATACTACGCGCGCAGACGCAAAGCGGCAGTACACATACCATTCCGTAAGAGAAGCACACAGACCGCGCGCGCGACGAAACGGATCGACACGAACGGGAGAAGCTTTTTTTGGAAGAAAAAAAAAAGAAACACAGAAAGGCGAGGCGTGCAGGCGGCGTGGCATGCGCAAGCTTGGTTGGCCGATCAAAATCCTCGGTCTCGCGGCGGCCACGTGCCAGTCAGGTCAGCCTCCGCCGTGGTCGCCGCCTCGCCTCGCAGATCTTTGCCGTACACGTTGGCGGCTTTGTTTACGTAATCCGATTTTGGTTAGCACGCCCCGCCCGTCTGCGCACTTGATTAACTAACCGACCTAGGCCGACGTAGCTTGCAGAGGCTAGGGATCAGTAACCCACGCTGCTACTGTGTCGGGAAGCGTGACCCGTTTTTTGTACAGTAGCAGCAGGCGCACAGGCACAGCCGTGGCGTGGTTTTCTGCATCTTGGTGTGCTCAATTCTGCATCTTGAGGCAGAGACGTGGAGGATGTCGTCGTCGTAGCGGACTCCCATCCCGAGATGGTGATGCGCTGGCTGCTCACTCACCGCCTGTTTTCCAATCTCTACTGTACTGCAGTACTCCGAACTCCGGTACTGTATTGTGTTGTATCTATACCACCCTGTACAGTATTTTTTTGAAAACAGAAAAGAAAAGAAAAGCTCTACTACTACTCTCTCGTCCCCCCGTGAAATCAAGCCAGACTGGCGCCCAGGCCCAGGCTAATGGGCAATCGGCCCATTTCTATGTATAGGAAGCAAAGGGCCCAAACAGTGACGAAGCCGGACCGCGCCTGGCTACATGGACCATAATGCCTTTTTGTTGAAACCACAGTATTCCTAAAATACGATACTGGAAAAATGCCATTTATTAAGCCTCACTGTTCGTCTGTCCCTGTAAATGGCCTCAGCAGTTCTTTATGCATACCAGTAATAATGTACTAGTACTCATTACAAGCGGAAAAAGACATCTATCTCCACAAGGAAAAGTCGCACACGCAGCCAGCAGCCAGCAGCCAGCAGCCAGAACCGCACACCGAGTGGGAGCACGTCACTTGACACGATCGAGAGCGAACATGCTGATCCAACCGTGAACCGTGCGCAGTGGCGTTGTCTTCAAGGTCCGAAGGCTTTCATGGGTTCCTTGCGGTCGATCTCGTGGAACAGGGGGAGGTCGGACGGGAGCCTCTCCTGGCTGAAACCGATGCTCGCCAGCGTCTTCACCACCTCGTCGAACAGGATCTTGTTTCCTTCTGGAGTGAAGTGGAGCCCGTCGCTGCATCGTGGAATCGATCGAAAATTGTTATCCCACGCTTGCGCTTGGAAGAATAAATACGAACTGTTACGCCGCAAGCATTCATCGCAATTATTTTCCAGGGTAAAAAACTACAAACACCACAATCGTTATAAGTACAAAAACAGCAGTGCCTGAATCCTACGATGGAGAAATGCAACAGGTAGTAATGTACTGGCCGCCGTTAGTGATCGTCCACATATACCGGAGTACGGGGTACTTAGCATCACTGTGAAAGGAAAACAATTGAACTACAACCTGAAAGTTTCCTTCTACAGATTTCCAAATTGTATTAAAAGAACAAAGCTTACTTAGTGATCTTAGCAAGTCGTAGCAGCAGCCAACAGAAAAATTAAAATATGCATAAGTTCCTCCCCCACCCTGTAGCATATTGAACGCTGCGTGATGTGGGAAAGAAATGTAAACAGTTTAAAAACTAGACATGGAAAAAGAGTAACTATGTGTGTTCTGCCCATCTGAAGATGCAGAATTTTATTCGACACAGTCCCATATGCTCTAGAAAAGCAAGGTCATGCATCACAAAAAATAAAATAAAAACAGTCATGAAATGTCATTTTGAGGTCGTAATGTTACCTGGCCCTACTACCAGTTTGAGGTCGTGGTGCTTCAACTCTAGCCGTGGTAATTGAAATACTTATGCTTACCTCAATGCAGATGTTTGCCAATCTGGAAATTCCTGCATCTTCTTCCAGATGTCTATAACTGGATGATTCAATTCTGTGGCAACAGCTATGCATGCCTGTGCATAAGCGCCAGCAGCCTCATTGCTTCTTTCTGGTTGGCGTGAAGGATTGTCATCTCCATACATGTCTCTGCATAAGGGGCCAAGGACAATCAGAATCAGTGTGGCTGGCTTGAAAACTACTTTAGTTTTTTTTTTCTTGAACAAAAACTACTTTAGTGAAAAAGTGCAATTTGCACAGGATGCTTGAAGTCAATAGGTCAAGCAAGGAAATCATATCACTGAACATGTGCATAAATACAGAGATATGATGAAGTCATTAGATCAGGCCTGGTAATTGTATTACTGGACGTGTCTGGAAATACAGATATAAACAGTCCAGCATTCTAGAATGCACATAAATTAAAGTTCCAAAAAAAAGAATGCACATAAACTGAATGTAAAATAGGCAGCATTCAAGGGATCGTATCCCGTGGATTCTAGGGGAAAACACATTTGGTCCAAAATAAGCATGGTGACTCCCATAATATGTACAATGAACTGGGCCACTAGACAGGAACAGGACTATGACATGGTGACGTTATAGTGTTGTAAGAAGAACATGAATGTCATACTACTATGTGCACGGCAACTAAATGGCAACATGGTGGTCAGCATAAAGGCATCCCCTGGTCTCATAAACTTGTCTGCAGTTACTGATAGATTCTCTTCATAAAGTTATGCGCAGTAGATAGACAGAGTGGTGTTCTCCCTTTACAGACTACTGCAGGTTCGTGCTAGAACGGTGGCAGAGTGATGAGCAGCAGTATGGAGATCAGTATGACAGTATGGATCTAACTGACAACTTTTCTGACTTACTGAAAGCAGCATTGTGCATGGATGCAATTCACTTTCGAACTGGCAAGCTGCAGATAGTGGAATTTAGTATCATATATATATATATATATATATACTACTTGCATGCCATGACCGCAAAGCAGGGAGGGATGGCATATGTGCGTCACAGCAAAAGGAAAACAAAATGGGGGCCAGCATGTGAAAGGCACCCAACCCTGACTTATTTGCTATGATCGGCCACCAGATTACCCTCAGAAAGCTGAGATCATGAGCGAATAAAGTGTGATATTGGTGGATTGATTTGATTTGTAGTATCTTCAGAGTAGATCTCTTTGTTTACCGGATTCTCGCCGGTTCATAAATCGGTGGGGGAGTGATGAGTATGATGGCAGTGGACGGCCATCGCTCCTGCGATCGAAGAACCAAACGATGAGTGAGGAATCTAAGATATCCGAATCCGAGAATCGCACGAAGCCTAGTATAACCATGGTAAGTAACCTTGAAGTAGGCGCAGATGGCGCGGAGGTTGCTCTGGTACTCCTGGAGCGGCACGTGCTGGTGCACCTGCACCTGGTCAGGCAGCGAGGCGTCGTTGGCGCCGAAGAAGACGGTGACCGCCGCCGGGTCCGCGCCCGCGGCCGCCGCGCCCTCCATGGCACGCGGCAGCACCTTGAGCGCCCACCGCGTGTTGTAGCCGCTGAGCCCGCGCAGAACCACGTCCGCCTGACCGAAACGCCCAGACACAGTCAGATAAGAATTCGCAGATCAAGGCCACGCCCACGCTCAATCATCACCGTGTGGACGGCGCCGGCGCCGGCGGGGACCATGGAGGAGCGCGCACGGCGCGGCACGTACCTGTCGGGCGAAGCGGTCGATGAGCGCGGCGCCCCATCCGCCGGTCGCGAAGGACTGCTCGGTGATGGAGTCGCCGAAGAGCACCAGCCGCGGCCGCATGTTGGGTTGCTTTGCTCGGATCGGAGAATCCAACGAGAGGGCCCGTTCGCTCGCTGACCGGAGTACTGGACCGACGACTTCCGCCGCGAGATCCGAGAGCAGAACTGCAGTGAGCACGGCCGCACGGGGCGCTTCACTTTTATTGGAGTCTGCTCTGGACTGGGAATGCAGTGCCGGCTGGGCTACCTCGTCATCTGGGCTCAGGTTTGGTGGCCGACTGGCCGTCCGTGATCTGGATCAGACGGGAATCTTGGGTGAGTTGGTGAAGTCGTCGTCATGACGAATTTACGAATTGACTAGCCTCCAGCATTTTAATTTTAATTTTAACATTAACACAAACAGCAGCGATACTCAAACTCTTGGTTTTCTTTTCAGAAACAAAGAAAAGAAAAACTTTTCGAAAAAAGATAACAGTTGTTATTCGAGGTCCACATGTAGCCACACCAGCAATGATTTTTTATTTCAGTTCCCTTTGACCACCTTTTTTGATTTGGTTTGACATGTATGGAAATTTTATACTCACGTGAGGATGAAATGTGGTGCGGCTATTTTTGAAATAGAGAGAAGAAAAGGTGTAAATGTTAAAAAAGAACAGCACGGGGTAAAATATCGGTGAAACAACAATAGAATGTTCACACATGACATCTAGATTCAGACACCTCTAATCCATTCCAATGAATGGAAGCATAGATATCACTATTTTCTCTTATACATTACTACGAATATACTTTTAGAAATCCTTGGTGGTAGACACCTATTTTGATATTTAGTGACGAAGTTATTTCATTTTTATAGACCCAGTGTCATTATTAGGGCTTGGAAGAGCCCCCCCTAGGGTAGTAGAAAGATCACGAGTACATTTAAGACAATGTGCGTGTTAGAGATAGACATAGGGTTGTCATGCTGAGTCATGTGCTATTGTATCAATGACTTTTTTTTCTTTAAATGCGTTTGTTTCTCGAGTGAATATGGTACGTATGACACTAATTGATTCATGTAATCAGGCCATGATTAAACAAGAGTATTTACATCATCTGACATAAATATGTATCATCTTAGGATTCATGACAGCTAAACTTCCATTTGACTACTAGCATTAAAAAAGTTACTACATATGTTGACAATGCGGTACACCATATGCACCTAAGTAGACTCACTTAAAATTATCTATTTATTTCCTATAAAATGTTATACATGTATAGTCTACATACAAAAGAAATTGCTGGCCAAAAGCTTCGATATATATAGGTCCTAATTGATGATGTTCTTATCGGCTTGAATTCTGAAATCCGGGAGGGTATAATGTTGCACTAGTAGTAGATTCACTTCAAATAAAAGGAGCCAAGATCTCCCAATTTTTTTACCAGCAATGGAAAGAAAGCAGAGGAGCAAAACAGGGTGGCAGAACAGAGCAAGGAAAAGGAAAAAATTGATCCTCTCTCTCGCTGCACTTCCACAGTAGCAGAGCCGCCTGCCTGCCTTGCTTGTCCCCACCACCACCACCACACCGAACCCCCTCCTTCCCTGTTCCGCCTCCGGACGCCCCAAATCCCCAAATTCCCCGCCTCCGATCCGCCGCCGTCCGCGATCCGCCGCAGCCGTTGACCCGCCCAGAATGGCCTCCGGGCCGCCCTCGCCGTCCGGCAAACCCTACTCGCGCAAATCTCACGCCAACAGCTCCAAGGCTCCCAGCGTCCCCTCCTTCGACGCCCACAATGGCCCGCTCCTCCCCACCGTCACCTACTCGCTGCCCTCCACGCCCGCCTCCCGCCGGGAGCTGCGCCGCCGCCTCTCCTCCGAGCTCTCCCAGGTGCGCGCCGCCGCCAAGCGCCTCAGCTCCCTCCAGGCTCCCGCCCCCTCCTCGGCGCTCTCCGCCACCGACCCCTCCACGCCGCTCCCGCCGCACCCGCCGGCGTCCAAGCACAAGTCCAAGAAGGGCGGCGGGGGAGCTCCGCACCCGCACCCGCACCTCTCGGCAGAGGCGCGGCGCAAGCTCTACGCGCCCGTGTTCAAGACCTGCGCCGCGCTGCTCCAGAGGCTGATGAAGCACAAGCACAGCTGGGTGTTCAACAAGCCGGTAGATGCGAGCGCGCTTGGCCTGCACGACTACCATACAATCATCACCAAGCCCATGGACCTCGGCACAGTCAAGTCAAAGCTAGCGGCCGGACAGTACAAGTCACCACGGGAGTTTGCAGGTGATGTGCGTCTGACTTTCCAGAATGCCATGACGTACAACCCCAAGGGGCAGGACGTGCACTTCATGGCCGAGCAGCTGCTCAACATGTTCGAGGAGAAGTGGCCAGAGATTGAGGCTGAGGTAGCTCGGCTATCACCACAGCCCCCGACACCGTCATCAGCGGCACCCAGGAAGCCAAAGGAGATTGATAATTCCAGGGTATTAGAGAGGTCGGATTCCACAGTTCATGCTGCCGGGATGGAGTCTACCCCGAAGACACACACCGGCAGACCCCCAGTCTTAAAGAAACCCAAGGCAAGGGAGCCCAATAAGAGGGATATGACATTCTGGGAGAAGCAGCGGCTTAGCAATAACCTCCAGGAGTTGCCACCAGAGAAGCTAGACAATGTTGTTCAGATCATAAAGAAGAGGAACTTGTCACTCAGCCAGCATGATGATGAGATCGAGGTTGATATCGATAGCTTTGATGTTGAAACATTATGGGAGCTTGATAGATTTGTGACAAACTATAGGAAGAGTATAACTAAGAATAAGCGGAAGGCTGAGCTTGAGCTTTCTGCGGTAAGGCCGGATGAAGCTGATCCTGACCAGGAGCCGGAGAAGATAGAACATGTGAAGCAGGACGAGGCAGATCAGGATCAAATTCCTGAAGTACAGGAACAGGAGCCGGTATGATTATGGTTGATAGTATTCGGTGCCATCACTAAATTTATGGAATGTGTTGCACATGCGTTTCTTACCGTTGTCTTTCCGTTACAGATTCCAGAACCAGAAGCAGTTGAAGTTGAGCCACAGCCACCTAAAGAAAATGCAGCAGGTGGGCCAGTAGTGTGTCTTTAGACCATTGTTATGATTGCTATAACTGTCATTTCTGTTTGAGGAAAGGACAAATGTATCATTATAATCATTCTTGTAATGCAACAGTCGCCTTTTATTAATCCATTATCACTGAAAAATTAACTAACTTTACTCAATTACAGATGACAATGAGAGATTTGTGGGCGAATCATCACCTGGTCATTTGGAAGATCAGAAGGGAGAGAATGCTGGTAGATCAAGTAGTTCTGGAAGCTCTAGCAGTGACTCGGGGTCATCCTCTAGTGGTAAATGTTCTCTTATTTTAAGATACTGTAACAATAAAACTTTTGGATTCTGTATTTTTCTTTTATAATCGTTTGGTTTGGAAGTATTCGGAGAACACATGAATTTACCTTAAGAAACATTTGCAGATTCAGACACAGATAGTTCATCAGCAGATGGTTCTGATGCTGCACAATCACCCAGAACGTAGCATCAATAGGCCAGGTATATTCTGCATTAACGCAGCAATCATTTGCATTTAATGTCTAATAACTTTGGTAAACTCTTCAAAATCAGCTAACCTTTTTTTGGAGCTGCAAACCACTATAACTACCAAGTGCGCAGAGAAAAAAAAATCATGTCTGACTTACAAATGATGCAAATGTTTCTGGTTCTTAAGCTAACATGAGCATGCCAAATTAATCTTCTGGCTCATGTATTGTATTTTGTTCACCCGTGAATCTTAATGCTTTATCCCTTCTCTATCTGCATAAACTTTTTTTAAAAATCAGAATTCGGAAGACCATTGTGATACCTTATGCCTTTGTATAAGTTTATATATACACTAGCAAAAATGTAAATCATTGGTTTCGTCCTCTAGTTCTTTGCACAGAATATGGGTAAGAAATAAATGTGTAGGCTTTGTGGTGACTTCTTGGTTCTGGCTAGGGCACATGAGAGAATAGCCTCTGCTATTGGCTTGTAAGTAAAATCAAGTAGTGCTTTAATTGCTATAATCTGTGACTACTGAATAGAAGTAACTATGGTTAACTAGAGTCTACATTCACATGATTTAATGTGATAAGGATTTTACTACTGTGATCTTAAAATGACACAGTAGTTTTTCCAACTTATTAGAGAGTATATCTGTTGGTTACAGAAACTTTTTTAGGATAAGGATTAGAGATACTCCCTAGATAAATTGTAAATGGTTGTCCAAGTGTTCACATGAATGGCATAGCAGAGTTATTTATGTTTTTCCTTGCATATATGGTCCAAAATAGTGGATATTGGGTGTCAACGGCTCATTTTCTTGCATATTTAGTGTCGCATGCTCATATTTGAAGTGACACATTTTACTGTACATATATGCTAGTTTAATGCTGTTCAGTTAATTCATAATATATTTGATTAGTCTACTGTTATGAACCTAAGTGTTTTAAACTCAAAATGTTCAAAATGATGACCTCCTGGACATGTTCTGATACTGCTCATCTTTTATCATTCACAATTCTTTATTAATATAATTACACCTAGAAGCTTCTATTTTGAACCAGCCATACAAATTTGACCAGATGCCAAGTGATACAATTGTTCTTTGAAACAATATTAGCACCTTTGGTATCATTTCCCATTTTCATCATTGAGGAAGTATCAGGTGCGCAATAGTGTATTGGCACACATATGCACAAACATAATCTCACCCCTCTTATCCAGCCTTAATGGTGCAGGTGAGAGGTGAGAATCCTTCCACCACCCTTGTTCACCTTTTAAGTGGATCATACTAAATTGGACTTAAGACAGCTCAAGAGGGATGAGGAGATTTGTACCTCCCACCTGAGCCATTGAGTTTGAATCTGAGGAGTGAGATTGGGTTTGTGCACGTGTGTCGATATACTCTTGTGTATCTGATACTTGCTCTTTCATAATCTATTTGTATGTAGTCATGCTGGGCTAGCCGCCTAGCCCTCGGAAAACTGCTATTTGTTAATATTTTTCCCATGGACGAAAATTCTACAGTTCAGATAATTGTTTTCTGCAGTTATTTTGTGGATCATTTGAAATGATAACTTTTCCTGAAAACATGCTGTGTTCAAATCCCACACTTACTTGTTAATGTAGCATAAAGGTTAAGTTGTAAACATACAGTTGATTTTCTTCTCTTTATTTTCTTACATAACCTTTTCTTAAACTTATTGAGGGACTTGATTGTCTTATTCTGCCCTTTCCCCGTACCCAGGCTTAGACCAGCTCCTCCAGAGCCTTGGCAAATTAGAATAAGCGCAGCAAATTTAGTCGTTGACTAGTTTGTTATAACATAATGGGTTGCAGATCTGAAGCCAAATGTAGCATAGATTGCTTGATTTGATACATTACCACAAGCTGCATTAAGTTTTAAGTTTGTTCTATTTACTAGTGTTATTGCAAGGCGCTTATGCCTTGCTCCTTTTTTTGTGTTGGGTGGGTGGGGGTTCATTTTAGGTATTTTTTTATTGCCCAGCGAGGTTGTTTCACTACCCATTTTACATAAAAATTTGTTGCTATTAAAGAATATTTTTAGCAAATCATGGAGTGGAATAAACTGATTAAATTATAACTAGTTTCATGATCATACAACACAATCATCAATGATGAATCTGACATGTAAAACTTCCTTCTATGCAGATGTTGACGGGGCACTGGAAAGGCCATAACAACTTAGTTCAACAAAGGATTCTAGCATGAGATTGTCGGGCCAGAGATTGTTGTAAATTTTGGTCATGTAGGAACTCTAACCAGTGTCATGCTGTTTGTATGTTTTGTTCACAAAGTGGATGCCAGAGATCTGCAGTTGTGTACTTACTGTAGAGTACCGTGTTTACCTTAGTTGTCGAGCTGGAATTTACCTCAACATTGGAATTGGATAGGAGGAAACCTGGAAACTGGAGCAGTGAAACAAGCGGTGAGGTGAAGACCAGGAACCTGGAGGCGGCCTCGCCCTGTTGTAAGATTGTACAATTGCTATAGTCGTGTAATTTCTGTTGTGTTTGCATCAGCATTAGTTTCCTTTTATAAAAGGTTTGCATTGCCATTGATCTTCCTCTCTTGTTGCGCTGCCTCTTCTGATTGAGCTGCTCATGTGTTGGAACTTTTCAACTGGTGTCCATCTGATTTTGATTGTGATCTGTATTTGGCATCTGATCCCTGAGCCGCTGAGAGTACAGTAGTACACCTTGCATTTGCAATGGTGAAGGAGAAGAATCTGATAGTTTGAATGATAATCTATTCTCTTGCTACGAGTAGGAACTCCCTTTTTTTTTTTTTATGATGAAACTCTCACTTGCAACGGAGCGTCATATTTTTCGTGAAATGCCCCCAAACAGCCCACCGTGCTTCCTTGGTCCCACGGCCTCTTCCGCCCTTCGGTGGACGCGAACGCATCCCGTTATCCCGGCTGCGGTCAAATGCTCCCGCTCCGCCGCCTACCGCTGTTCCCACTGCCACGCGGTCCCGTACCCCGCCGCCTGCTATCGGCCGCCGCATCCGCCGCAGCGGCCGCTTCGCCGCTTCCATGGCCAGGCCTTCACGCCTGGCGCCGGGCGCCGCCCAGCGACCTCCGCACGTGGGGCCCGAACGGTCCCTGCGCCTCAGACGTCGACGAGCCGGCGGATGACGCCGGCGCGGGCTCGTCGCTGGCGGAGATGGGGGCGCTCGTGCTGTCCACCGCCGACCCCCTCGCCAAGGCGCGGCTCACCCACGCCGCCTTCTCCCGGTGGGCCGCCGGGCTCCCCGTCGGCCAGGGGACGGCCCCCGACCACCCCGCCAGGCCCGATAAGCCCCTCGTGGTAAACCCTCTCGCGCTGCTCGTGCACGCCCTCCGATCCTCGTCTTAGCTTGAGGCGTTTCGTCGAGCAGGAGGTGGGTGGTGGATGACTGGGCGTTGCTGTCCTCCTGTGCAGGTGACGCAGAAGGAGATTCCCACGCATAAGGAGATGGGGGTGCCGCTCAACGCGTACATGCTGCACAACCTGGCGCACGTCGAGCTCAACGCCATCGACCTCGCCTGGGACACCGTCGTGCGGTTCGCGCCTCTCAGGGATACGCTAGGGGACGGGTTCTTCGCCGATTTTGCGCGTGTGGCCGATGATGAGAGCCGACATTTTCGGTGGTACTCGCAGCGGCTTGCGGAGCTTGGGTTCAGGTTAGTGGCTCAAAAGATGCAGCAACAGCTACTTGCTTCGATGCTTCTTCCATTCCATTGTATGAATATTTGTACTATCATACCATGTATACTGTATCCATGTGTCACTTGGAATTGACTCCACCGATAGTACTGTAGCCTGATGCTACTACAACAGTCTAATACATACATACTACAGTATTAATGAACAATGAGCTCTCTCACAGTCACCATTTTACTTTGTGGACAGTTATGGTGATATGCCTGTTCACAATCTTCTGTGGAGGGAGTGTGCAAAGTCCTCGAGTGACGTTTCTGCACGATTGGCAGCGATTCCTTTGGTCCAGGTGCCACATCATTACTGCTTCCTTCTCTGCAAAGTGCCCGTTCACAATCTTTTATGCCTGTACATGCTTTAATTTTTGTAGTTGAACTTAATAGTCTTCAGTCTTCACCTAGTAGGTGTAGGTTCCACGTTTTAGGTGAAAATGCTTGCTGAAGAACTTTAGTTCATTGTTAAAATTGACCAATATGTTGATTATTAGAACCTTGATAGGAAGCCAGAGGCCTTGATGCTGGACCAAGATTAGTCCAAAGGCTATTTGGTTTTGGGGACCATCGATCTGCAGACATTGTGGCAAGAGTTGCAGAGGAAGAGCTTGCCCATGTTTCTGTAGGTTTGTATTGGTTTCTCAAAGTATGCCAAATGGTGGGTCGTGAACCGGGTGATACTTTTAAAGGTTTGTCCATCCCCTAATTGTGTAGACTGCGATATATGCTTATAAAAGATCATGCTGGCTAATGGAATTCTCACTTCAACATTATAGACTTGATAAAGGAGTACGACGTTGTACTGAAGGGTCCATTCAACTATCCGGCTCGTGATGAAGCTGGTATACCACGTGAATGGTAATTCCTGATTAGCACGCATAAGTCTTCAGGCATTCTCATCTATAGGAGGTTAATGTTTATATTGTTTTAGGTATGATGAGAAGTTCAAACAAGAAGCTGCACAGAAGCTTTCAGAGGTGAGAGAGAGAGACTGTCTAGTTTTTTTTATGATGATGTTTCACTATGAACCTAAACTAGCAACATGTCCTTGACAGGTCCATGATAGACTAGCTTGTATTGTTGAGATGGAGGAAGAGAATGCAAGTTTGAATGGCTAAGTGCCACTTGATGTACATGAGAGACTGGGTAGGCACTCTTCTAATTATTTACCATATTTAAGTTAGTCTTCTTAACCCTGAAAAACTACGGAATATCTCTTTAGCCATACCTGCCATTCATATCCTTTTCGAGTGACATGTGTTGTTTTTTCACTTTGACATAGATGAACATGATTATCTACTATATTTTGTTGCCTCAAATAGTTAAGCTTTGTGCATATGGTAGACTGATAGCACCCATTATTGGATTCAAATCACTTGTTTCTTAGATAATTCTTGTGAACACCGGATTATCTGTAGAAACAAATGAAGTGGGAAAATCTTGAACTCTTGAAGGAAAATCCCTTCTGTACTTCAACTATGAGCACATAATCCATAATGATCTCCTGTCAATGTCATTCAGATCCTGCCCATTGCCCCATATTTGAACGAGAAATAGCAGGACGTTTCCAAAAGCTAACTGTAGTATATATTATCATATTCTTGTTCGGTAGCATTGAATAAAGTATTTAAACTTGACCATTCCAGGTTTTGTCTGGATGGAGTGAAAAGATAAGGAATCATCAAAGCGTGTTAGACCTATCAGTCGATGCTTGGGGAGTTATCTGCGATCAAGTGGGAAATCAGATTTCATTTTTAATAACAGCGAAACTAGATATTGTAGGCCAGATGCCGTGAACTGGTACCATTAGGATGCTGGAATAGTCTTTTTATTATTTTCGTTTGGAACTATGGTGCTGTATTACTTGGAACAGAATTAACAGTGGACTGGTAGGATACATAAATTCTTCGTTCTGCTGCAGGCTAAGTGAGTACCAAATGTTGTGTTCAGCTCTGTATCTATGATGTGAACAAGCAGCGCTATTGGCTGTACAGTGAGTACCAAATGCTCTTGCGCGCCCATGATGGCTATCGCCCTATTGCACCTTTTTTTTTGGTGTCTTTGTCTCGACCCAGTTTGTTTTAAACTGTACCTTTCAACCTCCAAAGTTGATGCAAATCATATGAGTTCCCCCTTGATTTTGTTTCATTTCTAAGATAAGTTTAAATTGTTTGACTTAAGACAACCTCAAAACTACTTCTTTTAGAAACAGAGAGAGTTGCAGATAAGTTCTTAGTTACTGCGGTGACCAATGGTTGCTGAGTCCAGTGATAATAATCATCCAATTATAGGGCCGTTTTCATATGCATATGTCCCATGACCCAATTGCCATTCTTGTGAAAAGTCCAAAACAAGTCTCTCCCTTTCCCTTGCTACAGTATCCACAGGGCGAAAAGGAGGCGTCATCGCTTTCCGGCGGCGATTTCGCCGCCCTCCCCCTCCTCCAGCCACCGCTTCAGTGCTGGAGAGGTAGGATGGTTGCGAAATCGCCGTGCGGTCGTGTATAGAGTAGGATTAGGTCCTAGGTCTAGGGTTTGTGGGCCATTGGTTGATGGTGCCGCTAGGGTTTGCTTGCTGACGGCTCATGTCAGTGGAGCTAGTGTTTGCCGCGGTGGACGCTCCTCTGTGGCTGGTCTTTCCAGGCGGCGTCGACAAGGCGACGGTGGCGGCGCCGGGCGGAAAAAGGCTTCAACTCCTCGTCGCCCCGATGGTACGTTTCTCCGGTGCCACCGGCGAGTTTGGGAGCTTCTGCTTAGGAGATCGGGCCGGAGCTTCGTCGTCTTCCAGGTGATGTTGTTCTTGGCCTTCGCTTTTGTGGATGCCATGGCGGCTATGGGTGTTGCGGGTTGTTGGTGTGTGGATCAAACTCGGGTTTCTGGCGGCGTTCGTCGTCTGCGAGTTTTGGTCCGGGATCGATGGAGCCGAGGGGGTGCCCCCGGCCGATGTTCTTCTCACGGTGTTCTCATCCTGGTCCTCGGACTGGGTGTGTTCTGGGCTCTTCAAAGCTTCTAGCGATAGGGCTCCTTCAGATCCGGGGTAGTCGAGTCTTCTTCTCCCTCAACGGCGGCTGGCGATGGTGGCACGGCGGCGAGCGATGGAGGATTCGAGCGAGTTCGGCGAGCACAGGCTCTAGGGACCTCATTGTAATTTTGTTTTTCTTTAGGGGCCTTGGTGCAAGATGGTCTGGACAGCTGTCCATGTATCCTTTTTTCCGTATCTATCTTTGTACGTGTATTTCCTTATCATGTAATACAGATATGGTTTGATAAAAAAAATTGCCATTCTTGTGTTTATGTGCTAAATACATCCATGTTTTGGCCATTCTTATGTTTATGTGCTACATACAACCTCGGTTCTGCTTGAACTCATCTGTAATATGTACTACCACTGAACACTGAAATTTTGTATTTGTCCCGTTGCACACTTTTTAGGTGCAACAAGAGCATCTCTAGTAGTAGTAGCGAAGCTCCTATACTATCTCGAAGCCCCCTACACTATCTCATATTTCGGATCAGGCTCAGACTTGTGTCTAGGCCTTGTCTATTAAGGCTTGTGGGCCGGGCCGAATTAGTTCAGGTCTAAAAGCCAATGAAAAAAAGAAAAAAGGCCCCTTATCGGCCATTCGGCGTATATCCAATCAAATCCCCCCAATCTGTTCTCAGCTCACACGCCTCCCCAATCTCGTCGGCGGCGGCGCCTCCCTCTTCTCCGGCAGCCACCGCCGCCTCTTTCCATCGTATCAGTCCACACCTGGTCGCCTGGCATCTCCCGAACCAACCTACTCTCCTCTTTCTACTACTGCTTGTGCGGCAGGGGCGGTGGCGGCGGCGCGATGGGGAAGCACGAGTTCCTGACGCCGAAGGCGATCGCAAACTGGATCAAGGCGAAGGGGCTGCAGAAGCTGCGGTGGTACTGCCAGATGTACCAGAAGCAGTGTCGCGACGAGAACGGGTTCAAGTGCCACTGCATGTCGGAGTCGCACCAGCGGCAGATGCAGGTGTTCGGCATGGCGCCCGACCGCGTCGTCGAGGGCTTCTCCGAGGAGTTCCTCGAGTCCTTCCTCTTCCTAATCCGCCGCACGCACCGCCACTCCCGCGTCGCCGCCACCGTCGTCTACAACGAGTACATCGCCGACCGGCACCACGTGCACATGAACTCCACGCGCTGGGCCACGCTCACCGAGTTCATCAAGTTCCTGGGGCGCGAGGGTTACTGCAAGGTCGAGGACATGCCCAAGGGATGGTTCATGACTTACATTGACCGTGACTCAGAGCAGGCCGTCAAGGACCGCCTCAAGCGCAAGAGGATCAAGTCAGACATGGCTGAGGATGAGCGCCAGGAGTGCATGATTGCCCGCCAGATTGAGCGTGTTCAGAAGTCTTTATCCAAATCCAATGATGATGATGTTGCCGAGGGTGAGTCTGAGTCTGGCAGTGAAGAGTATTCAGGTTCGGATGATGATGGGGAGGAGCGTGACGATGACTCGAAAGAGGCAAACAAAGCAACTGGGAAGATTGCGATTGCACTTCAGAAGGCTACGCCAAGGACCAAGGTTAATCCTTTTGAGGATAAGCCGAAGATGAAATTTGGTTTTGACGAAGAGGATGAATCAGGTACCCAAGAGAAGGAGAAGGATGCAGTGGCCAACAAGAAGGGAAAGGATGTGAAGGCAGCAGAGGCAAGGAGGTCAGCATTGGACAAGTTGATGAAGGAGGAGGAGAAAGCCAAGGAGAGGAGCAATAGAAAAGACTATTGGCTGTGCCCTGGGATTGTGGTCAAGGTGATGAGCAAGCCATTGGTAGAGAAGGGGTACTACAAGCAGAAAGGGGTGGTGAAGAAAGTTATCAATAAATATGTTGGAGAGATTGAAATGCTGGAGAGCAAGCATGTTCTCAGGGTCGACCAAGACGTGTTAGGATTGATCTCAACCGTCTTGACCCAACAGTCAAGGCGAACCCCTTGATCACATCCTGATCGGGGATGCTCAGCCACTCGCGGCTGGTGGGCCCCCATTGCATAGGCTATATATAGGAGGTGGGGGCCAGGGCTCACTTCACGAGGTGGAACGCCACCACACCCCATCTGCCTCCCTAGTCCGATCGAGAGGGACGCCTGCAAGTGACGGGAAGCACCACCGGTGTTGCCACTCCTCCGGCTATTCCCCAACCGTCGCTGCCCGTGCGCAGCCTCCATTAACGAACGTGATAGCGGCCTCCGGATCCCGATGGTATGTCTCTCTTTCACCCATCTTCTCCTCTCTCTCTGATTTGTGCACCATGAGGTGCACCACGAAATACTACTCGTTTATCCCATATGCAAATGAAAGAACCCCACTGATCTACACGTAGAACGATTCTAGAACTCTAATAATGGTATCAGAGCCAGTTTTTGGTGTCGATCTAGTGCTTGGGTTAAGAAATGAAAGAAAAATGAGAAGAAGAAGACCGATCCGATGCGGATTGTGAAAGAAACGAACGAGTCCCTAACCCTAACGAACAGATCGGGGAAGCCACTCCTACCTGGGGGGCTCCGCCGTCTGGTCATCGCCGCCAGTCATCTGTGTTGCCGACGCACGCATGAGAAGAACAGATCAGGTCCGGAGACAAAGAAATGCAACCGATTCCAAGTGATCGGGAAGAACTCCAAACCCTAACCCTAGAAGAAGAACCCACTCAGAAATGGAAAAAGAGGGCGATGCTGGGGTACCTACCCGGTGCCGAGACATCCATCCATCGCCGCCGGCCGTCTCCATGGCCGGCGTGCCGAGAACTTGCACCGGAGCTGCCGCCGATGACTCGGTCGCGCGTGCTCGGGCCACCGGGGCACCGCCCGTGAGGCCGCATGACGGCAACGCGCTCAGCCGAGGGTGAGCGCGCTCGTCGGCGTGGGGGCCCGCGGCGGCGCCGTCTCTCCCGTAGTCGCGCCTCCAGTGGTTCGCCTCCCGCCACCGCTCGGGTGTGAAGAGAAGGGGAGGAGAAGAGAAATGAACTAGGGTTGAGGGGGAGGCGCCGGTGAGATGGGGTTTTGATGCCCCGAAATCTGCTCTGCGTCGTTAGATTGAAATGGACGGTTCAGATCCTCTGCCGTTTCTCTGGGCCAGATTCAGCCCAGGCGGGCGAGGGAATTGCCAGCCTAGGCCTTCGTTACGGCCTGGTTGCGACCTGAGCACGACGACCGCAGCTGTGGGAGCAGACCGCGGGCCGGTTTTGATGGCTGGGCCACATTGCCGGCGTAGAACGAACAAAAAAAAGGAAAAGTCAGACTGCTCCAGTTGGGCCGCCGTGGGCCGGCTGGGCGTCGTTGCAGCCCCGCGTGCGCATGGCTGGCCGCGGGCCGATTTGGCCACCGGGCCAATTGGTTTGCTCCTCGGCCCGTAAGTACCCAACTCATTTATTAGAGAAATAGTCTTTAATAAGTCTCTTTTCTGTCTTTAAAAGCAGTAAGTACCCAACTCATTTTCTTTTATGTTTTAAAGACAGAAAAGAGAATGAGTTGGGTACTTATGACTCAGAAGATGAAAAGTGCAAGTTTTGCATTAAAGAAAATCATCATATAAGGGGCAATGTTCTCTGTAAAGGATGAATTGAAAGAAAAGGATTCAGGTGCATTGATCTAAGAAAAGAAGATAGAACAAATGAGAGTTTAGTTTAAGAAATGACTTTTATGTGAAATAAGAGTTTAGTTTAACAAATGTGTTTTATGTACTCCTTCTATGAAAAATGATTTATTTCAAGAACCATGATAAGAGATGTAATATATCATGTACCTTTAGTTTTAATCATCATGATATGAAATCTAATGAGTTATACATATGTTTAATTTGACCAACATCGGATTAAGTATGGTCAAAGAGTATTTGAATTTAATAATTGAATATGCCCTGAGAGCTAATTCTGGCTTTGATATCCCTTTTATGGGGAATATTCCCGCATGGCGGGGGAGATTTTAACAGAACTTATCGACAGAAATTATCCTGCATGCGGGAGAAGAAAGTTACATATGAACTAAATGACAAGAATAACATGCAAGTGTGACTTGCAGAAGTATTGAATGACTCTGAAGTGGGATGAGGAAAGTGTACTCTCAAAAGATTTATGAAGTAACTTTATTTGCATGACATAGTCATATGGATGAAGTAAGTAATGAAAGTTTCCTCATTTATAAGAATTTTGAATAGTTTCAAAATTATGGCAGAAAAAGTTCTTGCCACATTTCGAGGGGGAGATTTGTGAGATCAATTAAGAAACAGAAAATCAAGAAAGATACTCCCCTATATTTTTTGACAATGTGATGCATGATGTACATTATGAACAAGAGATGAATATGATATGAAGAAGAGTGATCTATAAAAGATGAATGTGATCGTTGAGGGAGTACAACAGTCACAATAAGAATACCCTAAAGTAAAGGAATAGCTAAATTTCTGGACCTTTTATGGTTCCAATAAAAAGATAGCATAATGAGAGATACTAAAACGGTGCTCAAAGCATCGTAAGAAGTTATGACAGATTAAACCCAAATAAGAAATTTAAAGGTACACCATCCTTACAAAGGATGGAGTAATCTGGGGGAGCATGATATGTAGATACCTAAAGAATTTAATAGAAGTGGGATTTAATGCCCACTACTATGTTTTGAAAGCGATAAATTGCTCAATCCCGGTTGATGTTGTATGACATATACAACACCTGTTGTTTGCTCTTTATGAAGATGAATAAGTAAATAAGGATCTTGCGATATTTGCCTCTTGGCAATGAAGAGCAATAACAGCCCCATATGAAAGAAGTGCCATGAGGCTCTAGTAGGTCTCAAAGAATGAGAAAAATAATTGTTTTGGTGACTATGAAGTCATTGTTGATAAAGAAATTCAAATGAAAGATGATCCCATCTCTTTTGTAGAAGCCATGAGAGACGTTCACTCGTCCAAATGGCAAGAAACAAAAGTAGATAAAATTAAATCGATAAATATCAATGATGTTCGCGGTTTAGAAGAAATTTCTAATGGAGCCAAAACAGTAGGCTGTAATGGGTCTACAAGACGTAACGTGGCTCTGGAGGAAATGATGAAAGATATATAATGCAACTTGTGATGAAAGAATCACACAAAGAAAATAAATCAATTACGATGAATGTTAGTGACACATTACGATTTAAAGTTACATCGGATAGATGTACAGATGACATTCCTTAATAAGGATCTATATGAATAATTTACATGGCATAACCTAAGGGCTTTTGTCGTGGATGGAAAAGAACATAAGGGATGTTGCTTGAAGAAATAATTTGAGGATTAGAGCAAGTCTCTAGAAAATAGAATTTAAAATTGATGAATCAAAAAAAGTTTGGGTTTTAAAGAGAATGTGGAGGACAATTGCATTTATGCAAAGTTTATGAATGGGAAATTTACTTCCTAATTCTATATGTTGATGACATCTTGCTTACTAGCAGTGATGTTAATATACTGATAGAGAGAATCTCCATGAAGAATCTTTCAAGTTGAAACTCATCGACAGAGAAGAAGAGGGGTATTAGAACTATCATAAAGGCATACTTAGAAAATATTATGAAGAAATAAAGTATGCATACAAAGAAAACCTATGTCTGTTCTTATAGTCAAGGATAATAGATTTGAGAACTTGAAATATTTTGAAGAACCAAAATGAGATCGATAAAATGGACGTCCTATATGCTTCAGCTGTTGGAAGCTTGATGAATTGAATAATAACTTACCCTGACATAGTTCATGTATCCGGGATATTTTGGCAGAAGTTCAATCCAGACATAGATCACTGGAATGGAATAAAGAATGTATTAAAAAGATTTATAGTCTCACGTTGAATGGGATCAAGTACTCTCAAATAGTTGTGGGTACAAAGAATGAAAGTTCAGCGAGATGTGTAGTGAAATCCACAATCACTAACACTCGTTGTTGAAGCTTTATTGTGGAAAAGCTTCAAAGAAATAATTATGATATCATGAATGATGCAAAATTATGCTATGGCATATTATGAGGCTTAGAGGACAGGCGAAATGGTTAAGAGAACCTATATCCGGAATTGATAATGGTTGACAACAACAATAATCATTTAAGTATTTTTACTCCTATGACAACGGGTCAAGTGTGCTGCCAAACACATTGACATAAATGTATTCGTTGTAAAGGAGAAAGTCCAGAATCATACTAGAAGCATTGAACATCTATGTGATAAGAAGTACTTACGGTCTGCTTACTAAAGGCTTACTACCCAGTGTGTACAGAGAACACACAGTCGACATGGGTTTATGGTATAGTCAAGGATTTCCGGACAATAAGGGCCCAGAATGAATAAAGAATCGATTTCAAAATAGAGAGATGTATTGTAGTTGTTAAATCTATCGGCGATTGACCGTGACGATGGAACATGCTCTATGTACTAATATGTAATGGAATAGGACAGAAGTAAGAAATATTGGAATTGAAAGTTGAAATAAGAAATTAAAGAATGATAAGAATAAAATGAGATCAAACCGTCTTGACCCAACGGTCAAGGCGAACCCCTTGACCACATCCTGATTGGGGATGCTCAGCCATTCGTGGCTAGTGGGCCCCCGTTGCACAGGCTATACATATAGGAGGTGGGGGCCAGGGCTCACTTCACGAGGTGGAACGCCGCCAGACCCCACCTGCCTCCCTAGTACGATTGAGAGGGATGCCTGCAAGCGACAGGAAGCACCACCGGCGTTGCCACTCCTCCGGCTCTTCCCCAACCGTCGCTGCCCGTGTGCAGCCTCCATCAACGAACGTGATGGCGGCCTCTGGATCCCGATGGTATGTCTCTCTCTCACCCATCTTCTCCCTCTCTCTCTGATTTGTGCACCATAAAGGTGCACCACGAAATACTACTCGTTTATCCCATATGCAAGTGAAAGAACCCCACTGATCTACACCTAGAACAATTTTAGAACTCTAATAAGACGAGCTTGAGACCGTGATCCCTCAGATTGGTTGGCTGGTGCGGATTGTAAATGGGGCTTACCGAGGTTCAAATGCCAGGTTGCTCTCAGTGAATAGAGAGAAATTCTGTGCAAAAGTGCAGGTTGAGAAAGGCCTCTATGATGGGAAGGTTATTAGGGCTGTCGAATACGAGGACATTTGCAAGATATCCTCATGATATGCATTATACAACATGATTCATTCCATTTTCCTAGATCATCACTGAAGCAAACAATAGCTATACAATCCAATGTACTACCTCTTACTGGTAGATGCCTAACAGCGTCTGTGATTGTTATTGCTGCTGCTGGAATAACTTCTGTTGTAGCAGTGTTCAATGTGTTGCTTTTTCCAGTTCACTGTAACTGAAAGGCTATGCGTGATAATATGGTGTCATGTACGTTTGCTTGTTACTAGACTAGAATAACTGTATTGCCAATTTTGTTATATTTGGTTAACTTCTATATTTCTGTTTCTAGTTAATATTTTACCAAATGTTTTCTTGGTAGTTTGAGCATTACTTGTCAATCAGTTCTTTTGATAATATCATCATATTTTTGGATGCTATTATGAACGTAAAGGACTCAACTACATAAATACCACCAAAAGATAATTGAGAACAAGAAGAATAGAACAATTGCTTGTGATTGTAATCTACTTTTATTGTCAACGTGAAAGAACCAACTCTGTTTAGTCAACTACAGATGGCAATGAGAGATACATGGGTGAATCATCACCTGGTCATTTGGAAGTTCAGAAGGGAGAGAATGCTGGTAGATAGGAGTTCTGGCAGTGACTCAGGCTCGTCCCCTAGTGGTAAACGTTCCCTTATTTTGAAGATATTGTAACAAGAAAATCTTTTGGATTCTGTATCTCTATAAAAGTTTTGTTCAGAAGTATTTGGAGAACACATGAATTTACTTTGAGGAGCATGTGCAGATACGGACACAGATAGTTCATCAGCAGATGACTCTGATGCTGCACAATCCCCCGTAGCATACAGTATAGGCCAGTATATTTTACATCAGCAATCATTTGCATTTAATGGCTAACAGCTTTGCTAAATTCTTCAAAATCAGCAGACTCTTTGAAAGTGTAGAGAAAATTATATGTTTCAGGGAACTAGCTTAATTTATTCATTGTTTATTCCAGAAAGATTTTGGATGAATATTTCTCGTCTGGCTTACAGAGGATGCTGATTTTGCTGATTCATAACTCACATGAGCTAGTGAGCAATTGTCTATCAGGTAACCAGGTTATGTTTTGTACTTTGCTAATCCATCAATCTTAAATGTTTTGTATTTTTTCTATCTCCATAATGTTTTAAAAAATATTGAGTTCAGGAGACCAATATTACATGTTATGCCTCTGTATAGTTGAATGTTCTGTTTTTATGTACACTAGTAGGTGTAGGTTCCATGTTTTAGGTGAGAATGCTTGCTGAAGAACTTTACATTGTTAAAATCGACCGATTCTTGATTATTAGAACCTTGATAGGAAGATACTGGACCAAAATTAGTCCAAAATGTTATTTGGTTCTGGGGACCATCAATCTGCAGACATTGTGGCAAGTGTACCAGGGGAAGAGGTTGCACATGTTCCCGGCATAAGTCTGCAAGTATTCACATCTATAGGAGGTTAATGTTCATATAGTTAAGTATGATGAGAAGTTCAAACCAGAAGCTGCACACTTGTCCAAAAAAAAAATCCCAGAAAAAATCCCTGAAAAACTGTGGAATGTCTCATTGGCCATACCTGCCATTGATATCCTTTTTGAGTGACACGTGTTATCTTTTCACTTTGAGATAGATGAACATGACTTTCTACTCTTTTCTGTTGCCTCAAATAGTTAAGCTTTGTGCATATGATAGACTGATAGTGATAGCTACCATTACTGGATTCAGTTCACATGTTTCTTTCTTAGATAATTCTTGTGAACCCTTGTTGTACGTCAAGGGGGGATAATTCCTGTGAACACCTGTGCATATTTAGGTATTGGATTATCTGTAGAGACAAATCGAACCTTGCTAATGGTCTTGTTGAAATTCTCTCTAAAATGCACCCTGCCCATAGCCCCATATTTGGACGACAGTAGGAGGGCGCCACCACAAGCTAACTTAGTATGGTATCATATTTCTTGTTGAGTAGCATTGGTATGATATATATTTCTTGTTGAGCAGCATTGAATAAAGTCTTTAATCTTGAC
The DNA here is from genome assembly GCA_023333625.1 of Bothriochloa decipiens. Taxonomy (NCBI): domain Eukaryota; kingdom Viridiplantae; phylum Streptophyta; class Magnoliopsida; order Poales; family Poaceae; genus Bothriochloa; species Bothriochloa decipiens. The sequence goes on along the minus strand of CM041634.1, from coordinate 2,927,843 downwards.
CATTCCAGGTTTTGTCTGGCTGGAGTGCAACGTTAATGAATCGTGACTCATGAACGGAATCTGCCATAAAGTGTGAAACCAGATATCGTAGGCTGGAAGTCCTGAATAGGATAGGATACTGGATTACTTCGAAAGCATTTTAACAGTAGATTTGTGGGACAGAGATGAATTCTTCATTCTATTGCAGGCTCAGTGAGTACCAAATGTTGTCTCCAGCCCTGCAATATATGATCTGAACAACTATTGGCTGTTATGTGAGCACCATATCGTCATGTGCTGGCCCAATCCAGTTTGCTTTTTCAGCCTCCAAAGCTGTTGATGGTCCATAAATCATAAGGGGTCCTTGAATTTTGTTTGTTCAGTACCCTGCTCAAACTAGAGCTTTCAATGAAGCCTTAGACAGTCCTGGCCGTTTCATTTTTGTACAGCTGGTCTGTTGGAGTGCCATCTGTATTCTGTAGGAAGCCAAAATCGCGCGCCTGTGCTGCTGTACACGCGGCACGGGTGGCTTCTTGTTCTTGTTTGTATACTAGTTCTAGTTCGCAGTGAACTTGCTTGTGTCAGGATGGCTTCCATCATGCCCATCCATCTTGCAGTTTTTGTTTTCATGGCATCCCAACTTCTGTGAATAGCGTGTGGTCACAGCATGTATTATAGAGCATGGCCAGTGGAGGCTAGCAACCGAAGACATGGTGTTGAGCGTCTTGTATCTCCGTCTGACTATGTTGGCAGTGGTGTCGCTAGCTTGCTGGTTGCTTCCCCGTGACTCATTGGCCAGCAGGTAGAGAGTAGCCCTGCGTATTACTATACAGTAGTTACCATCAGTATTAGTCCAGCTGTCAAGTGCGGACCAGGCTTTGTAAGAATGCTGTATCACTTGGAATTTGGAAGATCACTCATGTATCAGCCCAGCTGGAGATTTCCAGACCGGTTAAAGGACTGATTGTTCATCAGCCTGATGCTGTCTGCGGCCTGCCTCTGTGAGATAACGTACAGGATGTCTCAACTGCGTAAAATAGACTGCTGGCCGTGTTGGTTACCCCTTGATGGGATTTAGCATCATAATAAAACCAATCTTGGTTGCACGTATGCGCCACGGGGGATTTGTATATATAGGGTGGCTGTCAACAGTTTTATGAAGTTGTTAGATTATTATATTTTTTTGCCAAACAACCCTTTTCAAAACAGCTTTACCTATGAAGTTATTTTTCTTTTCCTCTTACAAAGCAATAAAACATGAGAGCTGAAAATAGTAGCTTTTCCTGACCCTCTCCCTCATTTCTCTCTCGTATGCGTGCTTGAAGCTGATAGTGAAACTATTTTATCAAAAAAACATTTTTAAAACAGCTCAGCTTAATCTAAAGAGTGGCTCATAAAGTCATTTTCTAAAAAAAAACAACTTCAGCAAAACTCTCCCAAACATATCTATAGTGTAAATGAGTATTATATGCTTTTATGCTCTTGTTGATTGTGATATCATTGAGGTCGGTTGGGCGATCTGGCAGTTGCAGCACCTGGGTGGATCTGTGTTAGTTAGAATTCAACGGGAACGTGGCAGGAGAGGTGGCAGCCGGTGGCGTCTGGCCAGCGAAACGCCGAAACCCCCGTGGCCAAACCGCGCCGCCTCCGCCACGCGCCCTGGCGCCACTAATCGAAGTCCGGCCACGAACCCAGCCATCCCGATCGGCTGCCTGATTGGCCACCGGGCCCCGTCTAGCACACGCTTGGAAAGTCAGACGAGAAAGCGTGTTGGGCTTCTCTCTCTCGGCACCGGAAGGAAACCGCACGCCTTCTGCCTTTCATATATACCGGAACCGGACCTCTTGTCGCCTTGGTGCTCGCGAGTCGCAACCAGCAAGCAGCAACGCGGCGGCCGGCACCGCACCGGCTTGGTTCATCTACCTGACATCTGTCATCCACGCCGCGCAGAAGGAAGGAGAAGCGATGTGTTGCTGCGGCGACGGTGAGTGCCGGCCGCTCGGGTGGCTCCTGGGCCTGCCCTTCGCGCTGCTCGCCGTGCTCGTCTCCTTCGTCGGCGCCATCATCTGGATCATCGGGTGATTCTCTTCTTCTTGTTCTCACTTGCTCCCCTTTTTCCTTGTGTTCGTTGGATGATCGGCGCTGCCATTAAAAGTAAATTGGCTAACTTCGCCGCTGATGCTGCATATGCAGGCTGCCCATCTCGTGCATCTGCCCGTGCTGCCTCTGCGTGACCGTGCTGCTGGAGGTGGCCGTGGAGCTCGTCAAGGCGCCGCTCCATGTCATGACCTGGTTCACCTCCAAGATACCCTGCTGATGAGCGCCGAGTGCCCCGATTCAGTTCACCCCAAGTCCCACTACCACTAGGCTCTCTCTGTCCACGGATTGCTGTACATTCGTTTCGTTTCATCGTCGATCAGTTGATTCATCGTGGTACTTTGGGTTCTGCGAATGATTTGGTTACTGAGACCATGTTGTGAGATACCAGTAGCATACTAGCAGACTTCTTGTTCTTGAATTGAATGCGTGATGGACTTCTGATGTACCTGTACTACCAATGCCATGACTATGACGATCGGCACACGACTTTGGTTGCGACTGCCTTCATTCCTTGCATAAATTTTGGGTGTGTTTCCCAGCCCAGGGAATCCGCAAGAAAATGACACGAGCGGATGGGTTCCAGGCGGTTGCGCTCCGCCTCCGCGGGTCTTGCTGCGTGGGGATCGGGATCGGGACCCGGGACGAGTGGGCCTGCTTGGGAGTTGGGTTTGAGCAACTGCTCCGCACTGGGCCAAAACGCTCAACTACCCGACGTGCCTTCTTTCCTTCTCGGTAAAAGTTGCAGCAGTACATGCATCACAAGGAGAAAGGTTTGGCCTCCAAATGAAATGAAGCAAGGCTGAAGCAAAAGCCTCGCAGGAATAGAATTACGTCATATCATAGTTCATAGACATGGCCGAGTACGAGGATTGGACTCCGAGGTCCCCTGACGGGACATCCAGGACGTCCTCGGAGCATGGCAGTTCGGCGCCGACTGTCGTTCCCTTTGTCTGGACGGCCGGGGTTCCGGACGGGCGGCGTACTGCGGCGAGGCTGGTACCGAGGGAGGCGTGCCGCGCTCCACTTCGGCCGCAGGGACCGCGGGAGGACAGCAACGACGATGACGACCTCCGCGAGCCGCCACGACGGAGGAACGTGGCGCCAAGCACCGGAGTGCGCCAGCTCTTCCCCACCTGCACCTCTGAGCGTTCCGTCCGGGTCCGCACCCGGTCACCCCCTGCTTATCGCCGGGCGGACAACGGGGATCTGGAGGGACAGGGGCAGGGCCGCCAGCTCAGCCGCTCGCCGACAGCTTCCGCAAGAGGCAGGGACGTGCTCCAGCACTCCTCCGAAGAATGGGAGCGCCGCCGCTCTCGTTCGCCTGTCCGCCATCACAGGCTGGTAAGCCATGATCCGTTGGTTGATACATTCAGGTGCCCCGGCGGCGAGTTGGAGCCCTTCTCCAGCGACGAGGACCCGATGGTGCACGAGTTCAGCTACTCCCAGGCGGCTGCTGGCTCTACTCTGTGCTTCTCCCCTGCCCGCTCGCCGGAGTACCATTCGGTCAGCGATCCGATCCAGCTGACTGAGGTGGTGTTTGGGCCGGGCGTGCTGCTTAGCCAGTCGGAGAGGAGGCCTGATATCACGATGCAGATTTCTGATCAGGTGACTAGGATGGACATTGACGGGGCACCCCAGCCCAACGACAGCGGCCAAGATCCTCCAGCTGATGCACATGTCCACCAGGCAGTCCAGGAAGATCAGGCTCAGCCCGACTTGGTCGACAAGGGCACAACCGATGAGTACGAGGCCTTTGCTGCTGGTATGTTCAGGGTTGTGCCTGCCCCGCTTCTGCAGGTTCCTGGTCTCCCGGCGCCAAGCACGGGTCGCGGCAAGCGTAGGCCGGCTGCCCCCAGCCGTTCGAGCTCGCGCCTGGCCGCCCAGGCGTCCCCATTCCCGGTGGCCGAGCGCGCGCAACAGAGGCTCATGAAGGACCTGGCCCTTCATCAACAGCAAGTCAGCGTCCCCGGATGCAGCAGTGACCACCTTCGTCGACATGTACGGGGACGACCTCCCGGAAGAAGCTGTGCTGCAGATCCGGGCAGCGACCCGCCTGGGTAACAGGGAGCTCACCAAGACTCTGGAGGCCACTGCAGCTGAGGCTGGGATGGGACTAGCTGAAGCTTAGCGCCGGATGCATCCTCGACACGTCCTGGGCCGTTTTCTGTGTTGATGTATCGTAGCTTGTCGTCAGCGCTGGCCGGTCTTCAACCGGTTTGTTAGTTCAGATGTTCAGTGATGTTTGTCTGCTGGGTTGTTGGTATGCGGTGGAATTGTTGGCTCCCAGATTGTGGCACTGGGAAGCTGTGGGTTGTGGACTGGCGGCTGTGTTCATGTCTTCTGATTGCAGCAAAGTTTGCAGTGCACGGCTTGCTGACCTTTGGCCATCTCTTCTGTTTGCTTGCTGTGAGGCTGAGCCATGCTCATCCTGTCTGTTGTTTCCATCTTCTGATCAATGTGTGACATGAAGTTGCTCAACTGGAATGTGAGGGGCCTCAACTGCCCTGCGAGAAGAGAGGCAGTGAAAATCATGATCCAACAGGCGGTTCCAAACATCGTTTTCTTGCAAGAAACCAAGATGGAGATAATTGACAATTTTGTTGCTATGGAGGTCTTGGGTCAGAGATGCCTGGGTTTTGAATTCCTAGGTGCAGATTCTACTCGGGGTGGCATTCTAGTGGGCTGGAACCAGGATCTGGTACATGCCGAGGCATCTAAAGACGGCAGTACACTCTGCCACTGAAAATGACGATGAAGCTCACAAACTCATCCTTTGCTATGACAGTAGTCTATGGGCCAACAGATGATAGTGACAAGTTGTTCTTCCTGGAAGAGCTCAAGGACTGTCAGCCGGCTGCAGGGGTGCCATGGCTATGCATAGGGGACTTCAACCTAATTTATGAAGCCAGAGACAAAAACAATGATAATATCAACCGCAGGCTAATGGCCTCCTTTAGAAGGGCCTTGGACGCCAGTGAACTCTTGGAGCTCAAGCTTCAGAATCGTCGTTACACATGGAGCAAACGGACGTGCATTGCCAACGCTCGTCCACCTTGACAGAGCATTTTACAACAAGGAATGGGATGCTTTATTCCCAGCTGTGAACCTCCAGGCTTTGTCGAGCTCCCTCTCTGATCACTCGCCAATCTTGGTAGCCATCAGCAGGTGCCGCGTTTGGCCAGCTTCAGATTCGAACAATTCTGGAGGTGGGCGCCTTCCTTCATGGAAACTGTAGCCGAAGCATGGGGACGTCTAGTCAGAGGGACTTGTCCCATGATGATATTTCTTAACCGCCTGTCTGCTACGGCTCGTGCGCTTCAAGCTTGGAGCAAGGGCCTGTTCAGTGAGGCCCGAACACAGCTTCTTCTGGCAAACAACATCATCCTGGGATTGGATGCGATCCAGGAGTTGGGGCTCACATTGTTCTAATTCCAAAGGGTGCAGTCTGTGAGCAGCCTAAGGACTTTAGACCGATCAGCCTGATATGTTCTTTTGCTAAGCTGATCACCAAGATGCTCTCCATTCGTCTCTCCGAACACATCGACCAGCTGATCTCCCACTCACAGAGTGCGTTCATAAAGGGGCGTTGCATCCAAGATAACTTCATGTATGTGAGGAACCTTGCCAGAGCTTACCACCGGACGAAGACGGCAGCGCTTCTCTTCAAGCTTGATATCTCAAAGGCTTTTGATACTGTATCTTGGGAGTATATCTTGGACTTACTACAGCAGCGTGGCTTTAGTCCAAGATGGAGAGACTGGCTTACTGTCCTCTTCAAAACTTCTCACTCCACTGTTCTGCTCAATGGAGCTCCTGGTGATAGGATAAACCATGCGAGGGGTCTACGTCAGGGGGATCCACTCTCTCCATATTTGTTCATACTGGCTATTGACACGTTGCAGAGGATCATGGACACCGCGACTGAAGATGGAGTTCTCAGTCCGCTACGTGGGAGGTACGCCAAACTCAGACTGTCCCTGTACGCGGACGACGCCGTCATATTCCTGAACCCGGTCCGAGAAGAAGTGACAGCGCTGTTTGGCATCCTGGAACAATTCGGCAATGCCACCGGTCTCAAGCTAAACATTGCAAAATGTTCAGTGGCACCAATCAGATGCTCGGAGCTCAACCTGGATGCCATCCTACACTCCTTTCAAGGACAGAGAGTCACCTTCCCAATCAAATATTTAGGCCTACCTATAACCTTGGGGCGATTGAAGCTGGTGCATGTTCAGAGCATCCTTGATAAGACTAGGGACAAGCTGGCTGGATGGCAAGGGCGGCTTCTGAACATAGCCGGCCGCCGCGAACTATTACGTTCCGTCTTGAGTGCTACCCCAATCTATCTGCTCACTGCACTCAAGGTACCGAAGCAATTCACGGAGGACATGGACAAGCTACGTCGTCGTTTCCTTTGGGCCGGCGATGGAGAGATCACCGGGGGCAAATGTAAGGTTGCGTGGCCTCTAATTGCAAAACTAGTAGAGTATGGAGGCTTGGGGATCATCGACTTCGAAAGATTCAGTCGTGCACTGCGCCTGCGCTGGCTGTGGACTCTGTGGATTGATCCTAAACGAGCCTGGTCTGGTACCCCTCTACCGATTGACGATGCGGACCTCGCCCTGTTTGCTGCAGCAACCGTGGTGACTGTGAGGAACGGCCGCAAGGCACTATTTTGGCATTCAAACTGGATACATGGCCGCCCCTTGTCAAGATGCTACCCATTGCTCTTCGCTCACAGCAGGAGGAAGTATCGGTCAGTCTTTGATACACTTCAGCACGGCACGTGGATCAGAGATATTGCACACAATCTGAACAACGACCTGCTTCGGGAGTACTTCAGTCTGTGGCGCCTGTTACAACCATTGCAACTAGATGCAAGCACCATGGAAGAGGACCAAATTTGCTGGACGCTCGAGGCTAGCGGGACATACTCGGCAAGATCAGCATATGCCATACAATTCAGCGGGAGCATCATCTCAAATTTTCCAAAGCTAATTTGGAAAGCTTGGGCGCCCCCAAAATGCAACTTCTTCCTATGGCTGCTACTTAAAAATCGGCTATGGACTGCAGCTAGACTACAGGTGCGTGGATGGGAAAACAATTATTTTTGTGGTCTATGCATAAGAAGCTTGGAGATAGCCCTGCATCTTTTTATTGAATGTCCTATATCCCGGGACATCTGGAGGCAAATAGCAAATTGGAGCGAATGCAGGAGCCTGGACCCGGAGCATTGGACAGTTCAGTACGACGTTGAGGCATGGTTCTTAGAGATGATCCAGAACGGTGACAAGATGTCCCATAGTTTGGCGATTCTGACCTTACGGTGCATCTGGAAACATAGGAATGCGGCTGTCTTCAACACGGCCGTCGGGTCAGCTCACCAGGTCGTGGCAGCGATCAAGAATGAAGCAGCCTTATGGGCACGTGCAGGAGGGAAAGCTCTAAACCCTCTTTTTGTTGTTCACCATGTTGGGAGTAATTAGCTAATGTACCTAAAACCCCACGAGACGGTCTGTTACGTTGGGTGGCGCTCCTCGCGCGATATGTTGTAAAACTCTAATCTCTTCTTATTAATATAATGCCAGGTGACTGGGTCTTTAAAAAAAAAAGAAGTAGTTCATCTCGCCTGAACCAAACACCTCTAAAGTATCATCTAAAAGCTAAGGAAAGTAATGTACTAACATAGTGGATTGGAGGAGTAGAAAATGGAAATTAATCATAAATGAATGACATCTCCATGGGCTCCACACGGAGACACTTGACAAACGAACGACAATGAGGTCAACACTTTTCTAGTTTTCTTTCTGGCTTTAGTTATTTTCCAGGGAAAGAGCTTTGTTGAGGCCAAACTAATTAATTGCAATTTCTATGATTTGGACGGAATGGCAACTATTTATTTAGAAAACAATAGGTGTGTGGGTTGCTTAAAAAGGAATATGAGCCAAAGTACACATTATATATCTAAAGAAACAAAATAAGGAAAGGAAAAAAAGTTAAAACAAAGCAAGTGAAGGTCATATCAGCACTTCTTACCATGAAATGTGCAGTATCAATTCAAACATATATACATGGAAGTTCACCAGCTTTCCATATGGAGTTGCTAAAAATCACTTGGAACAAACTTTCAAAGTTGTAGCTTAAATGTGCATAAAGACTAGGAATAATATGTAAACACACACTTCAAAACTTAAAGATGTTAGTTCCAGTAAAACCACACTTGACATGCAAAGATTAGTAACACACTAAGATATATACTGATACGAGCCGGGTAGGCATGCTGATACCACCTCCATTCCAATTGCATCACAAAGAATGTATGACACAATATGCATACAACAGACCAACTGAACAAATAAGTAATCCTCAACTATAGAAAAGATCGTCACTTATAAGTTATAACATCGCAACTTCGCAAGGCACACTATTATAACAAAATAGTTCCAACTTCGAATTGTCTGAATGCAGCTACAGTATTGGCATTGAAAACACAACAAGTTTGAAGCATTACTTATGTGAAGAGGATTACAAGGGGTGTTTATGAAAAGGAATACAATGAGGTTTTAAGCAAAGTAATAATCAAGATTATTTAAGGTACAACAATTTTCATATGAATGCCATATTTAGCAGCTGCAATCAAACGGATCAGCTACTGATAGATCACTTGCCCGCAACACATGTAACATATTGCGGTGGCATTGATTCTCCGTGAATGTAAATGTAACACCTCTGGAAGAGCTCTTGTACAGCTTGAGTTGTCTATGTTGCCTTCTTATCCACTTCTTGTCATGGGAGAAACAACTTGGGACCATAAAACACATAGACTCAAGCATTCTTGCATTCTCCACAAAGAATGACACAATTTCTAATTGTTCCATTGTGCCCTGATAATTTGTCATCACTATCGTTTTCAGATGAAGGTCAAGGTATTTGATCACATTCCTATATTTATGGTGCCACCCGTTCGTCTTCCTTTGTTCACGAGTCTAGAAGTTAAAATGGGTGAAATATTAGTTCAAACCAAGAAATCTGAACAAATATTAGTTCATGGAGACCAAATTAACTTTGTATTTGTGAACCATATATTGAAGTAAGAAACATTACCAACTGGATGTACAACTTCTCTAGGAATGGAAACCATCTAATGAACTGGAGAACATCATCAAGACTTAGAGACAAAGGGAACATGGATAAGACCTTGATAGTATGCATCAGCACCATTGCTCTCATGTCAACCGAACGTATTCCCTTGGTTAAATAAAACATTATTTTAGGGAATCATAACAACAAGTTATAAAATAAAATGCTTTCAATGAAGATCAATGGAGGAGCTCAAATGTGTCTTATGGAATTTCTATTCCTAAAGCAGACCATAAACACAATGATTTGCAATAAGCAATACAAGTAACATGTAAGTGTGAACATTGAGACTTGGGAGAGGGCTCTAGTTACCATAAAAGTCATAGATCCAAAAGTGAGCGTTGTCTTTTCATCATTCTCAAAAATACACCCTAGGGTTTCAAGCTTTGGTGTTGAGACCACCGATATGTGCAACCTACTATATCGCTCAAAACTAATAAGCCTCTCAAGTAATGGGGCATCCTCAATAATGAGCTCCTCTATAGTGAGACCTTGTCAAAAAGAATCAGTATAAATACCTATGCTCTTAAGGGATCGGGAACTGATCCGAACACAGCAAAAACCTTCATTGCATTTCATCAACAAGATCTCGAGCACGGGGCAACCATCAAGCATTGCATGCATGGTCTCCTCAGAGATAATAACATCAAACAGTGTAAGTTGCTGGAGGTTGGGGAACTGGAGCTGATTGACCATGATATCTAGGAGGCAACATCCACCAAATGAGACAATACAAAGTGTGGACGAGAAGTGAAAGATGGATGCTGGTGGTGGTGGATATAGTGAAAATTCAAAGTCAGTTTCTGGGAGGTGGAACTCAAGCTCTTGTAGCCCAAGCCAAGTAACAACATTGTCAATGTTGGTGCAGAGATAGTGTGCTGGGATGCAAAAGCGTCGAGCAGGTCCAGGGTGAGCTTCAAAAATTCTAGAAATGATGCTCACAAGGTCTTTATCATCATTGGGATCTTGGAGATCATAATAGTCAAAATTAAGAGGGGCAGAGAGCCAAAGGTGGCTCCACTTGGAGGATAGGCACTTTGTACACACATAATCCATGGTAGGAAGGAGTGAGATAATATCACCTAGAATGTTATCGGGGAGGCTGCTTATATGGTCAACCCCATCTTCATTTCCTTCTTTGGGAGTAGAATCTTTATGATAGGAACCTTGAAATTTCTTCTTCTTTGTAGCAGGGTTATCCTCCATCTTGACTATGCTCCTTATGAAGGATGAAATTTCTGGATTTCTTTCAATGGGCTATTTTCATGAATTTGACTAGTATATGGATCTAGGTTTCGATGTGTCTTCTATCCTAACTACAACACCCTAGAAAGGATGAAGTTTATGGATTTCTTTCTATGGCTTGTTTGGATGGGATCGCGGCCGATCGAACAACTGAGGTGATTTGTGCAGGAGAAATGGTGTGGGCGGAGGTAGAGAGTATGAGAGGTGGCGGCGCCGCCACCGTTGGTGGGGGAGAGGAAGTGGAGACTAGGTTAGATACGGTCAAGGAAAATTTTCCAAATATATATATATAGAGAGAGAGTTAGTGAATAAAGATGGCAGATGAGTGGGCCGCTGGGTGAGTGGTGATGGGCTGTTGTGTGGGCCAAAGAACAACAATAAGAGGATGGGTGTGGGAAATCTTAGTCATTTAATATTGATCATTCAGTCAGAAGCTAGGCGATAGCATTTTAGAATACAACTAATGAAAATATTATTTTCTAAAAAATGAAAATATTATTGTACCTTTGTTTTTGTTTATTTTCTCTTAGGTATTAAATTTAATTTAGCTATTTGGCAAGCAAGGGCATGAGCAATCATCTCCAAAGGCGGACAAAAATGTTTTCTAGAGGCAGGCCAAGATCCTGACTCTAGATGATGGTCAGTTTTCTAGAGGTGGGTGGATTCCAATGCCCACCTATATATATTTTTTTTTAAAAAAATACTAGTTATAGATTCTATAGTCATTGTGACAACTCCTTGTCTTGCTCCCAACTAGCACCCGCGAGTCGCTACCGATAGGTCCATTGATATCGAGAGCCTCCTCCTTGTACAATGGGCCCTAGGAGATTGAGAGACATCAAAACTCAAAGATCTCTATGGTGGTTCTAGATGTAGCAAATGCAAACATTAGGCATATCTGCATGATCGAGAGACTGGGTGAGATCAAGAAGGAGCACCTTGGAATGCCAAGGATCAACCGGGGAGAGAAAGTTATGCCAAGCTAGACCTCCTCTACAAATAGGGAGCCCATGGTACCCATTCCACCCCAAAGCCCGCCGGGCCTCCACAATGGTCACATCTCTCGAAGCTCGATGCCTTCATGCACGCACTACTAGGGGCACCAGTCTCATCTGTCTCCAGCAATGTGCCACTCGCAACCCTCTTCCACATGTGCTTCTTGGAGGTCGCCAATTTTCTCTACACTTGCATAGCTCAGAACCCCCAACCTCCTCCACCTTTAGTCTCATCTCCTATCACCATGAGCAATAGAAGGGAGAGATTTAGATATGCACCGGGAAAAATGAAGAAAGGAGAGAGTTAGGGGATGGACAGAGGAGGAGACGTCAAGAGATGGAGTGTTGCAACTATTGCGAGTCTCCTCCATGCCTCCAAGCCTAGGACTCCCCCATGGGCCGCATCAGATATCCATCAACCCTAGGCCTCCATGCTCACACTAAGATCTTGCCGACCCTCAGGCTCCATGCCCACACCAAGATCTATTGACCCCAGGCATGCCTCCAAGCTCGTGCCACCCCGGGCCTCTCTAATGCACATGCTTGAGATCCATCGGCTTCAGCGTGTGTGGAGAGAGAGTAGCACGACCACGATAGTGAGAGTGGAAGAAGAGATTAAAGAGAAGACGTGTAGAGAGAGAGAGAGGTGCGCGAAGAGAGATTGAGAGAAAGGTCTACCAGGTGGAAGCTAAATAGGAGAGGAGAGAATTGAGTGGAGGTCACTTCTATCTTTTATAAGTAGGTTTGTAATGGGCGGGGCCTTATTAACATAGACAAGCCTATAATTAGGCCATATTTGCCTCTTTTAAAAAATTTGGAGAGGCGTCTAAAGGTCTAATGTTATTTTCTTGTAGCTTGTAGTGTAGGTTTAGATACAAAATTCAGTGTATGGTCATTCAAATTTCGCTCCAGTTCCCCTAAAAAAATCCCATCAGTTTCGTGAGATCTCTCTATGAAGAGTTTGGACAACTGAGTTTGCTCTGGTATTTCAGTTCCTACAGTACAGTTCTATCTCATTGCATACTAACCTGCTACGTTTCCATCATCAAATTCAGAAGCGCCACCATTCCCATTAACATCCCTGCCACTCTATCAAAGCATGCACGAGTCTTATGTTGCGTGTCATTCCCATATTGTTATGTGCTCTTCACCTCTTACCACTAATGCTTTTTATAATGTATTGATGGACCCTTAATGCTTAAAACACTAACTTCCTTCGTCTCTTATCCATATAATGTATATGGTTTACTCTGTCTCAGGACACAATATCATATCTGGTGCACTTCTAGATATAGGCTAAACAATTCACTGCGCAAGTAATCAAGACTGCATATTGTAGGCTCACGCAATTGCAGTTGAGACCTTTTTCTAGAAGTATCATGCCTTTACCATGCTTTGGGTATCCAGTGACCAATCAACGAAAACATGATCGATCAGGGAGATGGTCTCTGTGTGTTAATTATGTGTTTATCTCCCATGTTTGAGCGATAATGGTCGTCCTTGTCATTCCAGGAACTACGCTGTTATCTGCTCATCTCTAAGAGCAGGACACGCATTGTTATGCCATGTGGTTTTCCAATCAGCTTGTTCAATTATTCAATTCGTGTCGTGTATCATCTATGCACTTAACATAAGAAACAACAGAGAAGAGCTTGAAATTCTCTGTTTTGGAAATGAAACTAGAGTAGTATTAGTTTTGAGTACACTACTGTTTTCTGTTCTTTTTCGGGTCCACTCGATATAATGTTGTAGTACACAGAATTCCCACCAATAGATTAAAGAAAATGATCTGCTTATGTCATGCGTCAGAGTTGACTCCTGAAGACCAGAGCAACCATCCAAAGATGACACCTCAGCCGATCGCTCGCAGTCTCACGCAGTCTTACGCTTATAAACGGCAGCGTCTGTTCGCTGAACATTGCAACCAAGCAGAGTGTCAGAATTGGCGTTGCAGCCATTCCGGGCGTCACGCATCTGACCAGCAATGCTGAGGGCGGCGTTGTTCATCGTCTTCCTCCTCTCCGTCACCCGGAACTACGGATGTTCGCAGAGCTACAACGCCATCTACAGCTTCGGAGACTCCATCGCCGACACCGGCAACCTCTGCACGGGCTCCGGCGGCTGCCCGTCGTGGCTTACCACCGGGCAGCCACCCTACGGCAACACCCACTTCGGGCACCCCACCGGCCGGTGCACCGACGGCCGCGTCATCGTCGACTTCCTCGGTGTGTGCTTTATTTACCCACAGTCACATGCTTGTTGGCATCCATGTCATGTACCGATGCTGACATGCCGTGCGTACGCAGCTGATCACTTTGGCTTGCCGCTTCTTCCGCCGTCCAAGGCGATCGGCGCCGCCGGCGACGTCAAGAAGGGCGCGAACATGGCCATCATCGGCGCCACCACCATGGATTTCGAATTCTTCAACAAGCACGGCCTCGGCAACAGCATCTGGAACAACGGCCCCTTGGGTACTCAGATCCAGTGGTTCCAGCAGCTCATGCCCTCCATCTGCGGCACTGGTGCCGGTGACGACCGTTGCACTCTAGTTTCATGAGTAACTAAGATCCAGTGATTATTAGTGAAAAATGATGAACTGAACTGTGAATGTGTGATGTACGTGTAGATTGCCAGAGCTACTTCAACAACTCCCTGTTCGTCGTTGGCGAGTTCGGAGGCAACGACTACAACGCGCCGCTCTTCGGCGGCAAGCCCATGGCCGAGGTCAGAAGCTACGTGCCGGAGATCGTCGACCGGATCACAAGCGGCGTGGAGGTACGTGTCGATCATCTGCAACACAACATGTCCATTGTCGTTGTCGTCGCCGGCGGCTGATTTGAACGTACGCCCGCGAGAACGCTTTGCAGGCGCTGTTCGGGCTGGGCGCGGTGGACGTGGTGGTGCCGGGGGTGCTGCCGATCGGGTGCTTCCCGCTGTACCTGACGCTGTACCCGAGCTCGAGCAAGGACGACTACGACGACATCGGCTGCCTCAAGAGCCACAACAACCTGTCCAGCTACCACAACGAGCTGCTGAAGCAGGCGGTGTCCGGCCTGCAGAGCAAGCACGCCGGCGTCCGGCTCATGTACGCCGACTTCTACGCGCAGGTCGCGGACATGGTCCGGTCACCGGAGACCTTCGGGCTGAAATACGGGCTGAAGGTGTGCTGCGGCGCCGGCGGGCAGGGCTCCTACAACTACAACAACCATGCGCGGTGCGGGATGCCCGGGTCGAGCGCGTGCGGCGACCCGGAGAAGTACCTGGTGTGGGACGGCATCCATCTCACGGAAGCCGCCTACCGTTCCATCGCGGATGGCTGGCTCAAGGGCACCCACTGCAGCCCCGGCATCATGCGTTGAGGCATAGCTCGCGATGCATGCTGCGTGCAGGCGCCGGCGCCGGCGATGCATGACTGTATCTGTATTGTACTGTATGTCTGTATCTATATAATATAAAATAATGTTAGGGATGACTGGTGGAGAAAAAAAAATATCGGTGCAATTGATTGTAAGCTGTAACAGTTGTAATTAACTTAATACTCCCTCCATTTTAAATTAAAGTTTATTTGACTTTTTCTATCTTAACTTTGACCACTCGTCTTATTTAAAAAATTTATGCAAATCTGGTTAAATTTGTCATTGTTAAAGATCTTTTGTTAGTAAAACGAGCCAAAACAAAAGAAATGATATTTGATATAATTTTTTTAAATAAGACGAGTGGTCAAACTTAAGGTAAAAAAGTCAAATGAACTGTATTTGGAATGGACTAGTAATATATTATTACTTAATTATTATCTACTTATATATATATGTATATATGTATATATGTATATATGTATATGTATATCTAGGAGATATACATGTGGGGCTACATCATCGTAGTTGGAAATAATTTACCGATTTATATCATATATCTACATTTACATCTATATTCTATATATTATATCTCTTATAAAGCTAATCCACACTAAGTCTATCTTAACATAAAAGCTGTCCTCATCATCCTCCACTAACTATTCACATCATCTCCCGCTAGTAGCCATGTTACTCCACTAGCTTTCAATTAGAGACATATTCGGAGCCTCCATGTTAACTTGTGTAAATGTATTATAAAAAATTAATAACTAAAACATTATCTTATTATTACTAATTAATGACATCAAAATATTCCATGTTAATCCTCACAGAACATAAAGGGAAAAAAGAAATCCTAGATATTCTCATAATAATAAGAAACAACTAGTTTTAAAATTTGTTAACTCTAATCATCATCATCATCAATAATAGTCATTACATGTATTCTGTTTTTTTAAATGTCCACCTCTATGTCATTTTGAAAACTACATAATGTAATAGCATATCCCCAAAAGTTTTTTTTTTCATAAACTCTTCATCTCTCTCTAATTCACCACCTAGAAAACAACGTTAAATGCACAAAGGGGTGTGTTTTACTTTTATCTAGTTTTAAAAGTTGAGGGGATAAGCTATCTGGTATTTAAGTTCTAGAGTGTTTTTTTTTCTACTTCAGTGACAAGCTTGAGACAGTCTTAGGGTAAGTGCATTTCTATATTTCAGTTGTCTCAAAGGGTGTCTCATGCAAATATGCCACATTGGTTTTTGATGACATGGAGGAGAGAGAGGAATGTGAGTGAAAGAAGTGGACAAATGGTACCTCATGATCTAAAGTCTAGGATTATGAGACTATGATTTCACCAACAATTTAATGTTGCCAAACAACTCAGAAACTTTCCTCTATAGATTACACAAATTGAGGATAATTAATTTAATTATGTTACTATAAGACAACTTAAAAGAAAACTCAATTATATATATGGGTGGTTATTCAGTAGACATATAATTAATTACATAGTATTGAATGCGACTACCTATGAGACAACATCAATATATTTGCCCTTACCGAGGAATGGAGCTCACGAAAGGAAATTAAAGGCTACCTTACTTTGGCATCTTTAGAAATTGCACGATCCTAGGACAGGAACAGTAGTGGGAAAAAAAAGAAGATAAAAGAAAGATGACAATATAGGTTGAGGCCAAAAAATATATTGGTCATAGATTTATGGTTGTTCATACCTATGAATGCATCTGGATGAAAAGGAGACGACAAATGCAATCAAGATAGATGACCCCCCCTTCATCTATTCACCATTTACTTGTAAACGATGTAGTAACTTTTTTTTTTGAATCGATAAAGCTTGCCGAAGGAAAATTCAAAATGCTATCTAATAACAAGGAAAAAAACTACTAATAGGTACCCTGCTATATATTTGAGTATGTGTCCTTGCTACCTAGTTAGACTTCCAATTTGAAAAAGAACTAGAGTTAGACTCTGTCATACAAACATGAGGGCGTATGTTATTGTTATGCGTAGCTTTGACTGCGCATATTCCTGCTGCTGCACGCATCCAGGACCCAAAAAATTTGGGTGGGGGAATACGAGAGACATAGCACATGCTGCATGCGAGTTTTCCAAACTAACTGATGCATGGAAACGCGGAAACCGAAGATTCATCAGCATTGGGGATATGGCTAAGGTTAATCAAAATTACAATACCATTGATTCATTATTTCAGGGTGTAGCTACACACGGGACAGGAGTAGATAAAAAACATTCGTCCCATATACATCATCAGGAAGCAGAAAATGAACCAATTGGATCGAAACAAAAAGAAAGCAAGCATAGCCATATCCTCTCTTCGTCAACACTTATATGTACTATATATAAATATAAGTAGCTAGCTAGTGATTACCTCTCTCTTTTTTGTTTCATCACTTTGCTTTGCAGCTGGAGACCAAGATTACATCATTTACATATTAAGGTTGTGCGATGACTGACACCATAGCAAAATACGCATGCTTCAGCGCATCGATTTCTAGCTTCCAACTCCACAACACAACCAAAGAATTAATATACTTGACTCCATCGATTACTCAGAACTCGATGGATCGGATCTACAAACACAGCAAGATGATGTGCGCCGCGTGTGTACTCACCATGGAAACCGATCGAACCAGCCGCCTGTGCTAGCTGTGCGGCCGCCATGACAAGCTGCTGGATCCTTGCTTGCATGCAGCCATGCGCAGGTGCTGCTGCTCGCGTGCCGTCGGCCGTGGCAACTGGCAACCGACCTCTCATCAGTGATGCAAGGGGTTGGGACCTGAAGGCACCAGCCTCTTCTGCACGCCGTACCGCGGATCGATCTCCTCGCCAGCCGCTGACGGTGGAAGTGATGGAATAACCCCGTCCCTGTTCCACCGCCGATCCGCATGGTGGTGATGGTGGTGGTGATGAAGATGATGGTGGTGGTGAACATGGCGGTGGTGTTCACCAGTTGACGAGGGCGAGACACCAGCGTCGAAGCTCGTCATGGCGAGCAGCATCTTCCTCGGGACGGCGGCCCACCTCGTCGTAGGTCTCCTCCTCGCCAGGCCGCCGTTGCCGTGGATCAACGCGACGGCGAGGCACAGGAGAAGGAGGAGGACAGCAAGAGAGGTAGCAGCGGCGGCGGCGTGAGGTCGTCTCATGGCCGCGGCCACCGTACGTGCAGCAGGTTAGTCGAGAGGAGGATTTATGGAGATGGACAATGTGGGCCGACCGGCCGGAGGCCGAGCTAGTACTACCTAGCTATCGGCGTGCACATCTGGCCCTTTGTAGGTAGCTCTCGATCGATCAGGTGGTGGAAACCGGACGGAAAAGGTAGCTAACAAGGGAAGCAACAAAGCTGGCTGTAGGCTGTAGGAGAGTAGTTAGCATCTGCACGTAGCAGTATGTACTTGCTAGCTAGCCTGGTACTGGTAGCTTAGCTTCTGGTTCTGGGGCAGACGAGAAGTCAATCGGCTCGGCAAGGCGAGAGCCGAGAGGGAAGACGAGTCAGAGGCAGTGGAGAATGGAGGGCGTTGGGACCGAGGCCGGAGGAGTTGCTTGCGTTTGCGTGCGTGGGACTCCTATCGCTGGGCTCGATCGATCCATCCATCTGGGTTTCAGTTCACAATTCACACGGTTGCGTCAAATAATCCGAGCTGGTGGACGCGTTCGCACTCCAGCGCCCGGCATTCCCGGACGCGGCCGGTGGCGGGTTTCCTGGCCCGGAACGTGCTGCGCGGCGCCATTCCACTCGCTTGGCGTTCAAGGGAACGTACTGGCTACGGCTCTCGGGACTCGGGATCGAGATAAGGAATTTTGTCAATTAAACGACGCTCGCTCGATCGTGAGATAAGGAGATCAAACGTATAGTGCCAGCGATCGATCCAACGTTCGTGGATGGATGGATGGGTCCGCGTTAGATGTCTCGGATCGATCCGTCTTGGCAGTTGCCACGCCGCAGTGGATTGTGGTGATCGCCGTTGGCACCCGCAGCTCTCGGCAGGCGGCGCACGGGGTTGCGCTGCGCGCAAGCCAGAGCGGCCGCCGGGGCTGGCACGCGCTTGTTCCGGAGCCCGATCGAGGCCGCGCAGCTCGCCGAGGCGCTCGCCGGCTGCCACCCCGAGTCCAGACCCTGACCGGCGGCGTGGTCCCGTCCACCGCGACGCCGTCAAGCCCGACGACGTCCACCTCGACTCAACCTCGCCGGCGAGGCGCCCATCAGCAGCGGCTCGCGGGCTTCGATCGTAGTTCTACTGCTCATCAGCAGCGCGTGGCTCGGCCGCTCGGGGCTCAAGCAGATGAATCACCGGAGTTCTACTGCTCACGACGGTCGTAAGGTCCTGTACATTTTGTAATTTTTTCCTTCGATTCAACTGCTATCTGAAAAAAAGTTTACCCTCGTCATCATTTTTAAAATAGAAACAGCTATAATGAGTACGTATCTTGCTAGTTTCACACCTCACGCACACTAGTACCAACTACCAACTGATCTAATAGCGTAGGTGTGTTATGTGAAAGCATAGTATGTAATGCAATGCTGTATTTTCAAAGTTCAAACACCACATAACATGGATGAAAGATATTAAGGATCTTGTTTGTTGTCCCCAACTTTTACTAGCAATGATTGTGTATTTTCACTAACTATTTAGTCCTAGGTGGAGTCGACGGAGTTGAGTTGTATTTTTTTTGGTAACCTTTTTGTTTTTACTCATCTAATAAAATCACAGCAAATCTCGTGCCGTCTTTCAAAAAAAAAATTGCCGTCTTGTTAGGTTTGTAAAAGCTAGCAACATGGTGTCATTATCACTGAATGAGCATGGTTTTTGGCATTCCAAGGGTTCCTGCACATCATATCAAGTTTGAAATGGCATCAAATCAAAACTAAATTATAAAATGTATGGACAAGATGTATGGTATCCCCTATGTTCAAACTCATTTACTCTAGTCTACCATAAGTCAAATTTTCTTTGCAAAATAGAAAGGCAATTTTTCTTACTCTGAATTTTTTTAGACAGAAGGTCTTCCTAGTTTTATTGCTAAATCTTCAAAACACTCAGCACAACGTTTTTTCAAACGTATCCGCCATACAATTCAAATAGGATTCAACAAACATGGTCTAAAAGCCTTCAAACTACATAGAGTTTTCAGCGAAAGTCTTACTTTGAAGTTTTTTAGAAAATATATTAGCAACAAGAAAACAAAAATATATTATATATCAATACATATATGATACGTTTAATGAAATTTATTCGATACTATAAGATTTTGATATACTTTTCAACAAAGTTCATCAAATCTAGAGAATTTTTACTTGGTAACCTACATTTTTTTTAAAAAAAGGAGTATATGTAAGTTGTTTTGATTTTAAACTTTTGGAATTGACTCTGGGTATCAATCTGTCAACCTAATTTCCACTTTGTTAGCATGATCATTATTTACAATGACTATCAAATATATGAACCACCTAAACTCCTGCAAGACGAAGAAGCTCCCTTAAGTGTCTAGTGCTATGGTGATAGTGTGAGAGAGTGCTAAGGAAGGATGCCATGTTGCTTTAAGTGGCAAAAATGAGGCTAGAAGCAGTGGGCATGGAAGGTAGGGAGGGAGAACTAGTAGAGGAGCGCGAAGGCTCTCATGCCAGAGACAATAGAACATATGAATCACCAAAAAAATTCTACTGAACATATGTGTCTAAATTTTAAAGTAATTGATGTGGATGCCCGAGCTTTCAAAAAGTGTCTTTTTCAATGAGATTATGCATCTAACTAATTTTTATCATATGGTATTTGTCATGGAGGAAAAAATTTTGAGAGGCATCCCTGTTCCTATACCATCAGATGATGATGAACCTTATTGTGATATTTTCTTATCTCAAGGGCACCTAGCTTTGTATCTGATGGATCTTATGATTATAAACTATCAATATGGGTTCTTGAGGACTATAATAGTGAAAATTGGATTTTTGAAGTAGAGATGGAGCAACAAATAACATCTTACAAACTATTTTAATGTGTTGGGAAGCAGTGTAGAAGATTTGTCATTCTCATGGTCTTTAGTTGAGTTGCAAGCGAAGTGGCCATAATTCTTTACAAATACGGTAATGACCTTAGTTACAGAATACACACAAGACTAAAGACATGGATTAATCTTAAGGGAGCAAAAAAGACACAAGATATGGATCGAGAACCCTCTTTCTCCAACCCAAAGAACCTAAGAACCTGAGCTTGGTCACCCCACTCAAAGCCAGATGGGGGCTCTATGCAGGCTGCGTGATGTAAAGCTCCTCAAGGTTGCTATTGCTCTTCACAAGAATGTTGTTGACCTCCTCTGTGCTACTGTTGTATGCGCCTTCAGAGGCATCTGAGAAAAATAAGTAGGCGATGTAGTAATGGGAACTTCTCGATACGTAGCATCTCGGAGTAGGGCTTCCTTCGAGGATCAAGGTCTCGATCTTGCTGCGGTTACGGGCCACTGTGATGATATTTTGAACGGCTCCGGGTGGGCCACTCAACACAGAACAAAAAAAATTAAATAAAAGAAATTCAAGTAATGGAAAGCAAGGCTACTCTAATATTGTTTCTAAATCTATCACTAGACCATATTTGACTGAATATATATCCATATGAACACACCCATAGTTTCGCACAATGATCAAACTCTTGCACTAAGCAACGATACTTTAAACAAACATCCTTCTCTAGAACAACTTTCTATTTTCTTTTAGAGTGGTTCTTTATTTTTTCCTTAAGAATAATGTGTTATTATTTAAGAAAAGAAACCATCTAGATTTGTTATGTTTCATGATTATCACCCATGATGTTGGAACCTGAGTATTGAACAGACAAAAGGGGTGAGTAGAAAGGATCGAGTTCAACCATTGAGAGGGGAGGCATTGGGTCTGAGACAAGCAAATGAGTGGGGGAGAGGGTCCCTTGCCCTCGTGCATTTGTGCACTATAAATAGGGAATGACTATTACAAGCGGCCCGATTGGGGTGGAATTTTCATGCCACTTCTATCTATATAGATCTTTGTGTACAGGATGTAACTTATGTAAATCTATATAATTTTTATATACTTTTTAATGGCTAAACCTTTGTATATATATTTTATTATTTAACTTAGAATATAAATTTATCAATATGTTATGTACAATTTAATATTTGTCTACATGGATCATGTGGTTGGAATCTGTTTTATCGATAGATATAATAAGGTTTTTATATAATCTTTTTGATAAACTTGTATATAAATTTAGATTTGAAAATAGTATATAAATATGTGTGCACAATCTTATTAATATAAAATTAAGTGTAGATTGATTATATAAATGCATGTATACAAATTTCTTTATAATAATTTTTTCACCCAAATTTTTGTATATAGATTTGTTTGTATAAATTGTGTTCATACAAGACACATTTTCCATACAAATTTGTGTGTATATAATTTGGTTTACATGAAATGTGTACATGGAGTTTTCTATATAATATGTTTTTTATGAAGACTAGAGGGGTTTGCACCCTACAACATTTATTGAAATAAAATTAAGTTCAAACTAAATTACAAGCAGAGGATGGAAGAGAGAGAGAAGGGGACAAGATACTGGTCAAAAAATTAGGAAACAAAGAAGGAGATCAGGTAGAGCAATAACAGAACTGCTATGAGTCTCACTAAGCAAGCCTTGTTATCCATTGTTCTATGATTGGGCTCCTTTTTCTCTCAACATCAGCAAATTCCATTGATGTTTAAAGTTCCGCCTGGCCATCGCAATTAACGGGTTGATTTGCTTGAAGATATGGTCATTTCTTTCCTTCCAGATTGTCCAAGCCATTAGAATTATTACTTCTACAAAAAATGGGACAACTAACTAGTTCTTGAAGCTGATTAGAGACTGGAAGGGTTCTAGGCTCAGGTTGACCTAGAGGCCTATAAGTCCCCAACATTGAGAGGCGAATGGTGAATAGGTGAATCAAAGTTTCCTCCACACTTTTGCATAGGACACATGTGTAGTTCTGCAGGTGCATGTTTTTTCTTCTTAGGAGCTCTCTTGTACTAATCCTGTCCTTTAGGATTAACCAAAAAATACTTTTTGTTTGCTTTGACATGAGGAGGCCCATAACCACTTAAACGCTTTGTGAGTGGTCTGATGACCACTTAATTAACTGCCTGTAAGCTTTTTAACCGAGTACTTTCCATTATTCCAGATGTATGTCTACTTGTCATCGTTCTCATTGACATGTGTTTCCTGTAGCAGATCATTTTCTTTATAATATGTGCATAACACCATTGGCTAAAACAAGTTAGCACAATTTATAAGAAATATGTTATTTATTAATAGACATACACAAGTTTTTCCTAACAAATACTAGACATACACAAGTAGAACGGTAGAAGGAGAAACTACGATGATATATCCAATTCCTCAAAACCAAGACCTTAGGACAGCTCAAGGTACCTCTAAAAGTCAAAATGTGGTTTGGTTCTTAATAGAAGGGTGATTTTAAGACAATCTGTTAAATCAAAATTGGAAAGATGATGCATAGTGTTGTTTTGTAACAAAAAAGAAGCCATCCAATATTTATTTTTTTGAGTGCCATCCAATATTTGGAGGATTGCTAACAATAGCCTTTGGTTTACAACCACCAAGAGATATGACTATTTTTTTTTTCCAAACATGGTTACAACACGTAGACTCAAAGTTGTGTCTTCAAATTCAAGTAGGAGCAAGCACGTATTTTGGTCTATATGAGTATATGATTAGAATGATATAATATTTGACAAAAAAAATATGACTCCTATTTATAGGTTATTTTTAGGATGACTTACTAGACGTGGTTTTGATCCACACCTTAAAAGGAGGCTGTAACAATGGAGATTTTTGTCAAGAATGGACAACTGCATTCTAATAGGCTTAGAGCTTAATCTATTTATACATCTTAGAGCTTAATCTATTTGTACATCCCATACTCCTGATGTTTTTTATGGGCTTTTCTTGATCAGCTTGTAGTTGAAACGATGTAAGAATGAATGGTTGAGTGTAAAACTCGCATAGGCCGAAATAAAATTTCTTTATCTAAAAATGCTCGTGGTCCAGCCCATGGGCTGAACAAAAGAAAAATCCCGGTCCAGCCCACGGGAACCCAAACCAGGCCACGCCCATCATGACAGGGGTCCGTCCCAGCCTTTCCCGGCCACTATGGCCCTCGGCTTGCTGCCACCATCCATTTCCATTTCCACTTTTTACGAAGAAATACAGAGTTGCCTGCAGGCTGCAGCACATGCTTGTCATATTCTCATTGTTTATCATCAACACGCAATCTCTAATAGCGCCTACCGACTACCGAGCGTAGTGGCGGAAACTCGAATCACATGGAACCAGGGAGGGACCGATGGACATGGACATGGACATCCACATACACATACACATACACATACACATACACATACACATACACATACACATACACATACACATACACATACACATACGCATACGCATACGCATACGCATACGCATACACATACACGCAGGCGGCAGGCCCTTAGCTTCCTTGCTTGCCCCGGTCAAATGGCGTAGCATGCCGTGCTGCCAACCTACCAGTCTACGTACCACGTCATAGTTCCATGCATCTCGGGCTACCTACCTGCCACACTTGGACTAATCATCGTCAAATCCATCCTCCAGGACCAGGACGGACGACTTGTATCAAATTGCATCCATGGAAGTTTCACAAAAAAGTCATCACCTGTCCAAATGGCTGCAATGTTCGGTAAGACACCGGCTGCCATTCTGCGACTGATGGCAACGTGGTATATACAGTATACTGTGTTTCAGTGTCTGCAGAAACATCCGCGAGAAGTACACGGGACCAACTGCATAGTGACAGTCTGACAGAGTTTACTATTATGCCTGCGGTTGTCGTCGATGCAATACAACTATTATGCCAGCACGCTTCTGATCTTTCGTCTTGACAGCGACAGGGGAAGCACTGCAGGTCACAACACAGCGCCATCGATCAGCCCATCTCGCCAATGCTCTTCTTTCCTTTTTGGAAGAATATTACGCCAGTTTCTTTTTGTCCTTGCTTCCTTGTACTGTTTCAGTCTGGAATTTTCACGGACCTCGACTTCCAATCGGGAGCACTCGTAGTCGTAGAGCACCCGTGCGCCAGCCAGCCAAGCTAGATAGTGTTGCAATTTGCAAAGCAAAGCTTATGCAGAGCTTCGTGCCCACCTAGCTACCTGGCTACAGATGAACCAAACGATCGTCCCAAGCTATCCGATCACAGGTTAGGCAGGGAGAGGGTGTAGAATGCAAGTCCGCAGGGACCATCGCCTACGCCTGTTTCGTCTGCATCTGCGCAAGTGAAGAGCATACGCAACCGGGGGCGTGAACAATAGTGTTCCTGAAGTCGATTCCTCAACGACGATCACAGGCGGTACTGCACAGCTCGATTGCTGCATGGCAGTGCTAACTCATCAAGTATACACAGCAGCAGCTGCAATCATGCGAGTTATTTAAGGGCAGGCAAACAGGGGCGGCGAGGTCACCAGCCTACCTGCACACGCTACGCATCGGCGAATTTGTAATATATATATAAGTTTCGATCGATCAGTCGTTCTCATGATCGTGTACTCGGCGCCAAGATCGTCACACAACCTACCAAGGGGAGGGCCGAGGGCAGGTGCAGTGCAGGTCGACTGATCGTTGGCATTGGCAACCACCGCCACTGATTGAATTGAACGTCGATGTGAGCTAGCAGGCTAATCCGTTTTTGACACGCATGCTGATATATCAATGCAACAGAGACAGACTGAACTCGACGCATCTGTATATAGCTGTGGCTATTATTTGGCTGGCAATGGCATGCGTCCGCCGGCATGACGGCATCCATATGATCCATCCCAGTTCGTCTAGAGCTCTTAACAGCCAGCAACGCCTGCAGGGCTACTTTTGTGCTTGGATCTTTCGAAGCGTACGTGCGTGGACTGGTCTGACTGTAGGGTAGTATACGTCGTCTACTCGGCTAGCTGCATGAACACCGCACAGACAACGACGGACAGGCATGAACCGGTTCAGGCCTGCAGTTGTTTGAATTGAATGGCATTGCCTCTTGCCTGCAGGAACAGACCCTTGCCTGCAGGAACAGATGGAGCTTGTTGTCTACCACCTACCTACAAACAAACGCACGGACACTTGTTGTCTGTAACGCTCGGTAGTTGGATGGGCCGGCGTGAACGAGGCAAGCCCTTGTTCTTCTATATTTCCCATTTCTTTGTCTAATACCAAAGAGAAAAAAGAAGGAAATTGTTCAGTCAGCCAGTCAGGAGTGAAGAAATTCCTTCTCTAGAGAGCATACACTATCTCTGTCACTGAATCCTAGAGCCTTTTGTTTAAGTGATACTTCTATATATAGCAAGTTTAAATAATTTTGGGTACCGCATACTACCAGCTAGAGTCATACTCCTATACGATAAGCAGGTCTAATATTCAGCCAATCAAATATCTATAATATCCATAGATGATACATCATCGTTGGCTCTGGCACGACGATTGTATATATACAATTTGCACGGCCACATGGCCTGTCACTCCTTCCAAGCTGTGCCCGCGCGCAGACTGCAGAAACGGAGAATGTTCAGAGGCCCAGGTACAGGTCGTGCAGAAACACAGACGATAGAATAAAATACAGAGGATTCCATGAGCTAAGCAGCCGCTAGCTGCTGTCTGCTCGTCGTCATCCTCAGGGTCAATGCATCAAGGGAGAGCTCCGATCCTAATCTTGCCACCCAGTCCTTCATCATGGACGCACACACACACATCGATCGATCCCTGTTGCATATGGCCAGCTCGGAGCAGGCGTCGTCGTCATCCCTGACAGCAACGGCGCAACCACCGCAGTACACTGCTGATCGATCAATCGTGGGCGGACCGGCGGACCTCTTCTCGGCGTCGGCGGCGGCGACGGGCGACGGCGATCGATGCCGCCTGCTGCCTGCCGCCCTCGCGCTTCCATTCCATTGGCTGCCGGTTGCGCATGTGATCCAGAGCTTGCCACATGCCATTTCGTCCGCATACGTACTAGTCTCCTACGGGGTCGCGACATGAAATCGATCGCCAACTTGCTCCGGTGGCCCCCGGAACGGAACAGATGCGCATGCTGTGCGCAAGTACACGTACATTGCACTGAAAAGTCTGAGATCCATCGTTCGTCGGCTACGCCTAGAAGTAAGAACCTTCCAAACGGAAAATGCTCATCTTCTTCCTGAGGAAATCGAAGTACTAGTGGACAAGCTGGTAGGCTAATAGAACTGCTGGTGATGGATCGATCGATTTACCCTGTGGCATATATCCGTCGCATGCAAGGCCAAGACTGGC
This sequence comes from Bothriochloa decipiens, assembly GCA_023333625.1. Classification (NCBI taxonomy): domain Eukaryota; kingdom Viridiplantae; phylum Streptophyta; class Magnoliopsida; order Poales; family Poaceae; genus Bothriochloa; species Bothriochloa decipiens. The sequence goes on along the minus strand of CM041634.1, from coordinate 2,900,623 downwards.
AGCGTCATAGGCCTCCTTTAGTTCACCAAATTTGACATCAAATTTATTAAGTAGAATTTCTATTTTCCGTCACATTAAAATACAGGCATATGCACGGAGTACTAAACGTAAATAAAATCAAAAGCTAATTGCACAGTTTTATTATACTTTACGAGACAAATATTTTAAACTTAATTAGTTAAAGTTTAAATAATTTTTATTAAATATAAATAAAATAATACAAGAATTCCGCTACAGGAATTTCAGTATCAATTTGGCAAACTAAACAAGGCCGGACTTAAAAAAAAAATCTCAGAGCAGCATGTCAACTCTGATGTGGTGCCAAAGTCAGCTGTACGACTGTACGAGGCAATAATTCGGAGCATGTTCCTGCTCCTCGATCGCCCGCCGGTAGAGTAGATCTGTAGATGTACGTATGTGGATTCCTCCATGCATGTTTTACACTTCCAGCAGTAAAGATTAAAGAGTACCTTGGCATACGAGGGTTAGCAACTAGCCTACTAACCGTGGGTCCGTGACCCGCTAACGAACGTGCTTATATAGAAGGAATAGTAGTTGTAAAAAGAATCTACCGTTGTACCGTACACCTTTTAATACTCCATCATTTTTACAAGGCGTACAGATTCAAATTTTAAAATCTTTGACCAATACTTTGATTGCCAATGTCTAATTAGTATAATACAAACTTGACACGATCAGATTTCTAATTAGTTGTGCTATCAGTTATCATAAATTTATAGATATGAACAATATAAAATAAAAAATAAATAATTAAAGTTTACTTTAGTGTACCATGTCATGTCAAGTTGAATCTTCTTAAAGAGAAATGGAAGGAATAAGCCTTTTATGATCTTCAGAAATATGCAAAATCAGGGAAGCCGAAAGAAAGGCTGTTAGAGATGTTTTTGACATTGTAACTAACTAAATTTTTTTAATCAGTATAATAATACAAACTTGATACGATTAGGTTTTTAATTATGTGCTATCAGTTATCATAAATTTATAGATACTAGTCCAGCAACCCGTGCTCTCGCACGAGCTAAAATTATAAAAGATGTACTATTAATATATTTGACTAATAAAAATTTACTTGGGGTGTGTTTAGTTCCACATAGAATACAAACTTATTTATATATTTTCATGCATATTCATATTTCTACCTTACATGGCACCTTGTATATTTTAATATGCAATAAGTTTGAAACCTTATATATTTTTACTAAAAAGAGACTAAGTCTTAGTAATATTGCTTTGCTCATGTTAATTAAGCTAAACTTAGATTTAGCACCAAACTTGTTCAATTTGTTATATCACAGAATTATATGTGTGTAGTATTATTTTATATATCATATATTGCTAAACTTTAAACTACCATTTTACTAAATTCTAGCATTTTTATTAAAAGGCAGTTCCAAACTAAGCAATGATTAACATAATTGGCCCATTCATCCAACTAAACCAAACAATTGTTCTTGGCATTGTATATTAGAGGTGGACAATTTAGTTATAAAATGAGGTCATTATTTTGATCAGCTTTCATCATGAAAGATATAGTTGATCTCTCATTTGTATACTTTTATAGAATGCTCATCTTAATATTTTTCTTATCATTATTCTCTTGTATAGAGTTGAGTTACCAGCCACTTTTTATACATTTCATTCCCCATTCATGATTTGGCTTCACATGTGCTTACAACATGTTTTCTCAAAACCGTAACTATATATTTGGCTTGAAAATCAGCTATATGTACATAAATATATGCTTAGCGACACACAAGTATCTGAGTTAGTTATAAATATTCTAGTAGTAACATGAGTGAATAACTTAGACCGTTATAAAATCATTTTTGGGAACTTCTTCATAATGATCATCGAAGATAATTTAGATTTTAGTATAGTTTATATTATTGTTAACGATACAATGTAGCAGTTAACTTGGAAACAACTTTTTGAATTATTATATTATTTCTCATAACAACAATTTCTGATGAGTATTAGTGTTCTAATTTAATTAGTATATTTGTACATAATGGTAGTGGTGATATTAAAAATATTGCATTATAATGATTGTCATTGTCAATATAATAAATGATGATTATAGACTTATAGTCCACCAAATAGATGTCCGCGTAATAACTTAGATAAAAATTTGACTCGTGTGTATTATTTTATTTGACAACATTAACCTACCACCACTCGACTAACATTTTAGATTTCTTAGAATAGCATATTTTTTATTGAGGGATGGAATTCCACTAATTAGCAATGATGATGTTGTAATTTGTAGTCCTACCTATATAAAAACAAATATAATATAACCTTCTTTTTGTATCTCTAGTTTGATCGTGTATATTACAATGTTTTGGTTTTATATAAATTACCTAGCTATATATAGAGACTAAATGGTGCTGGAAAGAACTTTGCATTTCGAATTGAGCTCTCACCAGTATGGAGTCATGACACAGCATCACATACCCATCAACACCTTCGATTCATGCTTCAGTGTACACTGAAAGTAGGCTTTGTGGCCAGATGATTGTGGCGCGTACAGGTGGCCTGCATAGAGGACAGGGAAGCGAGCGAGATCGTACATGCAGCTTTGGCAGATGCTTGGCTAAAAGAGCTTTTCGCACTGGAGTTCCATGCATCTACATGCATGCTGATGACAAAGGACGGACGGACGGACGGCAGGATCTAAACTGCATCAGCTTGTTCATGACGATGTTATGGTAGTTGTAACAATCGGCAGTCAGAATATCGCAACTACTACTCCATGGATCGGAAGCCTGCGCTTAATACATAGTACGTACCGTCGATTGGAAGCAGGAAGAGCAACGCAATGTTGTGACTTCTTTATGGCTGATTGAGAATTCCACGTGTGATTCCAGGATGCAGCGGCGGAGTAGGTTTATAGGCACGAGACAGAGAGAGGATAATATATAGGACGTGCGATGATATGTTTCTTCCGTAGGATCTATTTTCGAGGTTTGCTATAAGATTTTTTTTTGAAGAATAAGATATTATTTATTTATTTATTTTATAATGGCAGTGGTGGGTAAATTATAGGTAAAATTAGGGGGTTGCTTTAATTATTTTTTATAATGACAAATGTGGGTAGTTTTTATAAATTAGAATAGATCCAATGGCTATTATAAAAAATAATGATAACAATTCAGATGTTTTTGATTATTATGAGAATTTACAGGATTTATCTTTTTTCCTAACGCGTCTGGTGAGAGTTAACGTGGTGCCTCCGTTAAAGCCTAAAATTAATAATAGTAAGATGGACAATATAAAATAAAATAAATAATTAAAGTGTACTTTATTATATCACGCCATGTCAAGTTGAATCTTGTAAAAGAGAAATGGAAAGAACACGCCTTTTATTATTATCTTAACTAAGAAGTTTCATTCTACGATTTTAGTCAGTAAAAAGTCTATGTTATTGTGATTCTTATGTTTACGATTTTACATGAAGACAAACCAACGATTTTGACAACCTTTCTCTCGTACGGGCGAGTGACCTGGGCTGGGCTGGAGCTCAACTACAGCAACGCCGCCGCGCCGTCGTGCTCATGACTGCTTCGTCGTGTCGTCATTTTAATTACCCACCACCACTCCGTCCTAAAGACCCGATCAAACGAGCTAATCTAACAAGCCAGTTGCACACGTCGTCCTCTTCATTCTCGCAGACCAATCAGTGCAACCAAACCCCTCATTAGTTTAACCAAGTAGCCAACCATCAGCCCGGCCGTACGCCCGGGCCCGGCGACCGGCTCCGTTCCGCGCGGGGATTTAAACGCGGGAGCGAGCGAGCAGGCGCAGGCACCACCTCGATCGCGGGCGACGAAGGTGCTTGGTGCCGTGCGTTCCGTCGTATCGTTCGGCTTCGTCGTCATGGGTGGTGTCCGGCTGCCGGTGGCGTACTCCGCCGTCCTGGCCCTCCTCGTCGCGGGGTGCGTGTGGTCGGTGGCGGCGGCGCGGGAGTACGCGGCCATCTTCAACTTCGGCGACTCCCTCGTCGACGCGGGCAACCTGGTGGTGAACGGCATCCCGGACTACCTCGCGACGGCGCGCCTGCCGTACGGCATGACCCACTTCGGCTACCCGACCGGGCGCTGCTCCGACGGCCGCCTCGTGGTGGACTTCATCGCGCAGGAGCTGGGCGTGCCGCTGCTTCCGCCGTCCAAGGCGAAGAACGCGACGTTCCACCGGGGCGCCAACTTCGCCATCACGGGCGCGACGTCGCTCGACACGCCTTTCTTCGTGGAGCGCGGGCTCGGCCAGACGGTCTGGAACTCGGGCTCCCTCCACACGCAGATCCAGTGGTTCAAGGACATGAAGCCCAAGCTCTGCAAGTCACCAGACGAGTGCCGGGACCTGTTCCGGCGGTCGCTGTTCATCGTGGGCGAGTTCGGCGGCAACGACTACAACTCACCGCTGTTCGCGTTCCGGCCCATCGCCGAGGCGCACGACTTCGTGCCCCACGTGGTGGACTCCATCGGGAAGGGCGTGGAGAAGCTGATCGCCGAGGGCGCCGTGGAGCTGGTGGTGCCCGGGGTGCTGCCCATCGGATGCTTCCCCGTCTACCTCTCCATCTTCCGCAAGCAGCCCGACGGGTACGGCGGCCGGAGCGGGTGTATCAGGGACCTCAACACGCTGTCGTGGGTGCACAACGCCGCGCTCCGGCGAAAGGTCGAGGAGCTCCGGGGAAAGTACCCGGAGGTGCGCATCATGTACGCCGACTACTACACGCCCGCCATCCAGTTCGTCCTCCACGCCGAGAAATACGGTGAGTCTCCATGCATGCTCCGGGCATTCCCCATCGCCCTCTCCGGCCTGATCGATGTCTCTTTTCCCGGTGGCCTTCGTGGCTGGTGGCGCCGTGGTCACGGCGGTTTGCGTCTAAGGTTGTCGCAGCTAGCGAGTTCGGTATTTCGGTTCCTCACGGCAACGTGAACGGGGCGATGACACGTGGGACCAACGACTAGTGCACGTCCTTTTGTGTTTAGGAAAAAGATTTAAAACACCGTGACCGTTCGTTGGTTCCTTTAGAAAAATAAGGTACGTATTTTTTTAAGGAAAAAAGGGGGGATACGCTGAAGGAAGGAAGGAAGGGGAGACATTTGGCTGAGAATTAAGACAATTCATCAGAGATGAATAAGTTAGCTTGCTGTGGGAGCGATTAATTTAATTATTAAATAATTACTCCGTATTGGTATAGACTACTAACATCCTTGAAATCAAACAGCTCAGCGAGAAAGCAACATATAAGCACACCGTTCAGTTTCCAGTCATTCATTCATTTTGATCCGGTCAAGTATGTAGCTGAAAAGTATGGGATGGAATAATAATCGAGCACAAGCGGCCGCGGCACGGGGCACATTTGGGCGAACCGAGATGGGTCAGGCTGCTTCCATTGCTGGCTCGACGACGCCGCCCGATCATCCCGTAAACGGCCGGAAGCCCCTGGGCGGCACCGGCGAATCCGAGGAAAAATCCACGGTCTGACGCGCGCAGAGGCGCATATTTCTGGGCGAGCAGCTGATCAGGGGGTGGTTGGGTTGGGTACAATTCCTTCCTTGCCCGTGCGTGTGTTGGCCAGGTCTCGTCACCTCATCGGCTAGGCAAGGCAAGCGAAGCGAGTAAGCGACTTTGAACGGGCGTGCTCGAGAATGAGAGAAAGAAAAGAATGAGAGAAAGAAAAGGGTGGGTGGCCGGGCCGGATCGGAGTCTTCCAGCGGGCTTGGCTGGCTGGCCGGGCCGGTAGCGGCTGACGACTGAGAAACGCCGGCCGGCGGCTACAACTACAGCCGCGGTGGCGACG
>CM041634.1:2883391-2894696 GCA_023333625.1 Bothriochloa decipiens | reverse complement strand
AAAAGCCACAAAAAAATTAAACCCACCGGAAATTTAAACGGGCTCCGGTATTCCTTCGCTTACCTAACCGGCCCGGCCCCCCCCCCCCCCCCCCCCCCCCCCCTTGATGTGGAAGCCGTGGACCTTTCCTGGCTAGAAAAACCCCAGCCAACTGTCAAACTCAGTGTCTGATCAAGTCATCGTCCAGCATAACGATTCCATTACAAACGTACAAACCTCAGATCAAACGGACAGAGACCGAATCAAGATTTGGATTTTTCCGTTAATAATGGGACATAATCAACCGCTACAATCTTTTCGACATTTGTTTCTCTTTTCAGATGAAAAACTAGCTTTTCGATCAAATTGTTTGTTTCTTATCCCTGCCCGAATGATTCGGCCAACTCGCCCCTCGACGTGGGCGTCTTGGAGTCGTTGGAACGTAGTATTTTTAACTGTTACCACAACATTGACCCACTTTCCGTGAAGGACACTGAACGCTAGTAAGCGCGCGGTGCGTGCCCAGCTGTGCACTCATCGTCACCACTTGCATATTTTTTCAGTCTGAATGTTCAGGAACGATTGCAATTCAGAAACAATATATGGTCGCCACTAGTGTCAGGATGCCATGTCAACCGTGTCACGTACGCATCTTCAAATTTGGAGGTTTTGCATAGGACAAGACGTGTAGTATATATACCGCCGCGATATATTGCGGATCTGTCTCGAATGTATTGCTAATTTATTTTCCAACAAGCTGTCTACATTATATATATTGTCGCCGCGCCGAACAGCAGACAAAGAGGGTGATACTCGGTGGTGTGATCCGTGCAATCCGGCTTCGAACTGGAACGGATCATCAATCAAACATAAGATTCAGTTCAACGACCCAGCAATGCTGCACGTTCGTCATATAAACAAATTATGATCTTATCCACACACACTGGCACACATGCACGATCTTAGTTGACGAAAGCTGAGCCTCGATCATTGGGTCCCAAGGCTTCGGCCCAAGCCTTGTAGCTCCGACCTCTGTTCTCATGTTCTCTTTCACTGCCTCTGTTCTGCTCTTCTCTTTCACTTGGGCTTCAGCCAAGCCACATGTTCTGATCAACGTTTCCTTTTTTTTGGCACAGGGATGCTGAAGCAGACGCCGCGAGCCTGCTGCGGTGCGCCTGGAGTCGGGGAGTACAACTTCAACCTGACGTCCAAGTGCGGGGAGCCGGGGGCGTACGCGTGCCCGGACCCCTCCAACCACTGGAGCTGGGACGGCATCCACCTCACCGAGGCCGCCTACGGCCACATCGCCAAGGGCTGGCTCTACGGGCCCTTCGCCGACCCGCCCATCCTCGACACCAAGCGTCTTGGCTAACACTACACCCACCGTCTTCTCCAGCGCCGGCCATGCCCGGCCGGCCGGCAAGTACAGATTAATTCGTCTCTGCGCATGGAACACCGGAGCGGGATGTTGATCGACCTGCAAATTGGTTGGTTGCTATAGAGAGAACGAAAACGAATCAGGGAGGAGGACAATAAGGCCGACAGGTTCAGATTAATTGGTTTACATACACATAGGTTGTGTTGTTTTGTTTGGGGGGATACGTCTGAGATGTTTGTGATTTGTTTGTTGATATTACTACACTAGCATAGTTGTACTATTTCTCATAGTCAAGATATGATGATATGTATCAAATCACCCTCATAGCATCAATCAAGCAAGATGAATCAAAATACTATGAGTCTCAATAATGTTGCAACAACAAAGCAATTCACAATTGAAAGTTGATAAAAAGTGTTGCCTCATAATTCTAAACCAAACTCTCTAAATGTCAATAAGCAAGACATAACAGTAAGTCCTACAATACAACACATCACAATACAATACAAGACAATATAGTCTCGTGGCACACCCAACACAAACTTATCATCGTCATTTTTTTTGTACAACAACATCGTATATCATTGCATTAAGAAATCATCATTTGAAGAGGAAAAAAATAAAACATGTTTCTATGAGGAGCCTCATTATGCGTCTTGCCTCACCATCACCATCTGAAGAAGAAAAAATGTAAAACATGGACATACTAGTTACTCGAACAAAATATTACATCACTAATAAACCATGAAAACAAAGTTGTTTAGTATGCCGCACTATGATTCTCATTTTGTCCTATATCATTGTCATATACCACCTGAAAATTAAAAACATCCTTAAAATTCTAAGTATAGTTTCCTTGATTTTGTCTTGTTGTCATGAGCTTTAAGCTCATTCCATCAAGTTGGAAAAAAATAAATTAGCAAAAAAAAAATAATGTTAGCACTGAGCCATTAGACCACCAAAAGAACAAGGTAAGCAATCAATTCAAAATTTAAGAAAGTGTCCAATTTATATGCCACCAGGAAAGACTAGATAGACAAAGTTCGCAAAAAATAAGTGAGTAGTCACATTGAAAAAAGTAAAAAGGAATAAAAAATAAATATAACGAATTGAATGATTATACAACACTAATGTAGAGGCCTAGAAGGCTAATTGAAAAAAAAATACAATTTTACTACGAGAGCAGTGTAGTTACGAAGCCAACCATCAAACGTAAGATGCTAAAAAGAATATCCAGTACGTGCTAGAGAAAAGGCATACACATGGAGGACCCTTGGGTGACATCACTTATGGCATGGCTTTATCATCCAGGCACCAAACTACTAGAGCAGTGGAATATTGAGACATAGGGAGGTATAGTGCATGCAGTAGTGATGAGGTAGAATGGATTTAGCAATGACAGTTATAAATTTGAGTCATTTGGAGATGCTGATGTCAACAGAAAAATCATCAGAACCAAACAAACGACCAGTTTGACGTTTTTCCTGAAAATCGTTAGCTGCTTGGGAACTATGGAAGGTAAGAAATAGGCAGGTGTCCGACGGAGTTCAGACTACCTTTTAGAGATGGATTCAGAATTTCAAGATGGAGGCCACTCAACAATCCCACCATGTAAAATAATCTGATAGGGCTGCTGTCCTGCTATGGCTTGACGCCTTGTAATCAGTTTATTTCACTTTCCGACCCCTCCCTTCTTGCTGCTCTTTTTAGTTTTTCCTGGCTGCTGCAGTAGGTCTCCTTCCTCTCCCTCCCCCCTTTCTTTGTAAGTCTCTTTGTACTCTTTATCTTGTTTTTATATAAAAGTTTTATGCACCGTGGGGGCCTCCCCCATGGTATTTTGTTCAAATAAAGGTAGAAAAATTTTTAATTTTAGTTCGGAATGAATGGTACACGATGAAATGTGGGGGATGCCTTATAAGTAGTCACATGTTGCATGATGATGGCATTGTGAGACTGGACCTTGAATGATGACCATTATATATTTTATAGGGAATAAGTAGATGAGAGTATGTGCACTGCTGCTAGATACCAAAGGGAAACCATACACTTTGGACGTACATTACCTTTTGGGTACCAAACGAAACATTACACTTTAAATGTATGGACATGATACTAGTCGATCATATGATCTGAAGGACAAATAAGTTTATTGATGACATGGCTTAACGTGAGAACATAGAAATATCCATTAATGACTAGGTTCCATCTATGTAGGTTACTAGACGATTGACCACACATTGCTGTGGAAATTTGTTGATATTTAAGGATGATTTACTTGAGTGATAGTTCTGTATTTAATATTGTTTTTATGCAACCAAGAATATATATGAAGAATACAGTTTCTTTGAACCATAAGACAGACCAAAATTACACATGATAATAGATATTTTTGTTAGTTTAGATAGAACATGTATACTACCTACGATGGTGGCAAGCAACTCCATCCACACACCATTCTTTGTCCTTCCATTTCTTTGCCCGGATTTGTCTCTCACATGACAACTATAGAGAAATAAGATATTCGAAAGCTGTGGATCCTCCACATATAGCCCGGGGCCCAGCTGTCAACCAAGAGAGCTTGTCGCTAATCCTGGTTAATACCCTTGACTATTTACTCGGCAGTACAATAGCACACACTTTGTTGAATACCATAGACAGAGTGCAGTGCTTATGTCAAACCATTGGTTGACCCAAAGTCATTGTTAATTAAAAAAAATAAATGTTTAAATCCTATGTAGAAATAATCATTGGTAACACATGCACATCCTCTACAACGACTACATTTGTGACACCTACAAACATGAACATTGCATCCAGTTTCATAGTATAACCTGGAAGCTGGAAAAACTTTATCAAACTGAGCAAACGTATTAGTAGTGCTGAACGACAAACATTGGACAAGTTTTTATCATACACATTGCACCAGGAACTGTTTTTTGCTAACAATTATCCTTACTTCTTACATAGCATGTGCACCAACCATCATACATTGACCACAATCAAAATATGCCAACTTTAGGCATTGACCCAGTACATTCCAAGCAACACTAACCCATGAGTTCCATGACACATTTACGGAAGATGTGGGCCAAGTACTGGCAATCACCACATACGAGTGGTCAAATACTACTGCAACTAACTTAGAACCCCTTTCTTTTTACTTTCTAGCCTTTTTTCTGAAACATTCTCACAAATAGACCTCTGGTAGTTTGTTTGCAAAAAATGGGCCCTGTAGGCGCCAAGATTATACATCTTGGTGCCAAGCCCTTGGCCGTGTGGGAAAGGAGCATTGAAGTGGTCAGTAGCATGGCCCCTGCTGGCTTGGTGCCAATGATATTGGCGATAAGATGTATAACTTTGGCGCCTATGTCTCTAGCGCCAAGGTACATGGTCCATTTTTCACAAACAAACCACCAGGAGTCCATTTCTGAGAATGTTTTAGAAAAAAAGCCAAAAATAGAACCTAACATGAGCAAAGGAACTCCACGCCTTCACCACATACTAGTGTTTTGACCCGCAGTTTGAAAAGATAGATGTTCAATAATCAAATCTTGTAAAGTATTGCATGAGCTTTGTGTAGGAATCCTAGGGACTATCAGGTACAAATCTATTCTTAAACAGTCTAGATTTACAAGCAACAAAACATCTCATTGATCAATACAAGATGAATAATGCAGCCATAACTTGTTTGCAAATCAAATCTTACCGGTGTGGCTCAGGAGTCATAAAAAGATAACCTCCAGTCTTGAATTATCATCAAATACCAAGTCCTCCTTTCCATACTTCGTGGTGAATCAGAGAGTACGTGGTATTCCCCCATGATGGGCTACACTCAGATTAACCTCTCTTGTACGACAAACACAGTACATCAACCATCAATGGTAAAGTTATCCCTTCACCTGAAGATACAAAGATCTCTTCCTCTTCTTGTTTCATAAAAAGTTCAACATAGTCCTTTCCATATGCTGGAGTTGTTGCCTTGACGAAACCAGAAACGTCACAACTCCCATCAAGGTACCACAACATTTTGATTTTTTCCTCAATGGCATTGGGCAAAGTTAGATACGAAATCAATACCATTTGCTTAGAACCCACCGAGACTTCTCCTAAAAATCTTCCGGTACCAGCATCCATATACTTTGAAACGTTCTAAGAAGAATTGAGAGGATCTTGTCCTGTTGGAAAAAACTTCTACCTTCATATTCCCATCGGCCCCAATGGGCCTACAGGTTTCACACAACATCAAGGGTCCACACTAATTACTTCAACAACTACTAATAGGGCACAAGAAAACGCTATATTTTTTTTGCCACATCTTTTGACTAAGATCATATTTGAACGTCCAGCCATAACTCTTATAGGGTAATGACAAGAAAGAAACCATCTAGGTTGGTCATATTTCATCTCTATCACCCATGATGTTGGAAGTTGAGTTTCAAATGGACAAAAGGAGAGAGTATAGAGGAGTAATTTTGGCGATTGAGTGGTTATACATTAGGATTTTGAGACAACCAAATGAGTGCAGGAAGAGAGTCCCTTTATCTCATGCGCTGCTTCGACATATATATAATTATATATGCAATGACTATTTACAAGCGAACCCTCTTGGTGAGTGTGGATCTTACATGCTTACTTAACTAGCACTAGCACTTATTTGGCCTTTTCAAGGGGGAGATTTGGTCTAATGTACGTAGGGAATCGGACGGTCTTGTGCCCCATTTTTTGTATGGTGGAGTTCTAATGGCTTCCTTGTTGTGAGGTGTATTTACACCCCTCCTGCTGGTCCAAGGTGTCTCTCTTGTCACTTTGTTCACCCGATTGCATCTATTGAAGAGCAAGGTGGAGTTCATGCCTAGTGGGGTGATTGAGATAGATTTGATAATCACAAGATTATGGACCTTATTAGTCCATAGGGAATAGCAAGTGCACATCCAACTTCCTGGTTTGTCTTGTTTAGTTTAAGTGAGAATTTGTGCTTTTTACTCTTGGTGATTGGCATCACCTAGATGGCTTGGTGTGTTTTAAAAGCTTGGTAATGTCTCGGTGGTGATTGTTAGAGGTCCAACTTATGTTGTAAACAACTTTGGGTGATTCACCATGCCAAAGTGGTGAAGAATCAACCCGTAGAGCGCACTTGTTCTTTGTGTAGCTCAAGGAGAAGCAATACTCTTCCACGATTGCTCCCATGAGGACTTGTAGTGAGTGCCAACTCTCTTATATCTTAGAAAAATATTTCCGTGTTCCTTTTCATCTCTTTACATTCTGCATTTACTTTTGAGGAATTACTTTGATGTTGTTATATTTTTCAAATTATCATGCTAAAGTAGAATTGGAACCTATTGTGTAATTTTTTTGTGCGTATAAGATACAAAACACTTCTCAAGGGGTGAAAATGGGCTATGTTGTAGATTTTGATTGTTGCACAAACTTTAGATTAACCCAATTATATTGAACCTTCAAAAGGGCCCACCAATTTAGATCACTTAGGCCTAGGTTTTAGAAAACAATTAATCTGTGTATCAAACGAGCCTTGATATGTTATAACACACAAGTATAAGATAAAGGAAAAAATCATAGTTTGCATACCTGTGTGGACATCTTATGGGCTTAAATCATGCTTTTAGATAAATGATGGTTCATATTCGGCTTCATCTGTCAATAGATAGAATCAGACCAATTATTACAAAGATCTGCCCGTAGACCAATGCACCAAGTATAAAAAGTTCAAACACATAGAAAATAAAAAGAATGTAAAACTCTGACTAAGTAGACCTGATAAATCTAGTTGACAACCATCCATTGGAACTGAAGAAATGCATTGCTGACGTCTCAAGATGTTACCCAGTTGAGACTAGCTCATCCCATAGATCATCATGCCACTGCAATTGTGCCCACTGCTGGAGCCAATAAGTTCCTCTGAAGAGTACCTACAAAAAGATTTTGCTCTACATTTGTTAAAAATCACCTCGTTTCTTGTTATCCACACAGTCCATTTTGTTTTTTATTAGCATCACTTTGACCACCTGTTAAAAAGGTCACCAGGGGGCGATATTCAAAACAACATATGTACCGCTCGCCACAAAAATTGGACATAAAAAGTAATCCAAAAAAATATTGAATGTTTTCTGAAGAATGACAGAAGGCACACTTTGTGTCATCGTTTCAGTGTCACCTAACAAGGTTGTCCTTAGTTAAGATCATACCCTTTTTTAGATACCATAATTTTTTTATTTTTATAGAAACTTTAATTTATCAAATATCTTATGAGACTGATCATATTATTAATTAACGCAGTATATTTGAATTTGACCGAGAAGCTTCCTGATGAATGTAACACCAAACAGAAACATCCCTGTACACTTCCTGTAAAGAGCTAACAATTATGTGCCATAAATTGTAAATTCTATAATCTTTGCATTCATGTACATAATATCTATCGATGGTTATACCTTATTATTTTAAATCTTGATATTCATGGGAGAAATCAGATGCCAAAAATGAACAGAAGATCTTATTCTCTGTTTATTTGGTGCTATATCTGTCATCAACCCAAATAGTAACAACAGTGTCAATGGCGATTTGATGATCCCCCAAACGCTCTCTATAAAAGAGACTTTCAGATACAGGGCTCGGTAGTATACTGTTCCTTCTTTTCTTGAGATCGAGACTTGAGATTCAGAGGGCTACAGAAAACAACTGATCTGTTCGATCGTCAGGACAAAGAACAATGAAGCACGTAATTCTTTGCCTGCAAATCTCTCTGCTACTCTCCAGCTCCTCCTACTCGATGCAGGCCCAATACACCTCGATTTTTAGCTTCGGTGACTCCTACACCGATACCGGCAACAAAGTCATCCTCTCCGGCCCGTCGACGCCAGGCCTGCTGATCAACAAACCGCCGTACGGCATGACCTTCTTCGGCCATCCCACCGGCCGCCTCTCCGACGGCAGACTGGTCATAGATTTCGTCGGTAAGCTTCTTCGTCCACGGCGAGATCGTAGTTTCGTTTACATGCGCCTTATCTCGATGCCGTCGATGTATATGTAATTTCGGCATGCATGCTGCACCTGTGTTTACCTGATCGATTGATGATTCACGCTGGCCATTTGGCGTACGGTGTGGTGTACACTGCAGCCCAGGCACTGGGGCTACCTCTCGTTCCGCCATCGCTGTCGAAGAATCAAAGCTTCAAGCAAGGCGCAAACTTGGCGGTGGCTGGCGCCACGGCGCTGAAGACGAGCACGAGCCCAGCGTCGTTTTACCCGCAGGCCAGAGGGGGCGCCAACAAGCCTCCTCCAAGGTACCGTGTGAGACGCCACGGCATCATCCTTGCATTTGTACTTATGTCAGTTCTCTGTAGCATGCAAGGAGTTTTTCAGGAAGGCGCTGTTCGTCGTCGGCGAGCTGGGCTGGAACGACTATGGCGTAATTCTGGCCGGCGGCAAAAGCGTCGCTGAAGCGCAATCCTACATGCCTCGGATCGTCTCAACAATTGTTGCTGCCACGGAGGCACGTCACTAACTGTTGTAACCGTAGATATGTACGAATGATCTAGCTGTAACTGTATCTGGTCGTTTGCATGCATGCAGAAGCTGATCAACGACGGCGCCACGGCGATCGTGGTGTCCGGTATCTCGCCGATGGGCTGCGCGCCGGGGAACCTGGTCCTCCTGGCGAACCACAATGGGGCCGGCGGCTACGAGCCGGACACGGGGTGCCTCAAGGGCCTGAACGATCTATCCAAGTCCCACAACGCGCAGCTGAGCGCGGCCCTGACGGCGCTGGGCGGCAAGTACCCCGGCGCGCGGATCACCTACGCCGACCTGTACGCGCCCGTGATCGCGTTCGCGGCGGCGCCGGCGCGGTTCGGGTTCGACGGCGCGCTCAGGGACTGCTGCGGCGGCGGCGGGGGCAAGTACAACTTCGACCTGAGCAAGGCGTGCGGGATGCCCGGCGTGCCCGGCTGCGCCAACCCGTCGGCGTACGTCAACTGGGACGGCGTCCACCTCACCGAGGCGGCGTACAAACGCGTCGCGGATGGGTGGCTCCAGGGACCCTACGCTAAACCGCCCATTCTGGGGGCGTAGCGATCGATGCAGATCAGATGTTGCACCTATTAGTCATTATGTTCCTTGCCGCCGTAGTCATGTCACGTAAATAATCTGCCTGAGTTTTATTTATGTCTGATTCACCTTTTCTTTCCCCGAGAAGATGTCCGGCCGTGGCACGTTTTCCATTATCAGAGGCTTATAAGAACGTTTTTGAATTTAATTTAAGGTGGACTCCTGACATTTCCGGCATGTGTATAAGAACAGTTGCAAAAATAGACGGAACCAAACGTGTGTTGGGTCGTCATTCACATATGCCAAATTTGAGAGAGTAATTTAGACTGATGCCATGTGTGCAAAGCTCTAAGGTGGGCCGTGAGCTCGTCCAGATCCAACCGCACCTGGGCCGCGCTCAACCAAATCCGTGTTAGCCCAACTCAGGACCTTCGACTGGGCCGTGGGACTCTCTTTTCACATGCCGTCTGCAGCAGCAGGACACGGAGGGAGGATTCGGACGCCACTGTAGCGTAGCGGCGGTGGGCGGTACGATTTTGCTCCTGCTCCCCTGCTTTCCCCTGCTCCATCTCCACTGCACACTGCATGGCAATCGGGCTCGGGCCCCTTGCAAGCTGCTGACTGTGAATGAACTTGTCCTCCATGCAGCGCGTCCCCAGAAGGGACTGGGCCCTACTGGCGTGGGGAATTGGGCCCAGCCCAGAAATAAGATATTCGAAAGCTGCGGATCCTCCACACCCCCCAGGGCCCGGCGGCTGTCGACAGAGAACTTGTGTCGCTAATTCAAGCTATTAATAAATACCCTTGATTGATTGATTGCTTATTCACGATATACTTATCTCGTGATGCCTGTGAGATCCTCGGTAAGCACTAACTACATCAGCTAGTATTACAGTAGCGTGGGTGAGCATTTGATTTGAGCCCAGTTGACAGTTCGGGCGATGCAGGCTGCATCCGCTGCAGGGGGAGGGCTGGCTGAACTAGTAGCTTGTGCTGCTGGCCGTGGCCAGCGCGCCCTACCAAACCGTCATTTAGGAGCACTGAATGCCCATCAATGAGCACTAATGTATAGGGGTACTACCTCGTAAATGAGAGATGATTTCAGGATAGGACTAGCGGCAGCAATGCAGCCTAGCCTAGCAACAATATTCTGTGTCGGTCTGGACTATGGAGCATTGCAATTCCAGTTCTTTGCTAATGGTACTGGGAATTTTGTTCTAGGGAAGAAGAGCGACTCTCAGTGATGGACTATCGTAGTGCGCGCCTGCCTGATCAGGACAGTGAGCACCGCGTCGTCGATCGCTGTGGTCGGGGTCGGGGCCGCCGGACCGGAATAATTGAGCTTTGGCCTTTGGGACTGGAGCTAGTACACCACACATGAGCACGTGAGCTGCTGAGCTGCGTGAACGTGAGGACGGAGCTCGAGGGTTTTGGGCAGGCGGCAGGAGGACCCGGCACAGTTACTGTGGATGTACTGGAGTAGCCGAGCTCGAGCTGCCCCCCCTCCTCCACCACCCACCTCCTCCTATTCACTCAGATTTGCCATCGGCCAGCATGGCATTTATCCCCCACCTAGAATCTCAGGCAATCCGCTATTACTGAGCCCCATCGCCCCATCGGGTCGTCGCAGCTCGCAGCGCCCAAGTGCCAGCACTCCCTGTCCGTCCGTCTGCTTCTGCCTGCCTGTGGACTGTGGTGGCTGGCTATCAACCAGTGACTGACGGACGCTACTGCCTGTGCCTCGCCACCACTCGCCTGCCTGACTGCCTCTGCCTGCGCGCGCAGCCGTGCGGTGCCTGCCGGCTGTGTTGTGCTGTACTCGAACCACCACCAGCGATCGCATTCCTCCCATGGCGGACCACGCCAGGCTGCTGCCAGCGCTCG
>CM041634.1:2769297-2868391 GCA_023333625.1 Bothriochloa decipiens | reverse complement strand
ATATAAGCTGGTATACTCTTATAGTCCACACCAAAAAAATTGAGTGTAACTCGTATCAATATTTGGGTTGAGTTAGATCTAAGACCATAATATATTGTATAGGCTCGTCTACTATATCTAGAGCAAAGGAAATAGTGTCCCACTGCAAAGAAAAAATATTAAAATGTCTCATAGCCTAGTAAACTAAAAGGGAGTGTCCCACAATGGTTGTAGTAAATAGTTTCCGAGATGATATAATGATTAGGTTGGATATATTGGAAATTAGACTTCATTTTCTTTGCACTAAGTACTTGAAATTTTGTGTAAAGTCGCGGTGACCGTCACAAGTTAGTGATGTTCCTCATAAATAGGACAATCACAAGTTGTAGTGACCCCTATGAATCTCCTTCCTTATTGTTCCTCTTTATTATTCCTGAGCAAAACAAAGGTGCACGGGTTCCATGATCTAAATAAGATGAATAAGAACTAAAGAATGAACTCACCTAATATTTGAGTTGACGTGCACGAGCGCGAGTAATAGGACCATGGATGTGTACATATGTAGGCGTAGATGTATCGATGGTGTTGATGTCCTTATAAAAAATCTCACAATATGTGAAGTTGTTGAAGAGTGAAGCAAAAACACACTTGTGGCATGTTTGAATACACGTGACTAATTACTAGCTGAGCTAAAAATCACTCAAATTATTTATGGTTGGATATCTAGTTGACTATAGAAAAGGATTTTCTTTTTTTTGTTTTGAAAGCGCTCTTAGTTCAGTTTGGTAAAAATTGCCAAGAAAATCATAATTTTGCCATTGTGATTGGGGCTTCTTTTTTTTACCTTTAGCCTTAGTGAAATTTAACCGGATATGTTCATTTTGGTATTTGAGTGTTTTTAATGGATTAGAAAATCTTTCTTTTGATGTCTTGCTAATTCAATATTTTGACAGGAGCGTCCGGTGCAGTTATATAAGCTAAGAAAGAGCTGCTTATAAAACCTTCTAATATATTGATCGGTGGCTAGGTCATTGGTGCTTCTGCTTTTCTTGCCTCCAACCATGCGGTACAAGCTCTACAGCTTCCCCCAATTCGACCAGATCCCTATAAGTGGGACTCCGCCCATAACATAATTGACAGATCCAAGATGTGCTCCGACAAGTAAAGGGGGTTCTAATATATATTGGTTGTGCTCGAAACGGATCCAATGGACAAAGTAAAAAGTAATAATATAAGAAGAGGAAATAGCATAGTATTTCTCATTTCATGAGGATAGACAAAAAAAATTTTAGCCCTAAAGGGAGTAATAAAGGATCCTATCTTATTTCTTGTATTAGAAGGAATTTTTGGTATGTCTGTACATCTATGGAAAGAAAGTATTTCATAGAAAATATTCATTTTTCTATTTTTTTGGATCTAACTAATTGAAGACTTGACTAAAAAATTAACACATCTATTAACCTCCTATTTGGATACACTAGAGGTAATTTTGGCAAATTTTTGAGCTAGCTAGTGATTAGCCCTATCAATAGATCCTTAATACAACAGCCATGGCCATTCACATCCCTTATCCGGTTGTCCCTATGACCCAAACTATAGGTGGGACCGCACGTCTCTTGCCATGCCCATGAGCTCATCTGTAATATGCCGGGGTCCTGGCCTCTTGGGGCAGCAATCAGCATGATCTTGTGGCTTGGCGCCACGTTTGTTCTGCAGGTTGTTTTGCTAGCTCAAATTACAATAATTGTATTCTACTAAATGAATAAAATCAATCAGAATATTACGGAAATATAAATAATAAATTTATATTTGCTTTAACCAACTCATGTAATCCTTCCAGCTCGACAAAAAGGACACTCAAAAAAAAGGTCAACACACTGCACGCATCTACTCGCTCAATGGCCACAACAACATTGTTTGCTGGCACAATTTGTTTATGTTATTTCGTCTGAGCGTCCAACACAATGGAAGCCTCCGAATTAGGAACTCCGAGGTGTCAACCATGTCGTCAAAGTGCCATTACCGCGCCATCCCCCATTTGCACAGCCATGAGGAGCTCCGCCATCGCCGCTGCCGTGCTCCTCCTCGTCTCATGCCAGCTCCACGGCGCGGACGCCGCCGACTGCCGGCCCAAACAGCCTTTCTTCACCTCCATATTCAGCTTCGGCAACTCCTACGCCGACACCGGCAACTTCGTCAGGCTGGCCGCGCCGGTCGTCCCCGTCATTTCTTTCAACAACCTCCCCTACGGCGAGACTTTCTTCCGCCGTCCCACAGGCCGAGCCAGCAACGGCCGTCTCGTCCTCGACTTCATCGGTATGTTACCAATGTTGCATGCCGCCTGTCTGAGAAAATGTTCGTCCTCTTACATGGAGCAACTGTTGCAGCCGAAGCTCTTGCCTGCCGTTCGTGCCGCCATCACTGGACAAGTCGCAGAGCTTCAACAAGGGCGCCAACTTCGCTGTCGTGGGGGCGACGGCGCTGGACCTATCTTACTTTCTTGAGCACAACATCACCTCCGTTCCCCCGTTCAACAGCTCCTTCAGCGTGCAGATCGGGTGGTTCGAGCGGCTCAAGCCCTCCCAAAACGTTGTGATGAGTACCTGGGCAGTTCGTCATGGGTGAGTTCGGAGGCAACGACTACACCTTCGTCCTCGCTGCCAACAAGACCGTGGAGGAAACCAGAGCGCACGTTCCTACAGTGATCAAGGCCATCGCCGACGGTGTGGGGGTAGGTACTGGCCAGTGGCCTCGATCTTCTTGTGCCGGCCGTTCCTTGGTTGACCAATGCAAACGCGCGGGTGCATGCAGAGGCTGATCAAGCTCGGCGCCAAGCGCATCGTCGTGCCGGGGAACCTGCCGATGGGCTGCCTTCCGATCATCCTGACGCTGTACGCGAGCCCTGACAAGTCGGAATACGACAAGTACGGCTGCCTCGACAAGATCAACGGTCTCGCGCGCTACCACAACCGCCTCCTCCGGCGAGAGGTACAGGCGCTGCAGAAGAAGCACGAGCTGACGAAGATCGCCTTCGCCGACTACTACCGGCCCGTTGTCAATTTCCATCAGAAACCGGCAAAATTCGGTGAGCACGATGCTTGTATATACACACGAACTGCAGGATGATGATGTGATTATGTGAACAATATTACGCATGGGCGCGGCGGTGCAGGGTTCAACGGCGTCACGGCGCTGGTGGCGTGCTGCGGGGCGGGCGGCAAGTACAACTACAACGCCACGGCGGCGTGCGGTCTCCCCGGCGCGACTGCATGCGCGGACCCGTCCGGGGCGCTCAACTGGGACGGCATCCACCTCACCGAGAAGGCGTATGGCGACATCGCCGGCGCATGGCTGCGCGGCCCTTACGCGGAACCGGTCATACTGGACCTCGCGCATTGACATATATCTTTGTTCTGTCTAGGATGAACTTCGATGAAGAGGTTTGATCGCGTCTGCCATGCCACAACTGTGTGTTCACCTTTGGCGCCGCGTGGTTCTCTTTGATCTCTGTGTTTCTGTATTGCCTCTCCAGTCCGTTTTTTTTTTTTAAATATCCATTCCGACTCTGGAGGGGCCGAGGGGGCAAAAAAGATATGTGTTGGCCTTTTCAAGATTTGGACTGAATTGATATTAGAAGTCACTTGCTGAGAATGGCAAGGTTGTTAACTGAAAGTGTAAACGGCATTTTATAAACCACGAAAGTCAACTTCACATGCAAATTGAACAAACAAGACTTAATTTTTAAAAACTCATCCCTTGATGTGAGAGTACGAATTACAAACACCCTCGTGGTTCTAGCTAGAAACCAAACATATCGAACTATCCATATTATATGAGATCATTCATTCTGTTCGACATTTCCTTGCAGGGTGGCCCATAAACCAGTATCAAAACCCACTCCCCACTCCGAGAACACCTCCATCTCAAATTATAAACCATTTTAAAAATTTTGAAGAGTTAAGTATTTAAATTTAACTAAATTTATATGATAAAATAATTATATTTATGATGTTAACTAAGTATCATTAAATTTCTTATTAATTATACTTTCATGGTATACTCATTTGTTGTCATAAATCTTTGAGAGTCAAAAGAATCTTTGTTGTCACAATGAGTCGGTCTATCCAAGTGTCCAACTAGGCCCTTAATCTAAAGTCACAAGCCAAGAAATAAATCCAAAACTGTTGTTGTGCATCGATCCGTGACAGTTTGATCCAAGGGACACTGGTAAGTCTACCATGGATTAAAGGAACTACCATTGACACCCCAACGACCAAGAACTACCTGGATACCTATAAACTGATGTTGATCAATTACAGAAGGTGGAGTTTCACAATAGCAGAGTTTGTTTTCAAAGGACGAAGATCAAATCAGACTTTCCGAAAAATGACAAAGGAAAACGTAGACTTCTTCCTTAAATTAATGCCAGGTTTAGGAAAGTTCTTCATGTCTGTAACACCCCGGTCCAGGATTTAATAGGATTAATAGGATACTCGTACCAACAAGTTGCAACTTCTTTTTCGGAAGCTCATCACTAAAGAACTCCGAGGTTAAGCGTGCTTGGCCTGGAGAAATTTAGGGATGGATGACCGACTGGGAAGTCTTCCTGGATGCGCACGAGTGAGGACAAAGTACGCAGAAAAGACTAGTGTTGGTCTGTGAGGGCAGTCTATGTCCTAGATAAGCGGCCGGATATAAGTGGCTTACAGCAGCACGCAGACTGTGCACTCTGCGACCAACATGGTGAGACCACATACCACCTACTGGTCTCCTGTGTGTACACCCGTGAGGTTTGGCACCGTCTCCTCAGCTGGGTACGTAGGTTATCAACACCTATGCCTGGACGAGTCGTCTTCACTGGTAGCCTGGTGGCTTGATGCCCGTATGCAGGTGCCGAAGTCCTACATGCGGGGATTCGACTCCTTGGTGTTCTTAGTCTCATGGAAGGTGTGGAAGGAGCGCAACAGGAAAACCTTTGACTCCAGCTCCAAATCTCTATCACAGCTTCTTCAGCTCATCCGGGACGAAGGCGACTCTTGGATCACGGCGGGCTTCCGTAGCCTTACACCCCTGTTTGCGGCTGCCTTCTAGTGTCACTGCTCAACTTCCCGTCGCACTATAGCTAGTCTACTAGTATGTTGTCCGACGCGCTACTGTTAAAACTGGTGCCTCTTGTAATTGTGTTTTCGACCGTGAGGCCCATGGCATCTCACCGTTCGGGATAGCGTGCCGCGTGTTGTATCGTAGTATACCTTCCCTTAATGAAGCACATGTAAATGCACGCATTCGAGAAAAAAAGAGCGTGTAGTAGCCTAGCTTCACATGAAAGGCGGCCCAGTCAATATGCCCAGTTGAAAAAAAAATAGATCACACCAACCTCGCGTAATTCATTGAGCAGGCAGGAGTTTTTGTTTTTTAAAACACTTACAAGTAAAATAGGGACGGTAACCATAGTTACTAAAACCCAAACCCACTGTAGATCACATGGTTGTGATTATATAAAAATTAAAAAAAAAGTCTATTTTTGGTCCTTCAACTATCGTGAAAATTCACTTTTGGTCCGTTAACTACAAAACCGAACAAAACATGTCCTTAATTTTTAAAACAGTGCAGATTACGTCCCTTGATAGTTTTGGATGACGGTTTTGCTACAGTAATGGAGGTTTTGCTATAGTAGCAGCGATTTTGTTTTTATTTTTTATTTATTTCAGCTAAATCTTTGAAAAATCATAATAAATTATAGAAAAATCATAAAATAAAAATCTAATTTTGTTGGACTCCACATTAGTACTACTCATATGAAGTGCAACAAAATTATATTTTTTATTTTATGATTTTTGTGCGACTTACTATAATTTTTCAAAAGTTCATCCAAAATAAAAAAGGGAAAACAAAACAATTGTCACTCTAACAAAACCTTTGTTACTGTAACAAAATCACCATCTAAAACCGTTGAGGGACGTAATCTGCACTGTTTTAAAAGTTAAGGGACGTGTTTTCTCTGGTTTTTTAAATTGATGGATCAAAAATAAAATTTCATGATAGTTGATAGACCATAAATAAACTTTTTTTAAAAAACTAATTTTGCAACTTAGAGCCAAGACGGTCAGGCATGAAGCAAAGCCATCAGTGCATGAAGCTGTCTGTAGCCTGCCGAGCACCAGGTCATGGCTTCATCTTGAGTCAGCATCACGAGGTGCAGGTGTTGCGGCGTTGAAATGCGACCGCCGAATGTCCTGGCGTTGCGTTCCTTCGATAGCATCCAACCGATGAGGCAAAAACCGAGTCGAACCCCTTGCGCATTGGCTTAGGCACTCCTTCCTCTGTTGCGGCCACCACTAGAGTGCTGGCTCATCCCGGACAGTGATGTAGGTCTGAAACTGAATCCTGGAAACACAGGCAGACCAAACCTCTCTACTATAGCATTGAACTGAATTTGGTATGCACTTTTTGTGGTATAAACGCCATCCATTGTCCATCACCAGGTGATGTCGTCCTCGGCTTCTTCATTTAGTTCAATTCCTTGTATCGCTTCCCCGAGGCTCAAAAACTGTCTCAATTCGTCCTGCTATGTTGGCGGGTAACTATGATGGATCCATTTGTTACCATTCATCGTCTGTCGTACAGTAATTTACTTCCTTCTTGTCTTTTGGTACAGCAGTGGCGTGATCGATTTTGCCATTGCTCCGTTAATCCAATTCGATTCGATGACCAAAAGGGTGCAGTATTTTCTCTTCCAATCGTTGCTAATGTCGACGCATAGAAGAGATCATGGTCCACTTTATCACACGGGATGTCCATGCTGTTCTATGCTCTTTGCTTTTCTTTCCACTTATTAAACCATAACCACCTTAGCCTGAGGGCCCTTGTGAATCTTTCTAGGTCTAGAATTCTCAGCTCCCCTATCGTTTTCAGTAGCCACATCGTCGGTCAATTGACTAGGGAATGAATTTTGATAGACTATAATTTTAGAAAAAGAAAATCATCATATTTGGAGTTAGTATGAGTGAGAAACTAGTTATAATTTTAGATACAAATTAAAAAGAGAAACAAGTGTTTTTAAATAATTTGAAATTAAATTTTAAACAATATTTTGAAGCATCAAATGAATTCAAATAGAAAAATTATTAGCAATAAATATTCATAAATTTTCGAGATCTACAACTTTATTTTAGTAATTTCTCCATTCGAGAACGTTTTGAAAAAAAAACAAACTTTAGTTTACTGGGACACATAGAGTTGCCGCCTACAAATCGATTTGAGGGACGGCGAAAAACGCTAACCGCCTCTACCAATCGATTTGTAAAAGCAGCTCGTTTGAGAATTATTTGTAAGAGCAGCTCGTTATATTTCCGACCCTGCAAAAGGGTGATGTTCTTACATATCATTTTTTAACGTAATGAGCAAGTCTGCAAGTGTAACAAAATTGAAATAATAATAATCACCGATCCCGGCCTAATTCTATATAAGACGCAGCACTCCTCGTAACGTCCAGCATGATACGCACACGAGTTACGTGCACGGAAACGTACGCGGCAGGCATGAGCATCTCCGTTGCCACCGTGCTCCTCGTCGTGCTGACCATCCCATGCCTGCTCGACGGCGCGGACGCCGTCGTCCTCCGGCCCACCAAGCCCTTAGCTTGTTCCCGGCCATCTTCAGTTTCGGCGACTCGTACGCCGACACCGGCAACCTCGTCAGGCTCGTCCCGTCCACCACGTTCGGCAACCCACCCTACGGCGAGACGTTCTTCGGCCACCCCACCGGCCGCGCCACCAACGGCCGCCTCGTCGTCGACTTCGTCGGTACGTTCGTTTAATCCCTACGCCGCCGTGCCGCCACCAACCTCTGCATGCATGATGCATGGAGGATGGATGTCCATCGGCCATTGCTGGCTCATCGATCTCATGCATGTGCATGCAGCTGATGCTTTGGGCTTGCCGTTCGTGCCTCCGTACCTTGCCGTTGCCGAGGGCCAAGACTTCAGCAAGGGCGCAAACTTCGCGGTGATGGGGGCGACGGCGCTGGACCTGGCCTACTACCAGCAGCAGAACATCACCACGGTGCCTCCGTTCAACACCTCCCTCAGTGTCCAGCTCCGGTGGTTCGAGCAGCTCAGGCCATCGCTGTGCAACGCGACCACGCGTGGGTGCAACGACGACGACGACGACGATTTCCTGGGCAACTCTCTCTTTTTCATGGGAGAAATCGGTGGGAACGACTACATCTTCCTCCTGACTGCCAACAAGACCGTGGCCCAGACCAAGACCTACGTTCCAGCCATTGTCAAGGCCATCGGCGACGGCATCGAGGTACTCGCCTACTCGGTATTCCTCCTGGTACCGGGACGACAATATCATCCAAGGCTCCAAGGTTTTAATTCTGCTGGAGTATATAACAGCATAGAATGCATTCACCTCTCTTGGCCAATCCAGAGGCTGATCCAGCTCGGAGCCAGGCGCATCGTGGTGCCGGGGGACGTGCTGATGGGCTGCTTACCTATCATCCTGACGCTGTGCGCGAGCCCGGACCCGTCGGACTACGACCGCTACGGGTGCCTGCGCAAGGTAAACGGCCTGGCGCGCTACCACAACGACCTGCTTCGGAGCCAGGTCCAGGAGCTCCGCAGCAGGCACCCACACGCCACCATCGCCTTCGCCGACTACTACCAGCCCGTCCTCGCGTTCCACACGACGCCGGCCCTCTTCGGTGAGATTTCCGTCTCCATAGCATCCAAAACGTTGGCGAAACCTGCTGACTGAGAGATGCATGGGGGTGGTACCGATGCAGGATTCAACGGGAGCACGACGCTGGTGGTGTGCTGCGGCGCCGGCAGCGGCAGGTACAACTACAGCGACGCGGCGGTGTGCGGCAGTCCCGGCGTGGCGACGGCGTGCGCTGACCCGTCTGAGGCGGTGAACTGGGACGGCACCCACCTCACAGAGGCGGCGTACGGGGACATCGCCAAGGCGTGGTTGCGGGGGCCGTCAGCGGAGCCGCCTATACTGAGCCTCAGCATCGCTCTCGCGCGTTGAACTTGCAAAGGAAGAATAGCGGGCCATGCATTCCTCGCCCACATTGCCCATTGCCCATTGCTGCCGTCGTCGGCTCTTACGTGGCGTTGTGTCGATTGCGGACAGCCTAGTGCAAAGTTTCCTTTTTCCTCCTTTTTTTTACCCACCTAATAAAAACAGTGCGAAATACCACGGACAATCTGCGGACCGTACGTGGCCATTTTCAACTTGTGCTCGCTGATCATAACAAGAGGTGTTTAATTTCCCATTTCACTCAAAAAAAATGTTGGGTTTTGGTCTATATTTTGCAAAAACACATCACCCAAAGTTTTTAGCAAAAACTGATCTATTCTTCATTTTGAATTTTGGCGACAAAAAAAAATTCCAAAAGTGATGCAGCCCTTACCTACCCTCAATTAAAGTTTAGCATTTTGGATGAAACTAAACACGTCCATGAAAAAATTATCATTTTGTATTTCATCAAACCACAGTAGTTGGTATTTTGCATTCCATGGGGAACTACGTCTCTTGGCTTGTGGTGCATAGGTGCAGAGCTTGTAGGCGATGGTTGATGGCGAACGTGAAGGTTAAGTAGAGACGTGTCGTGCCGATGGACTGTGAGCGGTGAAAGATATAAGTGAGGCTTGGACCGAGCGATCAGAGAGACAGAGTCACCAGCAACGGTGGCTGGTACTTGTGACATCGTCAAGGGCGAGAGTACATGGGTGATGAAGATGGCGTCGACCAAGTCAAGAAGGAAGACGATGGCGATCTGGCCCTTGGTGGAGGCCAGCCACACATCTACATGGGAGATGTAGATGGCGCCGGTCAAATCAAGAAGGAAGGTGAAGGTGTTAAGCTTGGCGGAGGTCGGACACGCGTCGACACCGGTTAGTTATGCTAGGTGATACGTGCACGAGGGTTTTCGGTTTGGTCCTCAAAACGGAGATGAATGATTTGGTGGTTTGGCCTCAAAACCATCAATTGAGCGTTTGCTGGATTAGGCCTCAAAACCAAGCAGGTTTTGTGGTTTGAGCCTCAAAACCATGAGCAGTAGGTTGCTCATTTAGACCTCAAAATCAGACGTGGGCGGTTTTTTGGTTTAGGCCTCAAAGCCATGGATGGCGAGTTTAGCCGGTTTCAACCTCAAAACCTCAGAGTGACGGATCGGCGGACACACGAAGCTAGCGTTAAGGTGAAGCGATGTCAAGAAGGCGCCAGGTCTGTTGGATTGACGAAGGAAAACATGGACAAAATTACTTTTAGAGAGTATTTGTGTGGTGTGCTTTGAGTAAGGATTTGCTCCATGTATTTTTTCCATAATTTCTGCAGTCAGCTGTTTTGGTCATGCCTAGTCCCATTCCATGTGCTGTAGCTGTGCAGCTCGGTCTCTCCAACAGCAGCTCAACGGTAGTCGATCACATGTTGTCAAAAGAAAAACGGTAGTCGATCACAGGTACAGCGGCAGGTGTCCAACAGCTCGAGCTTGTTTTTCTCTCAGTTTGCGCAGGTCAGACGGTACAGCGGCTAGCCCGGCAACAACGGCACGAGCTTGGCGATTGTTCCAGCAGCAAGAGGAGTCGTGCTCTCTCTGCTCTGCAGCAGCCACGGTATCCTATCGATATTTTAGCTGCTCGAGTCTCATCAGATTGCTTTGCGGGTTAGCTTCGTTCAGCAGTTATATTTCGACATTCAGGTGAGGAGTGCATCTGCAGGTTAGAACGCTCAGCGAATGGTCCTATTATCAGTTGCGTCAAATCGTGTAACTAATTTTTTTAAAAAAAAAATCGTGTACCTAAATGTTAGAAAATGCACCAAATTGCTCTTGTCTTTCATGCACAGTAGCACACGGCAGGTATGAGCCTGGGATAAATTCTACTGTATCTCATTTGTGTCGTGTCTTTTTCAAGTCATCACTAGCCATTTGATTGATTAGTTTATTTACTTTAGCTTGTTTCTTGAGTGCAGCTTGTGTTCTGTTCTTGCCCTCGTAGTTTTACAGTAGTTGCACCTTGGTCTTTTGAGCATTCATGGAGTGTAGCCTCCTGCTAGCTGACAGTGCATTTCAAGGCTGAAGCTTAATTTAATTGCTTTAGCTGACTGTGTAGCTTTTCGGTTTAATATTTGGCATGTTGTTTGAAGCTTTTGTTAGCTGGCTAATTAGCAAGTAATTTTTATCAGTGCCTTGTCACTTCGCTTTCGCACTGCATTGAGAAATTCCTAATTGCTTCTAGGGTTGACATATCACTAGTTGGTGCGTGTGACTCTGACAACTAGAAGAGACGTGTCGGGTATAATCGGGATGTACACCAAGTTTCTCGGCAAATCTGAAACATCCTCGATTTTTCGTGAAGAAAAAATACATAGAATGAAGGATATAATGATAGCCTAGGAGGTCAAATCATCAATTATCCGATAACAGTTGATTACAAAGCCATACATCAAATAAAAGAATATAATAGAGAGGTTTACATAATTATTACATCGCCACATGCCGGAATCATCAGAGTATCTAGCATCCAGAACAGCTGCAGAAGTAGAGAGATATCGTGAAAGCAACGTCTTGCACCATCTTTAGCGTAGGCACGAGACCATCTAATCCTTGAGCCCCTCGTCGCCGTAGGCGTAGTCGGGCTCACCTGCCAAATAAGTTTCAGTACGATTTATACTGGCCACCGGCTCCCACCCTATGCTTTGCTTATGCTTTGTGGTAGGTGGATGCAAAAGGATATAGTCAAAGAGACCTATTATTTGGCCGTGGTTTCCTATGTAAATATCATCAATATTATATAATAACAGTTCATCAAGTTTTAATCCATTCCCATCCCACAACACCATACCATCAACCATCATCCTCTCAGCTCACTCAACAACCACGTTCACACGTGGCGGCAATAGACAACTCCCTCTCATCCATATCTAATCGGCCATCATGCCGTAGGGTAACAACAACACCACTCAGGAGGAGGTAGAAAGGACTCATCTCACTACTCAAGAGAAGCGTAGGTCACGGAATAGCCATACCGAGGCTGCGGACTATATATAGATTCTAAACTCTGCAGAGCGTGTACTCCCGTAACCACAAGATAGCCATCATCGACGGTGCGCTCTGCCTAGGCAGATTTCGGCTGTTTTCTAACCGGTGCGATGCCATCCTACCACTCAGTACTGGGACGTCCCGGATAGATACCACCGGCACACTGAGACTGTGAGGCGTAGTCACCCGGGCCACCAAGGTAACTATGCGGCTTTAAGGAGGGTATGGGTCCCAATGCCCGTACGTCCCGACACTCTCTGCTAACAACCTAGTAGTAGTGGCATCGTCCTAGTTAGTCATTCATCTGTCCCCCGCCCATTCAAGGGCGAGTGGTGAGCATGAAGTGTCCGTGGTTCCGGTTCTCGAGAGACAACAGGTCCTAGGGGGGACCATACAGGATATCTCCTCAAAAAGAGGCTACAACAGCCCGTGCTACAACATCACCTCTTACCCGGGGCTTCGCTCCATGAAGGTTCTCGACCCCAGGATCTCCTCAAGTCACCATGTACTCGCCACAGGTACCAAGAACACAGGGGTGCCCAAGTTACACCTCCTCGATAAGACTCGCTCCAAAAGCTCGTCGTAGATCCTGTCCAGTAGACTCAACCCTCACCAGACAACCCTCCTGCATTATATTACCCAGAGACACCCATACGATCACCAAGTCCGGCACCCCGTGCCGGACCCACCCAGAGTCCACCATCAGCATCACATCACAGATATAATGCAAGTGGAGTATAAGTAGCAAGTAACAGGCGTATGGATAAGCGTGTCTATCCTATAAGCGGGTAAGTAGGGTAAAGGTTACGACAAGGAAAAGGCATACAAGTAATCTACCATGCAATCCTATCATAGCATATCATAGAATTATTGCATAAAGTAGAGCACTAGCATTCTATTATATTGCATGCGTAATAGGTTATACGAGGTTAGGTGGGACGTGGCACCTGAATAGCTGTCACTCAAGTCCTCCCTCAAGTCCTTGGCGTGCTCCTAGTCCTCCTCCTCGGGTAACTCCTTCGTGGGATCTGAAATCAAGACATAATGGTCACGGGAGCGACCCCTATAGATTAGCACAAAGAACCAAATGAAATCTAATAACTCCAAATGCAATCATACATAAGCCAATGACGTAGAGCTCATTTTTATGAAAATTTGGACACTTGGTTCATATTTTTTGGAGTTCGTATGAATTAGTTATGAATTTCTGAATTTAAATCATTTTCTAAAAAAAAGGCTGATTAAACCAGGGGCTGACATGTGGCGCAATCTGGTTGGTCCATGTGGCACCGCGGGTCCAGCAGTGGTGGTGCAGGGTGACGTCATGCTGCGTCAGCGTGGGTCCGGTAGCTCAGTCACTGACAGGTGGGACCGGGGTCAGTGGTCACTGACAGGTGGGACCCAGTCAACGGTCAACCTGACCGGGCCAAGACCGGGCCTCGGCAAGCCTAGGCAGGGCCGGATCTAGGCCGGGTTGGGCTGGCCTAGCCCGGACACGTGTCGGTCGCTGGACGTGCACACGTGGCGGTCTGGGTCCAGTGGGCCGTGGTCCTCGGCCTTTGGCTCCATGAGCCAGGTCCATGGTGGACCAGAGACTTGGTGGACCACGCGGATCCCTCTGGTTGGTCCAGCGTGGACCCGAGGTGGGCCTGTGGAAGCGGTCCACGCGGGGGAGAAATCTCCCCTTCTCCTCTGCCTTCCTCCCGCGGCGGGAACGGCGGTGCTCGGCCGGCGGCGAGTGGCGTTGCACCCTCGGCCGTCTCGAGCGGCTAGGACAGCGGCTACGGCTTCGCTGAACTGAGGTGGAGGCGATGTGGGTAAGGCAGCGGGGTGTCGGTGCCGGGGACGGCCGGCCCACGGGTTGCGGCGGCGCCAGACGGTGGGCTCGCGGCTGCAGGGCACCATGATGCGGTAGGGATAGCTTAGGCGTGTGCGTGGGACTCGCAGACTCAAGTCAAACGAGATGAGCGCTTCAATTTTACTCGTGTGGTCCTTTGGCTTAGCAGACGACGGCGGACAGCGCCGGCGGAGGTGCTTCGCTGGCGACGAACGGCGCGGCAGCGGCGGCCGATTCGGGTGGCTAAGGCTGCTTCTAGGGCACTGCAGAGGCGAGGCGGACGCTATGGTGGGGCTCACGCTGGTTCGCCGGGCCTTGGCTCGCCGGCGCACATGCTTCGATGGTGGCTGGCGGTGAGGTCGCGGTGGTGGGGCGATGCAGCGCCTTGGTGGTGGCTTCGGCGTGTGCTGCGGACTTGCGAGGCGAAGGCGACGCGGTCGTGGGGTTGCGGTCGGCTCACGGCGCTCTGGCTTGTCGGCGCGCGTGCAGCGGTGGTGCCCGGCGGCATGGCTGCGGCTGCGAGGCGCAACGACGCGCGAAAGGCAGCTATGGCACGCGCTACGGTTTCGTGGAGTCAAGGCGAAAGCAGCTGCGGGGTTGCGGCGAGCCAACTGGTGCGTCGGCCGGCCGGCACGCGGGTTGTGGCGGCGCTGCTCGATCGAGCTAAGGCGGCAGGGCTCTGGGAAGTGTTGGAGCTCCTTTGACGTGCGCATTAGCTACGTGGGGACAAGGCAAAGGCGCCGGCGGCTCCAATTTGGACGCAAGGGGTTCCTAGCTAGGTGGTCGCCAGCGAAGAGCTCGGCGGCGACGGAAATCGACGGCGACGGCGGAACACCAGGCTAGCACCGATTTGAGGCCTCATCTTCACCTTCTCTTCTCGATTGTAGCAGCTGGGAGCTCCAAGATGTAGCTAGCGTGGTTAAAGAAGCACAGCGGGGGCGCGCGCGGCTGATTTGGCCACGCTGGCGCTCCGGCAGCCAGGAGCCATGGCGCCCTCACTGTGGTCATTGCCATGCTCCAAGAGGCTGCCAAACTGGCGTTCTAGGCTATGGCGAACGTGATGGGGAAGTTAATGAGGCCTATCGTGCAGCGGAACGGCGTGAACGCGGCGGCGCTCCGGCGATGGCCATGGCAAGAGCTGGGGCGACGGAGTTCCTCACCTTCCCATGGCGGTGCTGGTGGCTGGCAGCGGCTATGTCGGCTTGAGGGAGAGGAAGCAGAGTGGTGCGGTGCGCTTGACGTAGTTGAACGGGGTCGCCGGTCCTTCTCCAGTGAGCAGCAATGGTGGCGGCGCGTGGGTTCAGCTCCTCTGCTCCGGCTCTGGCTCCTCTCCACCTTCTTCTTCTCCTCCCTCTCCTTCTCCTCTGGTCAGCGAGTGGTGGCGCTCGCGTTGCCAAGACGACTGCGCAGGCACGGGAAACCTAGCGCCCGGGTGTTCCTTCCTCTTATAGTGATGGCGGCCGTCGGCGGTCGGCGAAGATAGAAGGTTCCCATCGAACGGTTGTGCGCGACTGCGACTAGAGTTAGGGCAGCCCCGGGGGCACGCGGGCGGACGAGCGGCGCGGATGGAAGAGCACGGGCACGGGCGTGGATCAAACAGCGGGCGGCGCCATTGCCACTTTTAGCGCGGCGAATGGGACTGCCCAGCGGCCAAATATGGCGGCTAACAGGGTGGTCCCACCCGTTGGTAGCTCAGCGGGGGCGCAGGCGCGTGCGGCGGTTGCAGCCGCAGCTTGCTGGGCCACGAGAACGCGGGCAGGCGCGGTGCGCGTGAGGCCGGCCCCCTTGCTGGGCCGTTTCGGCTACGTGGGCCGCGGCGCGAGCGGGATAGCAGGCGCGGGAGGTGGGCCGTGGGCATGCGGGGCCGGTTGGCCGTGCTTGGCTGCCCTGGTGGGCGGCTAAGCTAGGCCACGGCCTTGGCCGTTGTGGGCTTGTTGCGGGGTGAGGGGCAGTAGGCTGAGCCGGGCTTCATCTCCGGCTTGGGCTGCTTTCCCTTTTTCTATTTCCTATTCCTTTTCCTTTCCCTTTTCTATTTCTTTCTCCCAAACACTAAACTAATTATGCCATGATCTTGTTAGTAAGGATGTTAGTGACCATGACATAACCACTAAGCTAGGTGCACTAGGGTCTCATGAAAATATTAGAAGCCATGTCTAAGGTTAGTTGCACATGTATACATATATATAAGGTTATTGATTTTATTAGCAATACATAAAATAAATAAGAAACAAATCATACTCTTGTAATTAAAATATAAATGTTTCAACTAACATTAGGTGCTACTTGTGCAACTATGGGATGGTTTCCTACATGACACTCACCAACCACAAGTTATTTTAGAAAAAAATTTGTTAGTTGTGATTTTCGACGTTGGATTTTTAGGGTTGTTACAGAACCTCTCTGGTCGCTATTTCGGTCCTTCAAATGGACGATGGAGGAGGGGCGCGGAGAGAGAGAAGACGACGAGAGACGGCGCGTCACGGCGGTGAAGACAGATTGTGCGTTTCCTTTTCCCCCTTTTCAAATTTCCAGGGCGCAGCGCGCGCCAACTGCTACTCCTTTGCCTTCGCCGATCACTGTCGCGCTGGTGTTGGAGTGGAAGCTTAGAAAGGTAATGGAGCTTGCCATTCCCTAGAGGCTGCAGGCAGCAGCGCACGTCGACCATAGAGTGAACCTAGTTC
Source organism: Bothriochloa decipiens (assembly GCA_023333625.1). Lineage (NCBI taxonomy): Eukaryota > Viridiplantae > Streptophyta > Magnoliopsida > Poales > Poaceae > Bothriochloa > Bothriochloa decipiens. The sequence continues at coordinate 2,851,843 of CM041634.1, read as the reverse complement.
TCGTGAACAATTTGCAAAACTAAATAACAAAATCTTTTCTTTTTCTTAGAATGGGCGACAAAAGCTTTGCTGTATTTTTTATTAAACGATAGTCAAACAAAAACAAAAAAAGATTACAACATATTTACAACTCATGGTCTCCTGCCCCCGAAACCATTACTGGGAGCATGTCTACCTAAACCACCTGGGCAAACCGGAACAAACCGCTACTCATGTACAAATTCTTGTCCTAGGAGAGAAGAAGGAAAGAAAAACTACTGATCCTCATCCTGTACTCTTGGCGCCATGGCCAGACCATACTGGAAAACATCTTCTTTACACAACGCCGCAACCTGAAAAGGATCGAGCGTTTTCTGGTGAAACTGACGCCTGTTTCTTTCTTTCCACACATTCCACAAAAAATCTTTTCACATATGCTAGAATTATGTAAATACTAGTGGCACAACATCCTCATCTCGACGGGAGAAATTGTTTATCATAAGGTCAACTAGCGGTGCAATATTCAAAGTCTGAACCTGTAAATCCCTAGACACCGATTGACTAAATTTATTCTGAATATCCAACATGATAGCAGCCAGGTCTTCAGCTCGGCAGCGCCGAGTTTTCTACTGTCATTTGGTAGTCTTTCCATTACCCAATTCTACAGCCATGGGGAGTTGCATCGCCGCCGCCGGCGTGCTGCTCCTTCTCGTCTCGTGCCAGCTCCACGGCGCGGACGCCGGCGGCTACCGGCCCAAGCGCTTCTTCACCTCCATATTCAGCTTCGGCAACTCCTACGCGGACACCGGCAACTTCGTCAGGCTGGCCGCGCCCATCATCCCCATCATTCCTTTCAACAATCCTCCCTACGGCGAGACCTCTTCCGCCGCCCCACCGGCCGGGCCAGCAACGGCCGCATCATCCTCGACTTCATCGGTACGTCCATACGCCTGCAGCCACTCTGAATCTGAACACATATGGACCCGATTTGTACGTATTTGACATGTATTTGCGCTTGGACGCTTGCATGCACGCAGCTGAGGCTTTTGGCCTGCCGTTCGTGCCGCCATCGCTGGACAAGTCGCAGAACTTCACCAACGGCGCCAACTTCGCCGTCGTGGGGGCCACGGCGCTGGACCTGTCCTACTTCCTGGAGCGCAACATCAGCTCTGTTCCCCCGTTCAACAGCTCCTTGAGCGTGCAGATCGGGTGGTTCGAGCGGCTCAAGCCCTCGCTCTGCAGCACCCCTAAACGATGCGACGAGTACCTGGGCAGATCCCTGTTCGTCATGGGTGAGTTCGGTGGGAACGACTACGTCTTCCTCCTCGCCGCCAACAAGACCGTCGAGGAAACGAGAACGTACGTTCCTACGGTGGTCAAGGCCATCGCCGACGGTGTGGAGGTACTCGTCGCCTCGATCTTTCTGATAACTGACTTCCCGGTTGTTCCTTATTGGTTGACCAAACGTGAGAGCGTGTTCAGGGGCTGATCAAGCTCGGCGCCAAGCGCATCGTCGTGCCGGGCAACCTGCCGATGGGCTGCCTTTCGATCATCCTGACGCTGTACGCGAGCCCTGACAAGTCAGACTACGACAAGTACGGGTGCCTCGACAAGATCAACGGCCTGGCGCATTACCACAACCGCCTCCTCCGGCGAGAGGTGCGGTCGCTGCAGAGGAAGCACAAGCTGGTGACGAAGATCGCCTTCGCCGACTACTTCCGGCCCGTCGTCAAGTTCCTTCAGAAACCGGCAAAGTTCGGTGAGATCAAACGCGATGCTTCTATACACGTCCTGCACTGCAGCATGACCTACTGCTGGATTGGATGTTGTTGTGAATAATGTTACGCATGGGCGCGGCGGTGGTGCAGGGTTCAACGGCGGGACGGCGCTGGTTGCTTGCTGCGGGGCGGGCGGCAGGTACAACTACAACGCCTCGGCGGCGTGAGGTCTCCCCGGCGCGACGGCCTGCGCGGACGTGTCCAGGGAGCTCAACTGGGACGGCATCCACCTCACCGACAAGGCGTACGGCGACATCGCCGCCGCTTGGCTGCGCGGCCCTTACTCGGAACCGTCCATTCTGGACATGGCCCATTGACATATTTTTGTTCTGTCTGGGATGAACTTCGACATCGAAGAAGTTTGATCGTGTCAGCTGTGCCATCACTATGTGTACAGATTGGGATGTTTTTTTTTAGCGTTCGCTTTGACCTTTGTGTTACTCTTTATTGCCTCTGTGTTGGCCTTTTCAAGATTGGGACTGAATTGGTATCTTAGAAGTCGTTTGCTGGAATGGCAAGGACTGAAACTGAATGACACTCAAGTCAACTAAACAGGCAAATTGAACTTAGACATGTGGGGCCATTCATTTATGTTCGACATTTCCTTGCAGGGTAGCCCAAGCACATCACGAGTCGGTGTCAAGTCCATTCGTCGTGGAGAAATAATCACGGACGGGCCCAAATTACACAACGACAAAGGCCGTTTTGCGTGTTCGTACGAGCAAGGGTTCAAATACCGATGGTCGCACTTTTTTCTGGGATTTTTTTAGGTAGGTGATGTCCCCGTCAACAGCGAGGCGCCAGTGATAAGTTCGTAAATTTCAAGATCCGTCGGCTCATTTTTTCGGAGATACTCCTAGGTGTAGGCTTTGTGTGCGTGTATTCATGGGATGTGTGTGCGTGTGTATGGACGTATGTGTTGTACTATGTATTCTCAGAAAAAATTTCTTCCTCGACTACCTACTGAAGTCATACTTCCTCTTTCAATAATTAAAAAGCTAGATTCTTTTCAATAAAAATGTAGATTTTTAGACTTCTCTGCCTTTTGAAAGCATCTTGTCTTCCTATGGTTTTGAAATCGATTTGGTTGACGTTGATAATTGAAAGAGGTCAATAAAACTTGAACTCCACACTTTATCTAAAAAAAACTTGAACTCCACACTTATGGAGTAAGATTTACAGATAGGATGTTTAGGATGAGCACTTGGCGACGATTCATAAAAAAATCGAGAGATTTTAGAGTACCATTCAAAAAGCTTGAGCTTATTTGCAAAATTTGCAAAACCTTTAGAAAGTTCCAAACAAAGGATGAAAGAATAAAAACTCTGTCTCTATCTAGCTGTTCTAGCTTTCAACCGACCAAGGTAAGGAGAAATCCATAAGCCTCACGAGGATGAAGGTAAAAATGGTAGTGTTAGGTTATATATACGTGCTCGCATGGAGTTTAACATTGATGCGACTCATGATCCACTGATCCTGAGTATTAGGCACCTTTGCTCGAGAGGAGCAAAGATTTAATCTTGGGGAAGTATGTTGATATTTATTAAGGCATAAAATTTGATCATTAATTTCTCATTAGAGTGAAGATGAAATCAATATCCATGCACATTTATGTTTTTAAATAATTTGGTTTCACATGTACTTAGAGAGTACAACAAGTCACTCTCAAGAAGAAGAATAAGAAGAAGAAGGTAAAGGTACTTTCCTATTTTTTAACTTTAAAAAAGTATATAAGTTTGGTTTAACTTTAGACTTCAATAATTACTTTATTTTAAATTGAAACACAAAATATGAAAGTAGCACAATTTTCTAAAAATGTTGTCTACTGTTTATGATCTACATATAGTTATTTGAAATTGGTCTATTCTATTTATATTGCTTTATTGCTTATAGGCGTAGTCATGTTTTATTCAAAAATAAGATACAAATAACTCCATTTAGAGCAATACCATATAGATAACATTTTTTTTTATTGAAAATTGGTTTCTGATTTGAAAAAATAATTATGAAATTTTGAAAACCAAACCAATTTTTATTGTTTTTGTAAAGTAGAAAAATATACAGTGGATTAAATTTGTCCAGTTTCTATAGCTGAAGGATGTCTTTTAGCAAGTTTCATAATTTCTGTCAAAAATCAAACTACCGTGTAACTTGAAAGTTTTGCCCTTAAATTAATACCATTTTTAGAGAGAGAGTGTTAGGCCACGTACAATGTGGGACGCTTATGGGCTGTTAATCAGTTATTTGGCCAATGTGGACTCCATCTCGGATTGATCGGGGGGCTTACGGACGGAATCGGCGCTCCGCGAGGCATCGATGCCAAGACCGAATCGCCCGCGATCTCCAGGAGCCGGCGCCTCTCAACGACCTCAACGGTCGGTAGTTGGATAAGTTCCAGGCTAAATAGATAGCGTATGTATGTACTTCTGTAGCAGCAAGTGGGTAGTTATAGGTAAAGGCATGTACTAGTTCTCAATCAACAAAAACGCAAGCAGCTAGATCGAGTGGACAGAAATTGAAGTACAGAGAGGGCCTCCAGCAGTACTTCACGGCGGCATAGCAGATAGGATTTCATGGTACTCAACCAGACCTTGAAAAAGCGTGGATCGAGAATTTCTGAACCGGAGTGTAGCCGATGCTTGCATTCCTCGCATGGCGCCGCCGTGACCTCGAGCTATGGCTGGCCACCAAGCTGCACGCCGCTTCTCTCACCGCTCTAACGCCGGCACGGCGCCGCTGCGACCTCGAGCTATCGCTAGCGCACAGCTGCACGGCGCAGCTCTCACCGCTCCGCCGTGGCATCGGAAGCCCAAGCTTAAGTTAACCGGACAAAGTAAGCGTCCTTGCAAGCGCTTTTGCATTGTGATAAAAAAAAATACTTAACAGGAGCGCTTAAGTTAAGTGGACAAATTAAGCGTCCTTGCAAGCACTTTTGCATTGTAGGTTCAGCTTTTTAACAGGCGCTTGCTGACATTTTCTTTCTCTCTCCTTTCAAGCGTTTTTTTAGGAGCCTCCCCATTGTACATGGCCTTAGTAGCCTATGTCCGTTCCCTTTTGGAGAGAGCATGTTAGCAGCCCAACATAACTTGAAATGGCGGCCCAGTCGACATGCCATATCCTCGAAAGTTTGGCACGTCCAGTACCTAGACAAAGCATCTAAAAACCTCCATTTGAGCCAAAATGGAAAACAATAAAAAAAATTAAGCGAGCGGGAATTATACCCGTATTTCGAAAACAATAAGCTAACCTCGATAAATTTGAAGAGTAACAACTAGACTGCCCAAGAAATAACTTTTTTCCTTTGTGTAAATCACGTGGCCTTATGTCGCACCACCATCCCAAAAACAAAGTGCCAATAGAATTCAGGAAGGAGTTATTGAGTTGAAAATCTTTCGACATTCTTCTATCAATTCATTTTGGGTTGAAAATCTTTTGAACCCGCTTGTATCTATAACAAATCAATCTGCTATCTTTTCCTTTACTTATTGAGCTATTCCACCCTAAGCTAGCTTATACCAGTAGTAACACTGTCTGTCTGTAAAAAAAAATGTAGTAATAATGACTCATCAATCAGTTCTGCCCGGTGAGCGCGGCGTAGAAGAGGACGTTCCAGGTGTCGGGTAGCCCGGCGACGCACCAGTGCGTGCAGTCGCCGGCGAAGATGCCGCCGTCGTACTTGGTGGGGTGCGCGTCTTTGCGCAGCTGCGACAGGTAGGTGAAGTCGAGCAGGTAGACGGGCTTGGCCATCCCGGCCAGCACGCCGCGCAGGATCGCCTGCTGCGGGATCGGCCCGCCTGGGTACGGCCCCGTGCCGTTCAGCGGCCGCGTCTCCCCCATGCACGTCTTCTTCGCCGACGCGCCCCAGTCCTGGCCCCTGCACGCACGCGACACAAGTGGCTGAGGTGAGCTGATCGATGGTCATGTACTATGCATGGCGCCGACAGCTGCAGACTTGTTGCGGCGTCACGTGCTCGGAAACCGCGACCGCCGTGTGTCAATCAGTCGGTCAGTGCGTGTGTGCTGTCGTTGCCGACTTGCCATTGATGCAATGCGCGCATGCGTGGTTCATAAATACGACTGGACGGACGGGGGCGATGCGAGCATGTGAAGTGTCTCAGGACGACGAGTTGGTGACTGCCTGACTGGCCGCGGCGGTTCAGTTGTGCTCGTTTGAGCGGGGAGGACTAGCAAGGACGGACATGGGGCCGCGGCGGCCGTTCTTCTGAGCAGGTGAATCAATGAAATGAAACAGGCAAATGGGAGAAACGCCTTTTGTGTGTTTACCTGTAGTGGGAGGGCGAGATCCCCTGGAAGAAGACCTTGGTGTTGGCGTGGACAAGGTTGGCGTCGACCCAGCTGGCCCAGGTGTGCAGCGCCTTGGTGAAGGCCTGCGTGCGGTCCATATCCTTCACCACCGTGTTGCCCACCTGAATGTAGTCCCAGCTGCACAGCATGAGATCGAATGAGATCGATTCAGACGTCTTGCCGACCCGAGGCGGAGAAGCCAAGAAGAAGGAAGTACTCACGGCTGCGTGGGGCCTGTTCGCGGCCACCAGTGCCAGGAGTCGAAGACGAGCACGTCGGCGGCGAGCCAGTCTCGGGCCTGGTCGATGGTGTCGAGCTTGAGGACGCGCCGGCCGGACGCCTCCGTCACGAGGTCCACCAGGTAGTGCGTCAGGTAGTACACGACGGTCACGTTGTAGTCCTGCTCGCCACCGCCATCCAACAGAGAAACAAGTGCCGTCAGTGTCACTCACCGTCACCGGGGAGTCCTCTCATGGAAACGGAAATGGAACACACAGCACGGCAGAACCTTTAACCAACGACTGACTACAAGCAAGCCTGGAACGTGCCCGTCCGGCGTGTGGGCGCTCAATGGGCACCGAACACGCGGCACGGGCGCACGGCGGCAGGCAAATGCGCGTGCGTACGAGAGCTGAAAACGAAAAGGCAGCGTACAAAACAAAACCAAACTGGGCAGCCAGTGACAGCGCTAGGAAATTAGGAAACGGCCATGGGCGTAGTACACTGTCAGAGCAACTCTTGTGGCGCTCTGACACGGGCATACATCGATCGAAACGAGACCGAATCGGACAGGACACGGGCACATATCGTCGTTCCCAACCACCAACCACCATGTCACGCGCGCTGGATCCCAATGGTGGTAGATCCCGCCATTGCAGCCCAGCTAAGCTCAGTTTGGCCATTTGCTCTGCTTGATCCATGCTCCCTTCCCAATTTCTACTGTACCAGTACGGGTAGGTACCAATGTGGTTCTAGTATGCAGTTTCCAGCAAGTAGGATCCATATCCATGTACCGCGTGCTACTAAACGAGACCAAAAGTAGGAATAGAAAGGCTAATAAACAAACAAAAAAAATCAGATACGGACACGGTCACGGTCACACGGCGACGAATCCTCAAGCCGTGCAGGGTTTCAGCAGGCGCCACTGCCGGTGCCAGCCAGGCAGGCATGTATGCGGCGACCTCGCGTCACGGGGAGTCGGGGACCCTATCTTTCCTGTTGACTTGTGCTGCTGCTACGGCGCGGCCACCCCAGTCCCCCACGGACCACGGCCACCCCCACCGCGGGTTCCCTTACGGACCAGGCGAGATCGCCCGCCGCCCCGTGCCAGCGAACGCCCGCCCCCGCCCGCTCACCGAGGGAATTGATGGTGCGCCGCGCCGGAGCCGGAGCCGGGTCCCGTCGCGTCGCACGGGCTGGCCTGTGCGGTGCGGCTGTGCCGACGCCACCAGCCAGGCGCAGGCGCAGGCGCAGGCGCAGGCGCGCACGTCGACCGACAGAGGCACCTGCGCGGTTGGTTTAACCCACCGTTCACGTCCCCACTCGTGTCAATGTGTCATGATGCCTAACTCAACCGCCAAGCGAGCCAGGACCAGGACAGAACAAACTACGCACCAGGGCACCGCCGACAGATCGAATCGGCTCGAACGAGCCACGGCAAATGCATGCATGTAAACATGTACCTCGAAGCGGACGGTGGAGGAGGGGTCGATCTTCCCGGACGCCGGCGACAGGGTGGTCCGCACGCCGGGCCCCGCCGCGGCGTGGAGCATGCACAGCAGCGACTCGTACTGGTTCAGCGCCAGCGAGTCGCCCACGAACATCACCGTCTTGCCGCTCCACATCCTCAGCAGCGCCGCGCCGTCGAACCTTCAAATTCACCATCAAGAGAGACGTCGTCACGTTCACGACCGACGACGAGGATTCCAGCATTGCGCGGTTGCGATAGCAGAAGCAAGACGCGGCCGGCAGAAGAGAATTTTACCTGGGCTGGGCGCAGGGCGGGTCGAGCTGCCACCGGTACTTGAGGTACGCGGTGTCGGGGCGGCCGAAGCGCGCGCACGCGAACTCGTCGCGGATGAAGGGGCACCGCGCCGAGTCGTAGAGCGGGTACGACGCGTCCACCACCCACGCGCCCGACGCCGCGAACGGGTCGCAGGACCGCGCCGCCGAAGCCCCGCCGCGACGGTGCTGCTTCCGCGTGATGGTCACCGCGGCGGCGGCCGTGCACGCCGCCGCCAGCAGCACCAGCACCGCCAGCGCGGCCGCCCACAGCACGGCCGGGCGCCGCTTCGCCATCGTCCCCCTGCTGGAACGCCGACACACAGCACAGAGAAGAAGAAGCCGAGGTGAGGGGACTGAGCTCGGTAGGTGCGCGTATCAGGCCGTCCTGGGACGGTTTGGTGTGACGGGCACGGGCACGGGCCCGGCGCGGCGAGAGCGAGGAGGTGTGAGGGCCAGGTAGGAAGCGCGTGGTGGGTATATGTAGCCTCTGCCCTGCCCGTGTCATGCGATCTGCAGCAGCTACTTCTGCTTCTTTTAATGGTGGGCGGCTACTGCCCGCTACTGCCGTTCTGCCATGGACGGATGGGCCGCACCCGCATGCCGGCATGTGTCTGCATGGCTTGGCTGGACCTGGGTACACCCGCTTGCGAAAAGGTCCAAGCTTTGGCATGGCGGCTAGCAATAAGTACCAGTAATAGCAGGGGATTCACTGATCATTGGCAGTTCCACGTACTCCTACTGATTGATTGCTTTCGGCGCGTCCGTGCATGGGTGAACCAATGAACGGAAACCGAATCATATATCGTTGGCAGGGGCGACGGAGATCGGTCAGACGAACCTTGGCAGGGGCGCGGCGAGCCGGCCGGGCGGAGGCGTCGGCTGCTCATGTACTCGTCCTCCTCCTCCTGTCCCGGCCTCTCCTGGGGCTGTCGTCGGCGGCGGCGTATCTGGCAGTGGCGTGGACTGGTTTTTCATGACGATGATCGACGAGTACTCCTACTGCTACTCCTGATCGAGTACTACAGCTCCAAGCTCTGAACGGACAGGAGGTGGTGCTATCCTGTTTTCGATCAGGCAACTTGTATATGACCGATTGGACTGCTTTTCGGCGCGATTTGCTCCGGTCAGTTTCTACGGCTGAAGCCGGCGATAGGGACGTGCGCTTGCTTGCACAATCATGCAGTTCTATCAATCTGCTAGCTCTAGCTCGCTCGTGTATGGTGTATTTTCCTCCTGGTCTATCTTTGGATGGGGGCAGGCAGCAGGAAGGCAAGAACTCGGACAGGAGTCCTTTTGAGTGCAGAAGGGAAGAACATCTTCTCAGCCGGCGCCCGGCGGCAACCGATCCTCGTGAGATCCTTTGCCTCCGCGACATGTCAAGGCAGCAGAAAGGGGAAAGAAAACTGTGGAAATGGAATGACAGATAACCCTTGGGCAAGTTATTCGGCAGAAGCCACTAGCTACTTCATCCCTTGCCTTTTCTGACCGGGCGCCAAAGGGTGGGATATTCTTTCTCCCTTCTCTTTTATTTCTTCCTTTTTTTTTCATTTTTTGATTTTAATTGAGGGCGGGCCAGAAAGGAGGAAAGAAGATCCCTGCTTTTTTATCATCGGGGAAAAGAGAGATTCGCTTTCTGCCCTTTCACACACTGCTCATGCCCTTTTTCACGTTCCTGCTAGGACATGCATGCAAAATGAATTGGTCAACTGCTGGACCTGGATCATCATCGGACTCCAGAGGAAAATTAAGGGCCAGTTTGGTTTCCTTCCCACCTCAATCACCAGGGCGTCTTTGGCCTGGCTGGATGTATGCAGGAGGTCTAGTTTAGTTGCATGTATCCGTAGAGCCAGGCTGTGCTGAGCCAGTGTTTGGTTGCATGTATGTATTTGTAGAATCAAACGCCAGATGTAGCATATGTAAAGTTACAGGCACCTCTTGCATGACCCTGGTCATGTTACCACCCACACGTACACATGCTGCTACATAAGCTTTCACATAAGAAAACCTACTAGCAAGGCTATAACTACCAATATTACAATTTTAAAAACTGCATGTCACACGGCAAAGCCATCATCATGTCCATCATTCTGGACATGAGGTGGATTGAGAGGTTAGAGAAGAGGAGGATTCTCAGGGAGATGCCCATAGAAAGCTTGCTCAGCTTTGTTCCTGGTGTTGTATTTCTTATAACAGTTTCCCTTGAAGCCATTCACCTGCTCATGTGCTTCTTCCAGCTAGAATACACACCAGGTTTCTTGTCAACATGAACCACATACCAGGCCATAGCTGTGCAAGAAAAGTGTAGCAAGAAAAATAGCAACAATGTGCTTAGTTCAATGATAAACATGTGCTCAGATCTAAAAAGCAACATCACTGGCAAATAGATATGTGCTCAGATTAGTAAAACAACATCACAAGCAAATAGATATGTGCTCAGATAAATAAAATAACATCACAGGCAAACGGACATGATCTCATACTTGAGAAAAACAACATCACAGGCAAACAGACATGTTCTCATGAAAGAACAGGCAGTAGGTACTGCCCATATCAAGTTCACATTACTGGTAATGGACACATGGTCAGATTGCCGCAAGTTTTAAAGCACTCCACCAGCTCAAATTACTCCACCAGCCAGTTGATCTAGGGAGTAGGTGCAGGATTATCTAACACACTAACTATATGTTAGTGTTAGTAAAGATGCAGGATCTCATCAACTGCACAAAAGAGTAAGTCAGCCCACTAAACAACCACCAGTTGTAGTTAGGCACAAAAGAATCCACCACTGCACACCAAAAAACAGCCACCCAAGCTGCACAAAAGGATCAACCATCAAGCTGTGAGGACCTCATATGTAGTAGTGCTTGGCCAAGTGAGACCTCAGTCACAGCACATGTCAATTTGAATAAAAGTCATCATTGCTATTGTCCAAAATCTCAGATTAAGTGTTGAATCATAGAACAAAAGTCATCATTGCTATTGCCCAAAATCTCAAATTAAGTGTAGCATCATAGAATAAAAGTCATCATTGTTGTTGCCCAAAATCTTAGATTAAGTGTAGCATCATAGAATAAAAGTCATCATTGCTATTGCCCAAAATCTCAGAATCAGTGCAGCATCACAGATAAAAAGAAATCCAAAACTCAGATTAAGTTTAGGTAGCACAGCCAAACAAGTGTTACCATGCAGAGGTCCAAAATGTCAACCAAATAAATATTACAACATTGTTCATGATTAAATAAATAGAACTGAAAGATACAGACAAGTGACCTAGATCCTTGAAAGTCCCCTATTAGTTCACATATGGTTAGCCCATTCATCCCTTTTCATTACCCAGGCATCATTGTCTTCAAGACTAGGGGGGCTGAGTGTTAGTTTCATTTGGAATCCAGGAAAACTCTTCAGGGATTATCTCATCAACCCCAAAACTAAGGATCCAGTTGTGTAATATACAACATGCAAGCACTAACTTGATTTGTGTCTTCAAGGGGTGGAATGGCTTGTTGGTGTCTATTATGCGAAAGCGATTCTTCAAACACCCAAAAGCCCTTTCTACAGTCACTCTCAAACTAGAGTGCCTCAAATTGAAGAGCTCCTTAGGGGTGGTTGGGTAGTCCCTATCCCCATATTCTTTAAGATGGTACCTAGTACCTCAGTATGGAGGAAGAAACTCAGGCCGACAAGCATATCCAGCATCTACTAAGAAGAATTTGCCTAAAACAAATATGTAGGTCAATTAGTTTCAACACTATGCACTTACATGTACTAATTATGTGTACATTTGTTTTAATTACCTAGAGGAACCCTTAACCCATCAGTTCTCTACAATGCATCAGCTAGTATTGTGGCATCATATGCTAATCCCTCCCACCCAGCAAGCACATAGATAAATTTGAGGTCAAAGCTAACTGCGGCTCATACATTTTGAGTGGGGGCATTCTTTCTATCCCTAAATGTAGCTTGCATCTTGGCTGGAACTTTAGTAAAGACATGAGTCCCATCCATGGCCCCAATACAGTCCTACATGGCATACAAACAAGTGCATAGTAAATTCACAAGACCTATTGCAACAAAGAAAATAAGGATATCATCTATGGTTGTTGCTTATCTTAGCTGGTGTCTCATTGTTTGGTGCTCTAATCATCTCACCCCTAAGCTCTCCAATAGCATACAACACATCTTTGAAATGGCGGTGCACTGTCACTACAGACCTTCTTCAGTTGTTCTTGACAACTCTAAATTGTTGGTTATGACCAACAATGTGGAGAAACATAGCAATTTGCTCTTTAACACAAGAATTAATGGTGTCGACAAGAAGTTTTCTGTCCCTAAGCAGGTTGCACAGATTGAAAAAGGGAGCTCTTCTCATGCGAAGCATGTTCACACACTCTATATCATTATAGTTGTAAATCAAGTTCAGGTTCCTTTGCCTCTCCTCATCCCTAAGACTCATTGGGCCATAACTAATTTGAGGCCTCTCACACATAAGCAGTCTAAGTCTAGCAAGCAACAGGGCATACATAGTAGAGATAAGAGCACCAGTTCTAGCAATTAGAAATCGTCTCTTTTCTTCCATGTCCATCTAGAAGCAAAAGGGATTTTAAGGACACACTCTAAGCAACAAACGTTGAGCAGCTCGGAATAAAACAAAGTTCATAGAAATAAATCATCATAAACTATGAATTAATCATCACAGATCTGGGTAGGACCTCATAAAATAAATTTTATCATCATAGACTTTGGGCAACAGCTCAGAAAATAAATTTCATCATCACAGACTTTGAGCAACAGCTTATAAAAAATTTTTTATCATCATAGATTTTGGGCAACAACTCAAAAAATATCATTTCATCATCATAGACTTCGGGCAACAGCTCAGTAATTAAGTTTCATCAAGTTACCACAAACTATGGACAAAAGCTTAGTAAAAAAGACAACAACTTCATGTACTAGTTCATATGCCAAGACCGCAGGACTCAATATCGCACGCTATAGATTTGGGGGGAGCAGATAAGGGGGGAGTAGGGAGGGGGAGTAGATGGGGAAAATACCCACGTCAACAAGCAGCACCACCAGCAAAGTGCCAACAACGACTGAGGGGAGTCAGATCTACAACCAAAGCAGCAAAAACAAGAACATTAGCATACAAAAGATCGGATTTTTTGAAAAAAAATCCAAAAAAATAAACAAGACCCAAGAACAAGGGTTCTTACTGCAAGAACAACAAATAAACCAGATCTGGTGTGCCTCATGGAGATCAATACAGTTGGTCAGCTAGGGTTTCGAATCGGAGAGAAAGAATGGATCGAGAGATGGGGGAAAACTCACTTGCTTGGACTGGGTAGCCGATCCAAGAAACCTGCGGCAGATCGAGAGAGAGGGAGAGGGAAAAAATCAGGAAACCTCGAATCAAACAAGAACACCAGCGACAGATCGAGATAGAGGGGAGACGAAAACCTACCGGCGGCGCAGACGGGGAGCGACAAGAAGAAGAAGAGAGAGAGAAGGAGGGGAGGAGGATATATAGGGCAGCGAATGGCGGGAACGAGGGCGGTGACGCGCGGGAACGAGGGTGGTGACCCTAGGGTTTTCGCGCCATCTCCACGCGCACGGAGGGAGTCAAGCGGGAGCACGGGAGGAGCACGCCGCGAGCCAGGATGAGGAGGAACGGCCGATTTGCTTATTTGTCGGGAGCCAGGCCGGAGGGACGCTTTTGCACGATGACAGCCAGGCCGAAGGAGTCATGCAGGCAACTAAACTGGGCTCGGTTGCATCCTATGGACCATGTATGGCCTCATGCGGGCAACCAAACAGCCCCTAACAATGGGCAGCATCTGCACTGCATCTCCTGATCTCCGGTCTCCAGCAGAAAGAAGGAAAAAAATAAAGAAAGAAACATCTGAGAAAGAGAATCTTTCTTGGGCAAGAGAATCTCGACTATAGAAGAGGGTGCAGTACAGACCGAGATCTGGCGAGAAACATACACAAGGAATGGTCAGCCACATGTCTGTTCTAATCATCTCTGGATCCAATCCTGAAACACTTGCCAGTCCCGAGTTCCCGACTTCCGACCGCATCCATCCTGGATACGATACGATACGATACACTACTACGAGCAGGTCAGCATGAGCATGCGTGTGTTTCTTCCAAAGCTACTCCTTGTGAGTTGTGACCTTTGTAGTCTTGAAAGCCAGAACTTTTGGTCAGTAGTTGCCAGTTCGATGATGAGAGCAATCTGCAGGAGTGCAGGATGCAGGGAAAAGCTTGATGCGGTCCCGGTCCCAGCCAGCAGGTTTGTATTACTATTGTAGTACTGCACGAGCTGCTGGCTGGCTAGCTAGCGAACGCCCAAAACTTGCATCACAAGCGTCGTTTGAGAAGTCATGTCTGTTAGGATCGATCATGCTCTTACTGGCCGTTATGCCATTAACTAATGCTAGTGAGTAGTGACAGGCAGTTGGTAGAAGCTTATAGAAACATGATTTGCACTGATTAGCCAACGGGTTGGCCTGGCCTATGTGAAGCTGCAAAGTAAGCCTTGCCTTTTCCTATCCATTTGGTGGGGCAGTGGCCGTCGTCTGATTGCAGTAACGATTACGGTACTCCATTCAGCTGGTCCACTTGTGAGAGGAAAAGTGGGGAGAGACGACGAAGGTGACAAACTGACAATGGCGACCTGCTGTTTTTTCCCTCTCAGAACGATAGGGCTCCCCGGTCACATGAACACGAGACACGCCAGCACATGCTGTGGACTTGCATTGCTGTGCCTGTGCTAAAAATGGTGCGGACATATACGTATACGACTACACATGCAGCCATACAGGCCTGAGTCCCTGCAAAGATAAAGCTTCTAAGTTCTCATAGGCATAGAAATACACGCAGAATTTTATGCTCTTTCTGTCTGGCATGCTTAATGCTTGTCTATAGGAGTTCATGCCTAGTACTACTACAGTACTACGTACTAGTAGTATGTTCTTGTAATATGATGGACTAGAGTAGCAGACATTGTCCCTTTCTGTTAGTGTCTCTGTCTGAGCAACCAATCGCCGTGTCAACCATGAATCGCGCTGCACTCCCACTCACGGAGGTAGCAAGACAACAAGCAAGGTAACGTTTTGTTATTTGCTAATGATGAGAATTTGCAGCATGCCCTTGTTCCCCTGCGAGTCTGGCGAGGGTGATTTGTGTAGGTTTCAGTAACCTTCGGACTTAATGTTATAACAAAACTTCTTTATTCTGCTTAATAAAAAACGACGATCGCTCCTACTCCCTTCATTCCAAACGCTGTTGCTTGTCTTAAGGACGAGGCTAGAGGCCGCCTCTTGGCCCTTGCTTTGTATTGTACTGGTTGGTGCGGTGGACACTACTTGATATATCATCAGCCACAGTATGTAGGCGCGCACTGATCATGGCAGGCAGCTTATATTACCCTACCGACGACGCCATCTTCGTCTCCATTAATCCGCGCCCAGTTGAATAGTAGCTGTCCACTGATTGTGATCTGATGGTGCGTGGGCGTCGTGGTTGCTTGACGAGTGACGCCACTGAAATGCCTTCAGTTTTCGTTCACGGACCGGGCATCACGTCGCGTGGCCCGCCCCGCCATGTCGTCGTCTGCTGGCTGTGATGTCTGCAGGAACAAGATGAGCCCGCGGCAGGCTATGGATTGGATTGGGAAGGAGAATGATAGATTCGGAGTCGGACGTCAGCTTCGGCGGCTAAAGCAGCGGTGAGGACGACGGGCGGGCCACGGGCGGACGTCCGTCCTTGCACGCACACCGGCACATCAGACACACAGAATCTGTCACGATCGCACCCATGCTGACACTACTGCAGATTTATCCCGTAACCGTGACATGGAGTTGACTTCGCCTCCGCTTGCAGCTAGCACAGCGCGATGCAACCCCGACGGCGCCACCGCCACGGCCACGGCCCTGCCCACGAGCACCAGCTCTCTCTGTGTTCCGTTCTGCCTGCTTCTTTGTTTCAGTTTTAAACTACCAATGATCCATCCATAAATAGATTCAGTGTTCACCTGGCGAGTGCTTGATGATGATTATAACACTAGAATTGCCTGAATATTGCACGCGCTGCTGCTCTGTTCTGCGCGAGGCTGATGGATCTTGTTTTGCTCTGTTTTGCAGTGGGCCGCCGATGTCGATATGACCTGTTATAATTTTATTATATTTTCCTAATAAATGCTATTAATAGATTGGTCATTTCTTTTTATTGCAAGGCAATGATTCAATCTCCTACAGAAGTTTTGATTTTTTTTTGTCCTTTTATATTCCAAGGCAATGATTCAATCTCCTAGCAAATATCAAGAGCCTATTTTTTATATTATTTTTAAAACCCTCGTGTTACACCAATGTTTCGTACCGTTTCTCAACTATCTAACATCACATCAAAATTGAATTGCTACCCTGAAACTTTCAACCAAACTTTAATTATAATAATTAAACTCTTTAATGCATATGAAGGTGGAACCAAAAGCATCTCTAGGAGTTTTCAAAGCCTACTTCCAAACTTGATTTTGTTGGCAAGGTTGAAAGAAAAAAAACCTCTTTCCAATAACTCCTCGAGTCCCAATCTTCCCAAAAACTAGTTCATGCTTTTCCAATCGGTGGATCTAGAGGTGAAAGAATAAGGAGAAAGGAGGGTTTACAAACAAATATTTAAGAAAGAAAGTATAAAAGTGCTATGGTTGTTTGAAAAAAGTTTGGGATTTCTAATGCAAAATTTCCATCAAGTTTTTAGGAACGAGATATTAAAAATGGTTGAAAAAAATCCACAAATATGTTTCCTATTTTTAGTGACTTCAAAATTTTTGTAATGACATGGGTAAATAATATACAATAAATGTAAGCTATGACAAAAAAAGGTCTAAGGTAGCTTCCTTGGTTCTCCTTTGTAATGACATGGGTAAATAATATACAAATAAATGTAAGCATATCTTTGGGCTAACTTTACTATCATAGTGTCTCTTCCCTATATATTTCACAACAAAATAATGATTATTTAAAACTACTCCCAAATCTAAATCCAATATTATCATTTTTGTATCTAATGATTATATTAATAACAACATTACAAGACAAAAATAGTTAACTAAAGATTCAGAGTTGGATGTTTTCTCATGCATGTTGTATCGTATTGTTAATCACCTCCCTTTAAGCATTAACCAATTCTCAAACCAAGATATTAATAGTAATATATGACAACAATTGTATTATATTTTTTCCATTAAATATAAAAAAGATTATGAGATTACACTAGTTAAATTTTTTTGTTGTCATAAGTTGGGGGGGCGCACATCCCCTCCACCCGTGGCTCCGCCATGGATGAGGCTAGAGTCTAGAACCAGTTCATTGGCGACGATGTTGAAATACATGAAGGATGAGACATTAGTGAACTTTTGTGTAAATCCGTGTGATGAAGATGAACATATATCAAATGATGACTAACAATGAAATCAAACAAATGAAGTAAGACGTAGATAACTACTTACCTGTCGAGAGTAACAACTTGGCACTGCTGACGCCCCATAGTCTAAGGAGAGTGATTGTTGCATCTACTTCCTCTAACGAGAACTCACCGCCCACAGGGAGGAGCAGTAGTGGAAGGTTCCCGATGTCGTGCAATCACAATCAAAATAGAAATAGGACTGACCCATTTAATATTCAAGTTAGCAAGAGGGGAGTGCATGACCTAGCACCCCATGCTCGAGTATCGACTAGCACCCAACCCCTCCATTCTTGCTCTTGCTCGGCCTCCAGCGGGCGAGATGGTGGAGTGGGCTAGGTCGCTTATTTGAGTTTGCATTAAACAGATCCATACTTGCACAGGAGATGCAGCGACATGGGCTTGGGGCTTTTGGTGCCCTAGCCAAGGACTGAAATATCACTTTGAATCAAGGCGTACTTGCATAGAAGAAAAAAATTAATCATCTTCCTTTTTGAATGGTAAAACATGGTGGCCTCCAACATGGCCCTAACAAATGATAGGCACACAGTCTTGTACTTCCATAGATTTACCATTGCACCGAAAAAGTGGGGATTGTTCCTATGGTCCGTATAAGGCATAAGATAATAGGAGAACTTTGGTATCGCCCTAACACCATGAACAAAATACTGGCTCTCGTTGCCTTGCCATGTTATTGATCAGCTTGCCTCACATCTTGGTGAGGTCATCAGTATTGACGTTGAGTTCCTACAAATGCAAGAACTTTCTCGTTAAGGGCATATGCCCCCATGTGTCCGCAGCCCACTTCCAAACTTGATTTTGTTGGCTAGGTTGGAAAAAAACTCTCCCCAAAAATCCTTATCTCGAGTCCTAATCTCTCCACGATTAAGAAAAAAAAACGATCCAATAGCGTGGAAATATAGACGGACTTTTATAGTCGGTGGATCTAGTAGTGGTGAAAGGACGTTAGGGAAGAATAAAGAGAAAGAAAGTGCAAAAGTGACTAGGTTGTTTCAAAATAGTCTGAATTTTTTTATGCAAAATTGCCTTCAAGTTTTTAGGAGTGAGATATTAAAAGGGCTGCGAAAATCCACACAAATGTTCCCTATTTTCTTAGCGACTTGGAAAATATATCAATTTACCAATTGTTTTTTTTAAACTATTGGAAAGGCTCTAAGGAATGGGCTGACTTTTATTAAAAAAATTTAAAAAAATAGGCATGAGTTTCTATGCTGACTTCAGTAAAAAAAAATGGGCTGACTTCCTTTCGTGGGCCTCTCTTTTCCCTTTCATCCTGTGAGAAGTTGAGTTTTGAGCTTCAATCTGCAGGCTGCAGGCTGCTGTCGTCTCAGAAAGTGGGTTGCACGAACTGCTGTGCTGGCTAGGTAGCTACCTGACGCCCAAAACTTTGCATCAAAAGGGTTCCTATATGAGATCTCATGTATGTTAGGATCGATCATGGTCTTCTCCGTTAACTAGTAGAGATCACAGAAACATGTTTAATTTCCATTGACTAGGTAACGGATTGCCCTACATGAAGCTACAAATATGGACGTCGTCTGATGATTGCACAATAACTATTAGTCTATTACGGTATACTCCATCCAGGTTCACTTGTTTGAGAGAGAACAAAAAAGTGGGGAGGCCGGCCGGGAACCCAGAGACGACGTGGAGCGGAAAGGTGACAAACTGGTTTTTTAAACCATGACAACGACCCGTTGGTTTTCTGTCTCGATCACGCAGATAGAAATTCCCAAACGACATTGATCATCAGCTAGAGTACGAGCCCAATTTCGGCTGCACTGAGCTGAGCCTTCAGGTTCTCATTTGCAGGCATCCCGCGGCGTGGCCTATAAGCATGCCCATGTCGTCTGCTGGAACAACTGAACGAGCCTGCTGAACGCAGCAGGGACTGGCAGGCAAGGAGAGCCGGACGACAACGTCCTTTCACGCTGCGTGAAGATACTCCGTAAACCCATGTCCTGAGCAAGCAAGCAGCACGCACCAACCATCATGATTCTAAGTGCCAGTTACGTCTCCCAACCCATCTCTGAACTCCCTCCCTGACCTGAGTTCCTGTTCTCTTTCCCTGATTTTCCTCTCAAATCCTAATAATATTTGTTATGTCTACTATGTATCTAGAAATATCAAAACTATTATAGGTCGGAACGCAAAGAGTATATAATTATCTAACATTTTGCTGGTGCATTTTTCCCAATTTTTAATGACATCCTTTTTTAAGGATTAATTAATCAATCTCGTTTTGTGTATCATGTGTCGAATCCCGAATGGTTTGGCTGCAGGTTATTATTTTTGAACTACCTATATATACAGTGTTAATTAACATGGTTGTTTGTTACATACATGAAAACAAAACTTTACTAGTTCAAAAAATATATGATTTTTTGGGGAAAATATATGAATTGTGAAACACAGGGTAGATAATGTAAAACCCTCCAGAGCTCCTAGCGTGACAAAAACAATGCATGCGGACATGCAGAGCACTGAGGAAACGGAAAGGAAATTGGAAAACATTCAAATTTCGAACACAATAAGGCAGTATGCTAGTAGCTGCGAAAGTGTGAATCGTTGACATATAGGAGTAATTAATTTGTGCCGAGTCTCAAAATAAAAATCAATTAGTGCCGTGCATGCAACACGTCCAACCACTATATAATATTCTCCTGGCCGCTCAAGTCCATACATTCTGAGCCTGATCTCCCTCTTCTCATTGCTCACTTCCAGCCTTTCTTGTGACTTTGTGACTATGTATCAACAATATGGATCATATTCTTGTGTGCTATTTTTTTGGATCTCTAGCCATGCAAGCACAATGTAAGAATTTGTTCCTAATGCGTGTGTCATAATATTCTCATCTTAGAATTGTTGAATAAATGTAGTTACTGATCGCAGTGAGTATTATATTTATTGATGATGAGCATGTGGAAATATAATATACTCAAATTCTGCAGGTCGTCCTCATGAGCTATTGGATGCCAGTAGGAGGACGTCTGTTGATACCATTGCCAATAACTCTGCGTCGGCATTAGAAGTTGAGAGAAAGAGCGAAGAGCTTCTGATGGTGTGCTTGGAATCCCAATGCGATAAATTTCAACCTAATGGTACTTGCTTCTGCTGCAATGATTGCTACTTGACACGTAAAGAGTGTCTGGCAAACTGCAAACATGGTTGCCGGCCTATTTGTACTTAGATCATATATTTAGCATTTTGGATGCAAACGCGCGCTATGCTAAGATCAGTCCGGATTCAGATATCGTACGTTGAGATGTATGTATCATGCAATTCTGCTATAAATAAATAATGTTTCCGTGGATCTTTTTTTGCTGAAATAGAAATAATTGTCTTACATGTTTTTTGCATGTTCTCTATCTTTCATTTCATTCAGATTGATCAAAGAAATCAATCGATGATATCGTCTTTATAATCAAGGCTATATAAAAAATCCATTCAACAAAAAAGTACTTTTCTTCCTCTTTGCTCCCACAAAATAAAATATGGATAATATTGTTGACATGTACTGAGTTAATTAGACCAAAAAATTCTGATCTAGCTCCGACATTCACATTAGTTTCATTCAATCTGCCACATAATGTACCTATTGACGATTTCACGTTTTAGCTTCCTACTAGTGAATTTGAAGGACCGGATATGACGATCAGAGAGGGGTGAATAGGAGCCTCAAAATTTCTTTCGAAACTTTTAGGTCCTCGACCCAACAAACATCCCAAGAAGCAAACACACACAAGCCCGTGATGGCCATGACCCTATTGAGAGGGTGGATGTTCCCTAGGAACACAGCGGGTTATCACAAAACCAACGCAATAAACTGGAAGCAAATCGGAGACTGAACAGACAAGCAACGAATAAAACAGCACAGGCTGCAGAACTGCGGATAGTCTGCTACAGTACCCACGGACAGTCCGCAGGTCAAAAAACTGCACCCCGTCGAAACCGGCTCGGAGACTAAAAACTCGAATAAAAATTAACCCAGACTGTCTGCGGTTTGAACGTCGGACTGTCCGCAAGTTAAACTCGAAAAACACCTCCAAAACTCCAGAAACTGGGAACCCGATGCTCGGACTGTCCGAGGTAGAGGTCCCGGACTATCCGCGAATCGTGCAGGAACACAGACAGATCACCCCGAAAATCATCTCACACCAAGAATCGACTAGATCTCTCTCGATTCAACACAAACTGCAACAACATTTAGAGGGATTGTTCCTCATGCAGTGGAGAGGCTATCCTCAAAGGATCATGGCCCAATTCGAAGAGAGTTGAGAGAAATCGCAAAGGGGGTGAAAACCAACCAAGAACTCGCCATGACCACCCCGATCTATTTGCTCGTAAGGAATTAGCTCAAACCCTTTGGTGGATTGATCCTCTCACGTCATAGCACGAATCAATTAAAATCGAAGAAATTCGACCACGAAAATAGAGGGGGGAGAGGAGCTTGAGATGTGCAAATCAAGAACAACAAGAACACAAATCCATCTTTACTCCCAGAGGAAACAGAGAGGACTAAGGGCCTCTCTTCCCAACTTGGTTCGAGCACAAATCAAAGATTCATGGACCTCTCTCTCACCAAGAACACTAGAGGGGGAAGACTTACAAGGAAGAAAGAGAAAACTGGAATACAAGAGGTGAGATTAAGTGGAGGCAGTCCCCTCTTATTTATAGGCGTATTACACAATTCTACTTCTGCCCCTAGATATTATTTGAGCGAACCACCTAGCCAAGGGCAGTATGGTCCAACTCAAGTTTTCCTCATCCGACGGCCACCGCGCCTTCTCACCAGCAGCCTTGCTTCGGAGCAACCTCCCCGATGCCGTCACGTGTCGTCCGTCCGCATCGGGACCTCCGCCTAGGTTTTGAGGCCCAAACCCGCGAAACCCGTCGTCGATGGTTTTGAGGGCAAACCACCAAACTGTTCGCGAGTAGTGTAGCCCGTACGTGTCCCCCGTCGATGATTTTGAAGACAAACCATCAAACATCCTCGCGAGTAGCATAGCCCATACGCGTCCCCCACCATGTACACTTACGCTTGTCAATGTCCCAAGTGTTAGCCACCGTGGCTGGCCACCCGGCCGTCTAGTCTGTTAGTCCAAGCCTAGCGTCCGCCCTTCACCACACCCAGTTCGTCAGCACGGCACGCCCTCCTTGACCTTCTCCCGATCGCTGCCATCGTATCCGGACTCCACACCTACACATCATGAGCCAAGAGACACCGTTTCAACACATAACCCTGTGCCAGAGGATCAGTAGAACCACCGGACCAACCACACATCAAAGTGTTGGCATGTTAATAATGGCTCATCACACAACAAGGATGCTCCACAATGGTTATGTAAAAACCATGTGTTTGCAGAATTTTATGCAAGCTACAGAAATTTGATTGATTTGAAACTTTCAAGCAACTTCAAGCATATCGGCAGACTACTACTTGAAACTTTCAAGCAACAAGGACGTGATCCAACAGGCTAGATGGCAAGACCTCGAGCGACCATGACTCCAGTGATTACACTTCTCCTGGTCGGAGCGAGTCCTCCAGGATGGCACGATCTTGATAAGGACGACGAGGATGCCTTTGGGCCCTCAAAGTGGTCAGAAGACGATGACGAAGCCGACTCAATGACAACAATGAAGAAGATGATGACGGCGGCATCAACAATTAGGATCCAAGGATCATTCACATGCACCCTGCAATCGTCAATACGCATATTATGTGGCAAGGATCATTCTCATGCATGCACTGTAGCGAGACAACAAGGTGTAAAGGAGTACGGTATCTGTCGTCAGTGGTCGTCGACTGCCTGCAAATTTCATATGATGCCTTGCCTGGGATTGGACTAGTTGATACGGTACCGTACTTGACCTCATCAGTAGAGTACGAGCATTTCGTCTGAGCCTTCAGGTTGGGCATCCCATGGCATGCCCATGTCATTTGCAGGAACGACTGAACAAGCATGCAGGACGAGCAGGACATCCAGGAGCCGTCAGGTTTGGAGGTCAACGTCCTTGCACGCTGCCATGTTCTGATGACTTCCAATTACGTCATTACTTTGTATCCCCAGTTCTCTCTGACCCATCTCTGAACTCCCCCTTCCGATCCAGGTCCCTCAGTTTTCCTGTCAAAAACTATGGTAGAACTCCCTCCATTTTCCTCTCAAATCTATCAGCTGGTAGCCTAGGAGAGTGTATGTGCCGCAAACTATCCTAATCTTTACAGGTTCATGAGATATATTTCTGTAAATTCTTCATAACGAGAATTATTTTGACTCTTATTTTTCATTGATAATTAGAAAACGTTAATTGCAACATCTTATCACCTTATTGGTACAACACAACAATGATATATGCGTCTTTCTCAAGACCATGAAGTGGCAGATTGGGATTATTTCGCCTAATGTGTCAAT
Source organism: Bothriochloa decipiens (assembly GCA_023333625.1). Lineage (NCBI taxonomy): Eukaryota > Viridiplantae > Streptophyta > Magnoliopsida > Poales > Poaceae > Bothriochloa > Bothriochloa decipiens. The sequence goes on along the minus strand of CM041634.1, from coordinate 2,827,881 downwards.
GAGCGGTTTGGACCACCAACTCGATGCAATCCATTGGAAGAATTGGCTGCTCTTTGCAAAACATGAACTGATGATGAGTACACATAACGCTTTTTGGCACTTGTGGCTCGTGCAAGCAACCTTGGAGAACAACAAGTCAACATCTACACAACAGGCTTGATGGAACCACTCAAAACAGATGTTGAACTCCTTAACCCGCAAGATATGGAAACAACAATGTCACCAGCAAGGGCGTGTGAACGACGCTTGGAAATCATTGCTGAAGCAGGAAAATCAATGGCAACAAAACCAACACGCTCCTTCCCCCTCAAAGGTACAAATATCAAATCCTCCATTCACAACTACAACTCCATCAACAGCAACAGCAACACAACTACCTCCAGCACCCCATCCTTTTAAACGATTGACACCTAAGGAGATGACATAAAGTCCAATAGGGCTATAAATACTCCCCAATTGTAATCAGATCAACTCAATAATAGAAGAGGTAATTCCCATCTATTTCTCTCCCTCTCTCCGTAATCAGGTCAACTCAATAATAGAAGGGGTAATTCCCATCTATCTCTCTTCCTCTCTCCAGTCGCCGCCCCTCCCTCTCCCTCACGCCGCCCTGCCCCTCCTCCACGTCGCCACCAGCGCCGCCGCCCACTACCGCCGCCACCGCGGCCACACCGCCGCCCCCGGGCCACGCCCAGGGCTACCACCTGCCCCCCTGAGCATAGCTTGTTATAGCTTGTTCTGTCTTATAAAAAAGAATGGAGGGAGTAGTTTCATAGTAAGAGTATTTTTTTTCAGTCGTGAACTATTACATATGGCTTTGGACATTGATTGTAAGTTTCAATGAATCGAGAAAAATCCTTTAAAAGGTAATTAAATTTGCTATGTTCACATGGCTTGCCGCCATTACTTCTATTTTGCAACAAAATCATGATCGTTTGAAACAATACTCCCAAATCTAAGTCAAATACTAGTATCGTTTCCGTATCTTAGTATCCTAAGTTAATAATATTACTAGACAAATATATTCAGTCTGTTCCAAATTATACTTTTTGAATTATTATGAAACACATAGTAGATGTAAAATCCTCTAGAGCTTAGCTCCTAGCTAGCGTGACAAAGTTAATGCATGCGGACATGCAAAGCAGTACAAAGGAAATAACGGGAAGGGAATTTCATGGAAAACATTCAAATTTCAAACACAATATGGCAGTATGCTAGTAGCTGTGAAAGTGTGAATCGCTGATATATAGGAGTAATCAATTAGTACCGAGTTTCAAAAAGAAAAAAAAATCAATTTGTGCCGTGCATGCAGCATGTCCGGCCTCTATATATAATATTTTCCAGGCCGCTCAAGTCCATACATTCTGAGCCCGATCTCTCTCCATCCCCGTTGCTCCCTTTCTTGTGACTTTGTGAGTTAGTGATTAGTATTTGTCAACAATACGGCTCAGTTGCAAACAACATGATGGCGACCATATTCTTGTGCGCTATTCTTTTAGGATCCCTAGCAATGCAAGCACAATGTAAGAATTTGTTCCTATATCTACATATGTCATATGCGTGTGTCGTAATATTCTTATATCTTAGAATTGTTGAATATATATAGTTACCAATCACAGTGAGTATATTATATCACTACTACAGAAACGAACATACGTGGCGTTGCCCAAAGGCACTCGTGGCGGGCTCTTTTTTTGCCCACTGCGGTAAATCCCACGATTTATCACAGCGGGCATTTTATATTCGTGGCAGGCATTTTTGTCCGCTACGGTAAATCAATTTACCGCCGCAGGCATCTTAAAATTCCCGCCATGAAAAATACCCTATTTACCGTGACGGACGTATTAAGATGCCCGCTGCGGTAAATCGATTTACCGCAGCGGGCATGTTATAGGGCCCGCCACGAAAATTACTGCCCAGCCCGTTAATGTACCGGCCCAATACACCGGGTTGATATATAAGCAGAACAAAACCCTAGTCCGGGCTCCGCTCTCCTTCCGTCGCGCCGTTCTTCATCGCGTCGCTCGGCTCTTCTTCCGTCCGAGCGCTCTGCTCTCTCAATGTCTCTCTCTCAATCGCCCCTCCACTCTCCATTCCTCTCCCTCTGATGCGGTCGGGCCGAGGCGGTTCGCCGCGAGCAGCACGACACGATGACAGCGCGGGGCTATGGCGGCTCGGTGCCACGGTGGCGTGTGGCCGCGGCAGCTCGAGGCAGTGGCGGCGCGAGGCCACGGCCATGCTGAGATCTACGCGGGGAGTCGGCGGGATCTCCAGTGCGGCGCATGGGATGCCCGGATCTCCGGTGGCACGGCGCGGCGCGAGTGATGCGCGGCGCATCGTCGGGATCTCCGGTGGCCGGGTCTGCGCCCGTGGAGGCCGGGTCCGCCGCGATCACCGGATCCGCGGTGCATGAGGTAGTTCACTCCGTCTCCCTCTTCGTCTATTTCGCTCTTCGTCTTCTCACTCTTCTCTCTTCTTCCATAGGTGAGCAGCACCAGGCGGCGGAGATCCGGTGGCCAGGCAGACGGGGGCGGCCAGGCCCCCTCCTCCATCTTCGACGGCCAGGCCCCCTCCTCCATCTTCGACGATGGCGACGCAGGAGCCGGCACAAGGAGGGCGCTCGCGGGCAGATCCGGCCATGGGAGCGGTGGATGTGGCCACCGGAGCGGCGGATGTGGGCACCGAAGCGGTCGATCCGGTCCCCAACTTCGAGCCCATGCTGCCCAGATCGAGGCCCGTGTGGCCTAGATCGGTGGCCGTCTGGGCTTTTTTTGTTTTTTTGTGATGCATTAACCGCAGCGGGCGCTTTTTGCCTGCTGCCGTAATCTGTGATTTACGGTGACCTTATGTTCGTGGCGGATGTGTTTGGCCGCTGTAGAAAATATAAAACGCCCGCTGCGAAAAAAAACTCTGTAGTAATGTATATTGATGAAATGATGAGCATGGATATATAATCAAACTGCAGGCCGTCCTCATGAGCTATTGGATGCCAGGAAGTCTGTTGATACAATTACCAATAACTCTACGTCGACATTAGAAGTTGAGAGACCAAAGAGTGACGAGCTTTTGATGGTGTGCTTGGCATCCAAATGCGATAAATTCCAACCTAATGGTACTTGCTTCTGCTGCATGGTTTCGGACGTCCCCGACGATTGCCACTCGACACAACACGAATGTGCGTCTGCCTGCATTAGGCGCCATCCGCCATTGCAAGGGGCCTAATTGTACTTAGATCATATATATTCAGCATTTTCGATACAAGGGCGCGCTATGCTAAGATCACTCCGGAGTCAAATTAAATACCGTATGTTGAGTTGTATCATGCATTTTTTCCATAAATAAATGATGTTTTCATGTTTTTTTTTTGTTTTGTTGAAATGCGAATAATTGCCCCAGATGCTTTCTGCGTGTTCTCGTTTCACCGCTCTTCCCCCTCCTATGAAGCCGGAAATTAATGTTTTTGGGCGCCAACTGAACTTGAGGCTCTCAGTGTACCTCACTGGGCCGTTTTGGGCCCCGATCTGCACCCGGTTTGCAGCCCAGAGCAACCTAGCACTCGGGCACGCCGTCCAGTCCTCTCTCCAGTTTCCGTCCGCCGGCGGTGGCAGCACTACAGCAGCAGCGATCCCCCTCCTCGTCTCCTCCTCGGCCTCGCCAGTCGCCCCGCCCCCTCCGTCCGCGGGTAAGGCGAGACCTCTCCGCTCCATCTTCCACCCTCCGTCCATTGTGCCCTGATTTGTTCCTTATCTGCGTGGAATCGACCAGCCTAGGTCATGTGGCGGCCAACCCTACGGGGCAGGGGCGGATTTAGGGAGGTCGCGTTTAGTTTGGCATATACTCCGGTTTCGCAGATCCATCCCCTGATCCATCCGGTATCGGGTCTCCGGGACCGGGACGTGTTTAGTTGAATTCAGATTTCTGAGGATACCCGCGTCAGGTAGGGGGAGGGAGGCTAAAGATGTATCAAGATTGCAGTATTTGTTTGTACGCTTCCTGCTGCAAACGTATGCTGCTAGGGCTAGTTGATGATAGATGCAAATATTTGAATTGTTCTCAAAACCAAATCGCCATGTGATAGATGCGAATATTTGAATTGTTCTCAAAACCAAGTCACCATGTGTTGTATGCTTGTATTGATTCGTGCTAGACGTTTCTGCAAAACAAGTTTGCTTTTGCTGCCTTTTTGGATTCATTCATATAAAAAAAGGAAAATAGACCTAAACAATCCAGACTTCTACGGTAGCATCTCTCTCATCAAGTTAAGTTCGTGGTTGAGTTTGCCCATTATTTTCGTGGGATTAGTATTTAGTAAAGCCACTATCTGCATTTTTTTTTCGCTTCAACCTCTCTGCTTCTGCAGCTTTCTGCTCAGCATGCCCCTGTGTCAGATGTGGAGAGGGTTTGAAAATTTCAAAGAAGTGGAAAAAGCATTATCATACCAGATGGGCTGCATTTTGTGTGTATATGCTGCTGGACTATGTATTCTCATTACTCTTCTGAAAATAATTCCCAATCACCATTCGTGCTTCTGCAGCTTTTCCTCTCAAGATGCCCCCTGTGTTGATTGTTGAAGTTTGTTTAAGCCCCTTTTGGTCTATTTCGGATTTTTTAGTATGATACGAGTGATTTTGAGAGGGTTGCAATCTAAAAAATTAAAACCATGTTATTATTTCAAATGTTTTTGCTGCACTTAAGCATATATGTTGGAGTGTGTTTTCCTACTTTTCTTCCAAAAATAAGTTCCCATCACCATTCATGAACCTGTCTTACATGGTGGATCGGTGTTATTTTTCTGATGCTGCAATGGATATATAATTGCCAGTATTCTGAGTTTGTGATAAGCTAATTTAGATGAAATATATTGTTCAGTGGTGTATCCTCAACCATCCTATGTTTAGTATGTAATCTGGCGAATGATGAATTTGGCCCAATTGTGGAAAACACACACAAACATGCCATGGTGTAGACCATCAGTGTTCTATATTGATGTTGTTGTGGTTGCAATATGCCGTACTATCAACTCCATGTGAATATATGATGTACAATTTGGCCTCATCTTTTTAGCTAACTGTGTGTACCTTATGTAGTTATGTTATTCTTTGATTTTATCTTTGATCTGTTAATCTTCACCTTTTATAACCATATAGGAGACCGAAGTGGTGAACACAGAAGAAGGTTGTCATATTGTTAAGTTAGAGTTAGATCATTGGAACAATGCCGCCCCATAAGATCGAGACTGGGCACCAAGATGTGGTGCATGATATAGCCATGGATTACTATGGGAAGCGCCTAGCTACAGCCTCCTCTGATAACACAATAAAGATCATTGGCGTAAGTGGAAACTCGCACCAGCAGCTTGCAACTTTGAGTGGACACCAGGGCCCAGTATGGCAAGTCGCATGGGCTCATCCCAAGTTTGGTTCCATGCTCGCATCCTGCAGCTATGATGGCCGGGTGATCATATGGAAGGAAGGAAGCAAGCCTGATGAATGGGCACAGGTACACACCTTTGCTGAGCACAAGTCCTCCGTGAATTCCATCGCATGGGCGCCTCATGAGCTGGGTCTATGCTTGGCTTGTGGTTCATCAGATGGGAACATTTCAGTCTTCGCTGCTCGTTCTGATGGAGGCTGGGACACCACACGTATTGATCAGGCACACCCAGTTGGTGTAACCTCAGTTTCTTGGGCTCCAGCAATGGCACCGGGGGCTCTAATCAGTGCAGGATCTTCTGGTCAGTTTGAGTATGTTCAGAAACTTGCTTCTGGTGGCTGTGACAACACGGTGAAGGTGTGGAAGCTCAACAATGGGAGTTGGCGGATGGACTGTTTCCCTGCTCTACAGATGCAGAAGGACTGGGTGAGAGACGTTGCGTGGGCGCCAAACCTGGGCCTTCCAAAGTCTACCATTGCCAGTGCCTCTCAGGATGGAACAGTCGTTATCTGGACATCAGCAAAAGAAGGCGAGCAGTGGGAAGGCCGGGTGCTGTATGATTTCAGAACCCCTGTGTGGAGGCTGTCCTGGTCACTGACTGGGAACATACTGGCGGTGTCCGATGGAAACAACAATGTGACCCTGTGGAAGGAAGCTGTGGATGGCGAATGGCAGCAAGTGACGACTGTTGAGCCATAGGTCTTCAAGAGTTGGTCCTCACTTATATTGCCGTAATAATTATAGTTTTTGTGTAAGGTAAAGCTATGTCCCTGTGGGTAGCATGTGGAACTGTTTGTGGTTCATAGCTGTTTGCGAGGCACAGTGCATGAGACGGTTTCAGCCTTCCAGGCTAGGGCAAAAGGGAAAATTAACTTTGTTATATATGTGGATCATTCTGTTTCTCGAATCAGTGCCTTTTCCTTCCCTGTTTAATTTGTTATTCACTTGGGTGTTCATATATTAGCTATTCTGTTCAGGATAATGGTTAATTGGATGTACTTGATGCTCTCTGCATTGCTGTGTATTGTAGCCCAAGTTTTCTCCAGTGAAACTGTGGCCAGACAGACAGAAGATGAAGACAGGCACAATTTGGTCCACTGGTATCAACTAGGGGCCAAGACCGAAAAAAAAAACTGAAAGGCAGCTATCCTGGCGCCATTCCTTCTAAACGTGCTGGGGCTCCTCTTTGCAACCCCAAATCACTCGCTTTTCTTCTGTTGGGGTCTTTTGGTTCACCTAGGAGCTCCTAAATTTAGTCTTATTTAGTCTATTTTAGTAGCTTTTTATCCAAACACCCGTACTAAATAGGACTAAAAAGTCTTTAGTCCTCTCTAGTAGCTTGAGAGTTGCTAAAAGAGACTAAAAATGACTAAACTTTAGGAGGGGTGACTAAATGAATCAAACAGGCCTACTCGTCACTTTCATCACCACCGTTCTCTTTCAGAAAAAGCATCGCTTGTGTGGCCACCCTAGTAGTCACAAAATTCTGTTAGTACTCCTACAGTGTTTCTTTGGTCCATCGAACATCGAGGGTTGAGACTCCTAGAACTAGAATCAGACACCCAGAAACATTTCTTGAAAACGAATTGTTTCCACCGCAAAAAAGAAAATATGTCCATGTACTTGTATGTTGCAATCACAGGGAGTCCTTTTTCTATCGTAAAAGGGAGAAAAACAGAGTTTGAGTCCCTCTCCTCAACGGGAATTTTAAGTTTTTGATTTTGAAAACTGGTATTCCAAGTTCTTGGTACGACAACGTCGCAGATCGGCCCCGGAGATCACTGGATTAATCATAGCCCTACAAAATAACCGACCGCATTAATTAATTTGACAAAGTTTCAGGAGTGCGTTCCGTTCGCCTCTGAAACTATACACCAACTGCAGCCGCACAAGCGTCAGGCCCGGGAGAGGAGTTCGTGCTCCAAAAGATTCGCGCTTGGCCACTTTTTTGCACTGCATCCACTCGGCTCCCTAGCGACTTCGTTTGTTGTTTTCTTCTTCTCTCTTCCCCGAAAAGGCTAGACGGCGGCTTCCAGAGCTCACTCGTCGCCGGCGGCCGGCGACGGAAGGTGCGGGTTTCAGTTCTTTCCTCTTGTACCGCTACCTCTGTTCCATAAGCGAGCGCTTTTCGTTCTCGTTGGGTTGGTTATTCTTCGTCGCTGCGATTCTTGATTCTGGCGTTGGTTTAATCCGACGGCGCGACTAGGTTCATCTCTTCTTGGTTTCCACCAAGTTAGTCTCCTTTCAGTTTTAGGGCAGTATGATGCTTACTGGGGATTCTATAAGGACTATGCTTTGGTTTGATTATTCGTTTGGTTGGGTTCTTGGATGCTAGTAGGTCACTACTTAATTTTGGGCTCGATTGGAGAGGGGATCAGATAATCTTTGCTCGCTTAAGTAATCTGCCTGAGGTTTCACCAACGGTTTGATGATAAAAATCAACTTTTTTCTTCAATTCTGTTCAGTCTTAGTCTCATAAAGCTGTCCACTGTAGGTTGTATGAATGACAAGTACCACACTTTGCATAAATTCAGCTAGGGATTAGTGTACCACTTGTCTGAAGGATCAGATTATGTACAATAAACTAGCATTTACCACTCAATGCCAGTGAATACTTCAATGCAAAACTAGTACATCTACTGTTCCTGAGCCTGTCTGGATTGCTACCGAGCTTATTCCTAGAGCCTGGTAGAAATTTATATACTTTCTACAATTAGAATCATATGTTATTATACTCTAATAATGTTTGTTGGTACTTAGTCTTGAATTTTCAATGTGCTCTGAAACAGGATATTTCCACCATTTTATTGACAAAGAAAGAAAAAAAAAGCTAATGGCGAGAAGCATTGATTCAGATTATATTGACTTCTCACATATTGGTGGATTCGACATGGGCATCGATTTTAATGGATTTGAGGAAAATGTGAAAAAGTTCATGGAGGTAGTAGTAGTTCCATCTCATAACTTTGATGTTTTAACATGATTTTTTCGGTTTACACATATTTGGATATTCGAGCGCAACATAGGATTTTCTTGATGATGCTTTGTTACTAACTTTCCCATTATGGGCAGCTCCCAATCAAGTATCTTGATTCAGCTCATGATAAGGCTGTTGAATTCATTGAAGATGTTCATGCAATATTGTATGGTCCCTTTACTGATGATGAGGTGCCAAATAACGATCAATCTATTGAAAAGGAGGTAGTTGGACCAAACACTGAACCCTCAACTCCTGCATCCTTCATTACCATGGCGAACAGTTCTACTGGCTGTCATACTGATGCTCATCAAACTGAATCATTTTCAACAAAAGGTACAGGTTTATCCTTGATAAATCATGTGTACCCAGAAAACAATTCATCTGAAGGAGCTCATATCGAATCAAATGATCTGTGTATTTTGCCTGAGGACATCTCAACAAGTAGAATATATGGTACTAATTTTTCTAATGGACACTTGTATTTCTCTTTATCTGCATATTCTTGCCTAACTAATTATTTTTCTGTACTGTTTTCCCTCCTTTTTTTCCCCTTCAGACAGCTCTGAGGAAGTCATTTTATGGAATCCAGTGACTTCTGTAAAACCACAGCGACCACAAGGTTCGTGTGATCATGAGATCACTGCAAACTTTTAATATCACCAGCGCTGTATTTTTGAAAAATATTTGTAAAATCACACTTGATTCCATAGCCATATGCCCAGATCATTGGCTTATTACATCCATTATCACCTTCCATCAATATTTTGATCTGTATTTATATTTGTTTTAATTTTAATGAAAATTTTGTAATTGACCTGACAGAACTTACCACCATACCTCAAGATGATCATGTACCTCATGTACCTCAAGATGATCATGTACCTTATGCTCTGGAAACAGAACTGACAGAGCAAGTTGGACTAAACTGTTCTGGACAACCTCAAGATGATCACGCACTTCATGCTTTGGAAACAGAAGTTACAGAGCAAATTGGACTCAACCGTTCTGGACATTCAGGCAAATACCTTGTAACCTCATTTTATCCTTATCTATAATCATTAATTTTTTTTCCAAGTTAGTTACTGTGCCTTCATATCCTGGCAGATTTTTCTGTTTGTAGTGGAGAAATACCACTAGAAAATTCTTGCGGAAATTATGAAGAGCCAATGGTATTACACAGTGCAAACGACCCTGTTGGAGTAGCAGTGCATGGTTTGCATCTTGTCACCTTTTAACTGTGACTGATAGTTCTGTAACCTCTCCCCTTGTATTTAGAATAACTTCAATGCAAAAATGCATAGAACAACATAAATATTCTTAGCCATATACCCTTGTATTAAATTTGCATCACATCAATTTGTCCTACTTGGTGAAAGTAATTAGATGTGAGTATACAAACTTGTCTGCTTTAGCAAACCACATGATGGCCTTGCTTGTTGCCCATTTCACTTTGCAAGTTTTAGTGTTGATAAAATGTAAGCACACTGACTATTTGATCTTAAAAAATCAAAATAATGGCTTAAAAATATATACATCTTTGACTGTTCACTTGAGAAAAAAATTAGCAAGTGATTTATAGGATACACAACTGGCTTATTTAAACATTTGTCCACTTGTCATAAATACACTAATCTGTTTTACATTTATTTTGATTAAAAAATGTTGTACGTGTCCTGGCAGATTCCACTACCATAATCCAAGATGATTATGTACCTCACACATTGCACACGGAGCAAATGACAGAGCAAGCTGGACGGCATTGGTCTGAACATTCAGGCAAGTTGCTTATAACCCCAGATTATGTTTATCCATAGAATGACAAAGGCATATGATTCGTTTTTATTTTACTTATTACTGTGTCTTAATATACTAAATTTTTGCAGATATCCTGGTAAACTCTACTGATTTTTTTAATGCACCGCTGCTAGAAGATTCTAGCACAGATTATGAAAGGGCTGTTTGCTTGCAGCCCTGCCAAGCAACTCTGCCAGGGACACAAGCAAACGGGCCCGAAGTGCACATTGTATCATACAGTGCAAACTGCCCTGTGCAATCAACTACACATGGTTTGTACCTCTACACTTATGGAATGTGACTTGCTGTTCTATTATCTCTATATTTTCAACAGATTCATCTCAACCTATTTGATAATGAAGTTTGCCTAACATAATTGAACAAAATAGTATAATTAATTTTATACAAGACATACAGAACTTCTATACTTAAGTAATGACAGTCTTTACTTGGGATATTGTTTAATAATTTGGTATTTACAGCCCATTTTCTCCACATAATCATACCGACCATTTATGCTAGGAAATATGATTTTTACAGTTCAATACAATTGCTTACATAGTATAATGAACCGTATTGGTAATGCTGATATTCTAGGGATTACAGATTGGAATGTCTTAAGTTGATTCTTCATTGCTTGATTCCCTCCAAAGGATGCCAACCGTGTGCCCTGATACCTGGCCTAACTGACTAACATGCTAGTCTTTCGTTTCACTTTTGAGGTGTTACTGCTATCAGAGCGTGCGGTTTGTTAACAGGACTACATACACTTTCAACCAATAATAGTTTGTTAATTAATGTTGTTCACACTACCCCTTTGGATGCCTACCATGCCTCCCTGACCATTTATGTTAGGAAATACTGTGACGGTGACTCCTGCACAAACAGCTTTGCCTTAATCGATTCTGATAATTAATCAATTAATTATGTTAGGAAATATGACAATGACTCCTGCACATAACAGTGACCATTTATGTTTCTGTGCTTCCTATTGGATCTTCTGCAGGAAATTGCATTTCACATGACTCAAACACAAGTATGTCCAGCTGTGCCGATGATCCAAGTATGTCGACTGATGACATGGTTAATTCTGTGGATGTAGACCTAAGGCACGGTCAGAAGCTGACAAATGACAAAATTGAGGTGTACCCATTCCCTCGACGAGAAAACGCATCATTTAAGGTACTATAGTATTTGAAACACTCTGGTGCTGTCATGGTAGTGGAAAATGAATAATGGTGGCGAATTACATCACAATATCGTCCACTTTGCATAAATCTGGTTAGGAAGAGCCCTTGTTTTGGTTTGATGTTACTATTTCTGAAGCTTATTTCATAGAAGCTTGAAAAATCTAGAAAGTAATAATAATGATATTGTATTACTGAACAAATGGCTCTGAAGGGATAACAACTACTCGCTCGTTGCAGAAAATGTTTTTGAGGAACCTGTCGAGGAAACTCCAGTGGTCAAAGAAGCAGGCAGATACAAATCAGGCCATGACATCTGGATCACAGGACGCAGGAAATCTTGGATATCAACTGGTTTGTTCATCGGATGATCTAGAGGATGGTTGGGAGGTCTTGTGACCGCATTAATCTCCATGTAGACGTATGAGATGTTGCACGTGCAGCACATCCATCGGCATAAATGTAAATTCCAGTTGAGGCTATGTGAAGCTGTTTAGATTCTCTTTAGGTGCTCTCATGGGCGACGGGTTAATGGAGCCTCTCTGCTCCTTCCCGTCAAGGTTTTTTTTTTGTTCAGCATGCAGACAATATATGAGTCCAAAGTTTCGACTTTCAGATTTTTCACTATTGTACAGCATCGATCACTCATGCTGCATCTGTTGCTCACTGGTAGTAGTGATGTCCTCCTCTTCTTGGCAGTGCTCAGTTGCTCACTGGTAGTAGTGATGGCCAATTTCTCATACTGTTAGTTGTAGAACACAGCTGTACAAGTTTCAAAAAATAAAAAAGAACACAACTGTACAGCATCGATCATTCATGCTGCATCTGCAGTTCATGTGATGCATGCATCAATTGCACTAGTAAGTGATGTACGCAAGCTGTGTGTGGTTTTTTCCCTTCGGTTTTGAAAGATTGTACTATTGCTACAGTGCTGCCACTGAGTCGATCTAAATTTGCACTCTCCACCGACTGGCCCTGCACTCCTTTGCCATCGTCCGCGTGCCCACTCGCACGTCAAAATCGCGGCGCTTTCTTTGCCAAGCCGAGCCTGCAGCCGGTCCGTGAGTTTCTTTGCCAAGCCAAGCCTGCAGCTGCGGGCAGGCAGGCGCCCATGGTCCATGGCGAATGCGTATCAGAGTTCCTCAGAAAGCATCTACGGGTATCTTCACACGCATAGCAAGATTCCAGGTCCCCATGATGTGACCTGCCTTGACTTGATCTAACCACTGACATGACCTCGTCCTCTAATTGCACCGTAGCAGAATTGAATTGCCGTAAGCAGCTTATTGTAAACAAAATTACTAGTGCAACAGTTCTCACTCCTCAGTTGAGCAAAACACTTACGGTAAGCCCCTTAAACGAACATATCGGCCTCACAATATGGTCTTCAGGTTTAATCGTTTAATGAAAATTAGGGGCAAAGCTTTTATCGCTCCTTTCAAAAAAAAAAAAAAGGGTCTTCAGGTACTACTCCGTAGACCGCATTGCTTCTTTTAAGCTGTATCACCAATTACGATAACATTTTGTCCAGATGGAAAAGCCAACGGCACAAAGCCTTCCTGCACTGAGTTAATGCAGACTCTTTCAGTCCTGACGCACGCTGCATCTTCCACGGATCCCCAACGGAGCTCAATGAATTGGCATGCTGCCCATCTGATGGACATCTACAGTGCTTCCCGGGTAGTTGTGGTGGCCATTTTTTTTTCATATAGTGGAAAGCGCACAAAAATTGGTAATGTTCATCATTTTACCATACTGTGTAAAATACATATAAAACTGAGACTTTTGTCAAGGCGGACTCAATTCACTCATTTCCAATTTTTATTAGATTTTTCCTACTAATATAAGCAGATAAAATTCATAGAAAAGTTCCCTCACTCAGGCCTGTTTAACACACAAGAATTTTACTAAAATTACGCAATAATTTCATGTAAAATAGTTTATTCTCATAAAAACAAAAAAGGGAAAGATGATCCATCGCTCTTAGGACATGCTGCATCTGCAATTCATGTGATGCATGAACCAATGGCACTGGTACGTGCTGTATGCAAGTTAAAGCTGCTGCTGCTGCTGCTGCTCTGTGTGTGTGTGTGTGTTTTCCTTTGGTTTCGAAAGATTACTCGTGCTACACTGCCACTGAGTCGATCCGTGTTTGCACTCTCCATCGACAGGCCCTGCACTCCATTGCATTGCATCATGGCTGCAGCAGCTAAGCTACTCCTACTCCGGGAGCATCGTCTGCGGGCCCACTCGCACGTCAAAATCACGGCGAGGCTTTTTCCACGCCACCTTGCCAGAGGGTCGAAGGAAAGCCTGCAGCTGCAGGGGCAGGCGCCATCGACCCCGCATGCGGATCAGAGATTCAGAGAGCTCCCTCAGCTGGCTTCACGAACGGTTCTCCAGGGCTCCAACGCTCGATTCGCGAGGCAGGCAGGCGCAAAGCGCAGGGGCCGCAGGCTTTTATTTGCTCTCGCCTGCGTCCAGCGTTCGCGTTCGCGTTTGCGTGCACGATGATCTGCCTGTGGCTGCGTGCCGCGGGACGAGCGAACCAGCCGCACTAGTGTACACTGTAGCAACGTGCCATGGTGCCGATCTGTGGAAAGTATTCAGAACATACTTAAATTTCGAAGAGTATCTTTACAAGCATGCGTGGCAAGATTCCAGGTCCCCATGATGTGACATGACCTCGTCCCAAAATCTTCAAGAACAGCTCATTACTAGCAGAATTGACAAATGCTGGCACTAACCGCAAATTGGTCTAGCAGGCAAACCGCAAATTGGTGTTTAGTTCCTCCGAAATTCCTAAAAATTACACTATGTAAAAAAAAATTCTTATCACATTAAACTTGTGCTATATATATATGGAGTAGTAAATATAGACGAAGCTAAAAACTAATCGTAAAGTTTGCTTTGATTTTGTGAGACGAATGATCTTTTAAGCCTAATTAATCAATGTTTGAATAATAATTTATAAATATAAACGAAATGCTACGGTGACGTTATAGAAAGTTTGGCACTCCCAAATTTGAGAACTAAACCAGGCCTAGTAGACAACATTGGTGGTTACATTCTAAACAGAATTACTAGTGCACCAGTTCTCACTCCTCAATTGAGCAAAGCATTTAACACGGTAGACACAAGTAGGCATTGGACGAACGGCACAAAGCCTCACAGTAAATGCAGACTCTTGCGTTCCTGACGCACGCAGCATCTTTCACCAGCCTCTCCTTCCTCAATGAATTGGCATACTGCCCATTTGATGGGACATCTACAGTGGCAGCATGGTTTCTTAATTCTTGGCAGCGCTCACTGGTAGTGGTAGTAGTGGTGGCCAATTTCTTTCCCATACTGTGTTGAAAAGCACACAAAATTTGGCAATGTTTATCGATTTGCCATACTGTGTAAAACACATATAAAACTGAGAATTTTGTCAATGCGGACTCAATTCACTCATTTTCAATTTTTATTAGAGCTGTCGTACAAACTAGTTCATTCTTATAGAAAAAACAACAAAAAGGAAAAAAAAATTCCAGCGTCCGGCCTCGGTGCATTTTATCGCAAAATAGAAAGCATAAGCGCTGACACGTCGGATCCGTGCATAGATGATCCGGATTGTGCTCTGTGCTCTAGCGCAGGCAAGAGGCAACTCGGTGCTTCTCACTCGACTGACCGTACGACGCCGCTCGCCTGAGCTGTGCCTGGGCAGCCTTTCTTCAGCATGCACAAGTTTGCCAAGCGTGCAAAGCGCGACTTGACATGGCCTTTACGTAGCAAGATGCCACATATACTTTGCACTGTAGCTAGCCGCACTATGGCTTGCTCATGTATATACAATGCGACGGTGCGATCTGAGTCAGACTCTGACCAGACTAGAGCACACACGGAACTACAGTACCTAGTAAGGCCACCTCTGCACAATGCGTAGTTACTTACTAATTTGCCATACATATAAAAATTTAGAGATGTGCTAATGCGCGACTCAAGCTATACTCAATGTGGTTATCAGAAAATATATACTCATTTTACTCGTTATTTAGATTGCCGTACTGAGCAGCTAAAATTTCCAAGAGAATCGGTAAAAAGTTCCATCACGAACGGTAAAAAGTTCCCTCATGAGCATTTCTTCATCACGTACTCCGTAAAAGAAGAAGCACTACTGGTGGTATCTTTAGGCATGGGCAATGAGAGGCAAGATTCCACGTTCCCAATGATGTGACCTGCCTTTTTTTTTCTATAGCGATGTTACCTGCCTTTTGACTTGATCTTGACTAGCTCGTCCTCCCCAATGGCCTGACAATTGAAGATTTGCACCGGAAAGAATTGGATTGCCAAAATCTTCAAATGAGTAGTTGTTGAGACATACAGTACCCCTATATCAGAATTGACAAACGCTGCTGCCACTCTCCGTAAATTACTCTCTAGGAGCACTCAAATACTGGCAACTTAAGCAATTAGTGCTGTCTCTACGATAATCACTTGACATGATGCTTAGTAAGTGTTGTAATATTTTGTTGAGTGTTTTTTTAATTAAGGAATAAAAATCCCAGCCTTGGCATTCATAAGTGAATGCTTAGAGCTTAAAACACACAAGAATAGGACTGAGCCCAAATTCCGCTAGGCGGACCTGACCTGATACTAAACCATGACCTTAACGGACAGCATATCCAGTTAATGGGAATAAACCCAATTTCCGCTAGGCGGACCTTACCTGCGCCTTGCTTAGTTCATCCAAAAGTTAAAATTTTTTCAATATTTAGCCGTTTATATAGAGCATTAAATGTAGATAAAAAAAATTAATTACATAGTTTAGTTAAAAATTATAAGATGAATCTTTTAAATCTAGTTAGTTTATAATTAGATAATATTTATCAAATAAGACGAAAATAGTTTTTATTTTTTTCAAACTAAACAAGACACTGACAATAAACCTGCTCCAACTGTACGGAAGAATTTCCCAGGATGCAGTTTTGTAACATGACCATTGATGTGACCTGACCTGATCTGACCTGACCACCAGACATGACCTCACCATAATTGACGACAAGCATAACCTGACCATTTCGATTTCCTACCGTGTGCAGGTTTAAGGTGCTGTATAAGTCCTCCCTCTAATACTTCCTCTGTCTTAAGGTTGTGCACAAGTTTAACTCGTTTTATATAAAATACAGTTGATGTTTGTATCTTAAAAAAGTTATTAAAAAACTGGATTAAAAGTTTTTTTATAAAATAAAAACAATAAAACTGAATACTTTGCATCATATACGTACATTTGAATATACTGTAGCAGCATGCCTACCATCTGATGTTCTGAACGATCAGTGCACCATTGTAGAAGTGCATTTACTCCGTACCATGAATACTGTAGCAGCGTGCTGTACTGCCATATGACAATATATGACCGACCAGAGCACCCCTAAGTGCATTACATAGTACTCCGGTGGTCAAAGAAGCAGGCAGATACTAACGCATCAGGCGTTAACATCCGGATCACATGTTGCAGAAAATCTTGGATGTCAACTGGTTTATCCATCGGATGATCTAGACGTTATGGTTACAGTCTGGTAACAGACATCGGACAAGCAGCAGCACGAGGAGACAAAATCTCAGTCCTCCTGTTCACAAAGGCAACTGAACCATGTGACCTGCCTACACACAGCATTACTGACTGATAAATTCTACGTCCATTTGTCTTAGGCCGCAGCCAGGAGGAACGCAGAATGTCGCTCTGGTGAGCAGGCCACATGGCTGCATCCCCATCATCCTTGCATGATACGGTGAGCCAACGAGCACCCATGACCATCGTGCTCATGCTCGATTTGCTCGTGCAGTCGTGTTGCAACGAACCAAAATCAAACGCCCATAAACGCTGCACGGATGATCCATCCATCGCCTTGGCAGCAGGACCCAGAGTCCCAGACACTGTGGCCCGTGCTGTGCTCTAGCGCAGGCAAGAGGCAACGCGGACCCTGGGCAGCCTCAGCATGCAGTCACAAGTTTGCTTGCCCGAGTATTGACACGAGTTTGCTTCTCTCAAACTATAATGCAAGTTTGCTTGTGATAATGCAGCCTCAGCATCGCAGCATGCAGTCACAAGTTTGGTTGCCCGTGTATACAAACAATAACAACAACATAGTCTTTTATTCCAAACAAGTTAGGGTAGGCTAGAGATAAAACCCAAAAGAGACATGAAAACAAAGAACACATAAATGGTATAAGAAAAAGATTACGGTTCAGACACGTTAATTGCTAGTCTTCAAACGCTCCTATCCATAACTAAATCCTTAAGAATATTCCACTCCTTAAGGTCTCTCTTAACCGACTCGTCCGCGGCACTATAATGCAAGGCCATGGTGCGATCTACCAGACCATACAGCACATACACGGCCGGAGCTACTACGTGCATTGCGCGACTTTGGTTGTCACTTATCACCTAAAATTTCCAGGAGAATCGATAAAAAAGTTCCCTCACGTATACTCCCTTGGCATTTGGTATCTTTACATGCATGTCACCCAGCAATATTCCACGCGCTCCCATGATGTGACCTTCCTTGACTTGATATTCACCACTCCTCTCGTCCTCCCACAGCCTGACAAATATGAAATGTACTGCACATTTGGACTAAAACTCAAATAGCAAAAGAATTGCCATACTAGATTGCCAAAATCTTCAAATGAGTAGTTGACATATAAATTGCTCTAGCAGCACTCAACTAGACAGCACTTGGCAAGTATTAAGCAGCAGTGTTCTCATTCCTCAGTTGAGCAAAGCACTTAACACGGAAGACATAACTACCAGACTGGCGAATATTCCTGTCGGCTGAAAACCGTCAGCAAAGGGCCGAAAACTGTCAGGAAGCCGTCAGGAATAAGCCGTCGGGAACATCGTGACAGGAAAACTCGACTTTTCGTGACGGCTAACCGTCAGGAACCTTTTCCTGACGGCCAACCTGAGGCTGACTCGGGATGCTTATTCCTGACGGTATAACAGACAGGAAAAAATAATGAAGGTTAAAAAAAAATAAATAGGAGGCTGTCCTTAATTAGAAACTTCAACTGCAATATTTGCATTATTCATATATGCAGTTCAGATCCATCGACCAAGTTATTGACATTAGAATGGAAGAAATGAATACTATACAGTACACACAGTGGGAACTACAATGAATGACACTAAGGATGACTTCTAGTTGTCTACACTAAAGGCTAACTAGTGAAGTTGGAACTTGAACTGAAGCAATGCAAGAGGATGTCCACGGCTATGAATCTGCTGCAAGAAAATAAAATAAAATTTATTAGATTAGATATTTGCATCAACATGTCATATACTTATCTTGGTTATGAATCTGCAAGGTGCACACTGCCCAGAATATATAACAAAGAAGCATTCTACAATGTGCCATGCCACCTATATTACTTCTGAATGGAAAAAAATTGAAGGCATCAGCATGTACCCACACAATGTTGGATTGTAGACAATTTCAGTCCTACAACTTTTGAGATGTAAAGGAACAGAGTACCAACTTGACTATGGTGGCTTTATATGCATAGAGAAATACATGGGAGTCTATCTTAACCTTCAATCTGGTTGTATATAAATCAAGCAAATTTGAGAAATCCAGCAAATTTGAGGTATTTGAATTTACCTGATGCTGTTGGCACCATGGGGCCAGGAGGGGTCAGAGTCTACTAGACACTCGTCCAGCATCAAATATCTAGGCAGCCGCGACGTTCACTGGAACACCAGCTGAGAAAACAAATCCACAAAACGTAAGCAAAGAAATTCAGAACACAAACCATTATATCTGGAAAATGATTCTGATACTCTACTCAATTGGCTCTCAGATGCAAGATTGGCAAATGAAGCCATCTGCAAATACACAGACTATTAAAGTACTGTTAAGCTCACAATTTCTTCCTCATGGTTGCCATTGCTAAAGAATCCATGACACTCAGTACAGAACAAAGCATGCGGCAATTAAAATAACAAAGTGAATTACATATACTACACAAATCTAGAAGTATGTTTTGGCAAGGTTGTTCACTTATCTGCAAGTAGGTAATCTGTCCACACATTTAGAACATGACATGTCAAATGTAAATCCTCATATTAAAAGGGCATAACAAGAGCAAGAGTACCATCAGAGCAGCTAAGTTGTCCTTGTTCGCTTCTGCAGGTTTCCTCAATTCCTCGATCTTCATGTTACCCTTGAAACCAGTTCCAACAAAAATAATCTTCATTCCAACCATAGCAGCACCTGCAGGATTTGTGCCGTGTACTGAATCATGCTTATAGAAACCAAAAAAGGGTGAAATAGACTCAGCCCCTTCAGATAATTACATTGTCCAGATGATACAGGCAGTCATTGAACAGGATTCTGAAAATCAAAGCTATTTCGCTTCCCCCAATCATGTTACTCCACTAGGTCAGATAACACTAGATCAGAGAAGATACTGACGATATCAAAGAAGATATTCAGATCGAGATACTATAGATCCACTCCGGTCACTAGACATAAATCTAAATCTCGTTGTGCATGAGAAGGGAGAGGCAGCACGACACACCTTTTACTTCTGCGTCTTGTGACCGATGCGAGAGGGCACTGCCGGCGTGTCCTGCTTGCGGCTGACGCGGGAGGGGTGCCGGGGCCGATGCAGGCTTCACCTGCCCCAGATCCATCGAGACGAGGCGGGCAGGTTCGCGTGGAGGGCATCGGTGGCTGCGGCAGAGGGCAGGGGTCGCGATGTCGAGGACGTCGGCGGCCGTGGCGGAGGACAGCGTCGCCCTCTCGATGCGGAGGACGGGCGGCGGCGGCTTCAGATGCGGCTGTGTATTGGTACGAGCGAGGATAGGGTTGGTTTGAGACAAGCAGTTCCCGTCGGTTCTTTTGGGCCGGGCTCCGATTAAGTGGCCGAGTGCGGGCGTGGTGTTTTGGACTCCTGTCGGGCCATGTTACCGTCAGGAGCGGAATGTTCAGGAGTCTGGTAGTGACATACAGTAAGTATATTGGCCTTAAACGGAAATATCTAGCCTTGCTAATAAAGGAAATTACAGCTTCACATTGGTCTTCAGTAGCAGTGCACTCCACTTCAAATTGCAGCTTCACATGTGAACGCTCTAGGGCCCCTCATGTGATGTCCAATCCTCGGACTTGGAGCCTCTCGCTCTCAAGGAACGGACACAGCTCTGGAGTAACTTCGCAGCTGTGCCCCTACAGTTACTGCTGTGGAATAGTACTACTGCTGTGGAATAGTACTCGTTGACACGGCCGTGGATGCCTGGGATCCTTCACGTTCCCTGAACATGTGACGCACGCACGCAGGCCGCTCCAATCGCCAATCGATCGATCGCTACGCAAGACTGTCCATAAATAAGCCTCGCCTGTACCTCTTCCCCAGCTCGCCCACTGGATCGTGACTCGCCCTCCCCGCCACGCCGGCCATGGCGAGCCATCTCCTCCCTGTTCTCGCATAAAAAAGCTTCTCCTGTACCTCTTCCCCAGCTCTATAGCTAACTCGATCACCCAGTCGCCCTCACCGCCACGCGGGCCATGGCGAGCCACCTGCACCTCCTCCTCTCTCTTCTGCTCCTCGTCGCCGCGTCCACTGCCTATCACGCCGAGCATGAGCAGCCGATCGCCGGCAGGGACGCTGGCTTCCGCGTCGAGCTTCAGCACCCCTACGCCGGCAGCCCGCTACCTCTGCACGACATGTGGCGCCGCGCTGCCCGTGCGAGCAAGGCTCGGGTGGCGAGGCGTCTCCGTGCCCCTCGCTCATATCAGCGACGAGGGGTACACGGTTACGGTCGGCATCGGCACGCCACCGCAGCCGCGCACCTTGATCGTCGACACCGGCAGCGACCTCACCTGGACGCAGTGCAGCCTATTCAACGGCACGGCGAAGCAGCGGGAGCCGCTCTTTGACCCCGCCAAGTCGTCGTCTTTCAGCTTCATCCCCTGCAGCAGCAGGCTGTGCACTGCAGACAACCCCGGCACAACAGCAGGTGCCGGTACGACTACGTATACGTCGGCGTGGAGATTGTCGGCGTCATCGCCTCGGAAGCATTCACATTCGGCAACCAGCACGAGGTCACCCTGAACTTTGGCTTCGGCTGCGGCGCGCTCACCGACGGCGACATCCTCGGCGCGTCCGGCATTATGGGACAGAGTCCAGCAGCTCGGCAATTCCGAAATTCTCATATTGCCTCACACCTTATGCCGACCGCAGGAGCAGCCCCCTCTTCTTTGGTTCATGGGCTGATCTTGGGAGATACAAGAGGACGGGACCCATCCAAAAAGGGTGCCTATCTTGAAGAATCCGGTAGTAATGTCGACATTCTACTACTACGTCCCGCTGATTGGCCTATCCCTAGGGACGAGGCGTATGGACGTGCCGGTGTCTACTTTCGCGCTAGACCACCACGGCGGGGGGTGGCACTGTCGTCGACTGCGGTTCCACTATTGCCCACTTCGCGGAACCTGGATTCAAGGCTGTCAAGGAGGCGGTACTCCAGATTCTGGACAGCCAACAGGTCCGTGGAAGAGTACGAGCTATGCTTCGCGCTTCCGAGCGGCGTGTCCATGGGAGACGTGCACACTCCGCCGCTGGTCCTCCACTTCGACGGAGGCGCTGACATGGTCCTTCCGAGAGAGAATTATTTTCAGGAGCCGAGGCCCGGGCTGATGTGCTTGGCGGTGGCCCCCGGTGTTGCTGGCGTATCTATCATCGGCAACGTTCAGCAGCAGAACTTCCACGTGGTCTACGATGTCCACGACAGCAAGTTCTTGTTTGCACCGACTTGTTGTGATGTCATCTAGGCGACGGCAGTTCGTACGGATCTTCATCGTAGCGGCTGCTAGGGTGCAGGGTGCTGGTGCGCTCTGCCTCCGTGCCCAAAATCCGTACGGATCTTCATCGTACGGATTCTTGTGCTTGTTCTGCGGCTTAGCCCACCGCCTTATCCGTTGTTGTAGTGTAATGGCTACCAATCACAAGTTAATCAATGTCACGTGTTTCGTTGGAACATTGTTGGTGGCTTGCCTTCTTCTTGCTTTGCGTAATTTCTGCTGCGTTGGAGTCACTGTGACCAGAGGAGCATGGGGGTAAACATTGTTAAAGAGAAGGAGATATCACAAGTGGTGGAGCTAGTTCAGATAAGCAACTCTATCTACCAGCAGTTATAGTACGTCGCTTATTCTTGGGATTTCAATATCATTCGTCATGCTGCCGTTAAAAATGAACAGCAAGCCACATCTTCAATGAAATCGTGCATAAGCATCAAAAGACAAATTCGTAGGAATTTGATATATACTCCAGCGCATATGCATCTTCGTATGAATTTTTCTCGATTGAGTTTGAATCTAACATTTTTATGGCAATGTAAATCTATTTGATGTACTCATTATTTTGGATATGCGCATGGTTTCAATTTTTTGAAAACAATAAGTACAGTTTTAAGGACGGTTTTCATGATTCTATCGAAGATAGATGTGGCTTGCTTTGCACCGAATATTCTCTTGTAGGTTCACCTCTTGCATGCACTGCCACTGTGCAACTGAGTTACAACCTCCGCAGCAACCCAGTTAACCACTGATGCACAAAAAATTCAGGCGTGGTGAGGCTGCGGCGGTGACCGATGGCAGGTCGCGCGCGGCCGCTGGACGGTGCAAGAAGAAAAGCACAACTCCCGATGGACGCCGGCCGCCTCGTTTCTGCCCGCGGCTGGTCATTGTCACGGCCTCCAACCACTCGTGAATCGCTGATTCACTTCACTGCACGGAGGTGGTGCAAGCGACTTCACGTGCTATCGCGATTCTTTCCGAAGCATCAGCACTGTGGTAGCCCATGCAGCATTGCAGCAACCACCCTCCACAGCATATATCTGCACAAAACCAGCAATAGCTGCAGGCCTGCAGCACCGAGTGCACAATGATGTACCCATACAAATTCGATAAACCGATATTTGTTTTTTTATTTCTTCATCTAATATAAGACCCTGTCTGGCACAACTCAGCTTTACTAGTAAAGTTGTTTTTTTAGAAGATGGCTTCGATGAAGCTGAGCTGTTTTGAAAATGTTGTTTGGCAAAATAGCTTCACTAACAGCTTCATGCACGCATACGAGAGAGAAATGAGGGAGAGAGAGCCACAGAAAGCTACTAATAGCTTTGCTCCTTGAATCTAATCGTTTGCCTTTGCTCCTTGAGTCCGCTTTTAATGCTTTCAGTTCAACAAAATATTTTGATGGATTGCCTTCTTTCTTGCATACCAAATTGTCCACATCCGAATACGATCAGCATGGGACATTGTTTCAAACAGGTTTGCCAACCAACCTCTCGAGTTCTTCTCCTGCATCTCACTGAGGTGTTCGACGATTTCCTAGCTTTCTAGCGCCCATACACATCTCGCCATATTGCATTTCAAGCAATGAATGTCTCCAAGCCGTCAAATAAATCACCTTGGCCATGATCATCCATAATTCTGCGGTGAAGAAGAACATCTGCAGATGGAAATAAGTACTTTGCAAGGCGTCAAAAATTTGTACCTTTGAAGGCACCATATCATGACTTGCCACAAAGATGACCACTCTTTCTCTACCTCTCTTCAATTAGATCCTTACCGCACAATAAGCATCCTATATGCAGATCTCACTATGAAAACTCATGTCTTATCATGATGCCAAGCCCAAAAATCTAGTTGGCTCCGACAAAGAGGGATATTAAGAATTACATCAATATTAGCTTGCGTGACAATTTTCTGAAGCTTATTTCGATCCCAAGCTGCCGACGTGTTGTCAACTAGACCGCTCACAAGTGGGGATGTGGGTGTGCGCTGGGTACTAACCGTCACATTCCATCAGTCAGTATCCAGTTATTCCAAACTAACGTAGCCGAACCTATGCTGATTTTGTGTGCGAAAACACAGAGAAAAATATGAATACCGTCAGAAAAATATTTTCCTGTGTGTTATGAAAAACACACAAAAAATCAATCATGCATAGAAGTATTTGAGTTTCGAGTAGCGGAAGTACTTCTCTGCAATCCAAAATTGATCGCCAGACTTTATACGGGGTGAAGCCAAGATTAGCGTCCATCGTGGCCTTTCATTAACAGATGTACACTTGACGAACTCGAGAGGTACTAGATTGTTTAACCTGTTGGGTTGTTTTCATGTGTTGCATAAAAAACGGGTGTTGGGAGTCAAGTACAGTCCCCGTGCCATACTGCCAGCCCATAAGATGCATCTTGAGAAAAAAGAAGTTTAAATACAATAATTGAATCATATTAGTAGAATGAATTTTGGGAGAACCTTCGTCTCACTGATTGCTGTAATTTTTCAGCAATTTTCTGGATCAATAAAAAATGATACATCACAATTTATTTATACCAAAAACAAAAGAAAAAATGAGTGATACGGCCAGTTTTTTCCGTGAAAAATACTGGTGACAAAATGTGGAAACAACAAAAGCTGAACGGAAAACTAATTAAATCAATTCAGAATCTCATCACTGAAAAAAAGAAAATGAAAATGTTTCAAATCAATCAAATTTCTCCAGAAAAAAAAAGATCCACGGAAGCATAATTTATTTATAGCAAAATTGCACGATACATCTCAATGTACGATATTTGAGTGCGGACGATCTTAGCGTAGCGCGCATTTGCATCCAAAATGCTAAATATATGATCTAAGTACAAATAGGCCGGCAACCATGTTTGCAATTTGCCACACACTCTTTACGTGTCAAGTAGCAATCATTGCAGCAGAAGCAAGTACCATTAAGTTGAAATTTATCGCATTTGGATTCCAAGCACACCATCAAAAGCTCGTCGCTCTTTCTCTCAACTTCTAATGCCGACGTAAGAGTTATTGGCAATGGTATCAACAGACCTCCTACTGGCATCCAATAGCTCATGATCAGGACGAGCTGCAGAATTTGATTATATTTCCATGCTCATCATTTCATCAATATACAGATATAAATAAAATATTTCTGCAGAGGTCCAGGGTTCAAACCCCAGCCTCTGCACATTTGTGTAGGGATGGCTGCTGGCTATTTTCCCTTCCCTAGACCCCACAGTGCTGGAGCCTACGACACTGGATACGTCCTTTTTTACAAATATAAATAAAATACTCACTGGGATCAGTAACTACATTGTTTAACCAACAATTCTAAGACGAGAATTTTATCACACACACATATGACATATGTGAAGATATAGGAATTCTTACATTGTGCTTGCATTGCTAGGGATCCGAAAAGAATAGCGCCCAAGAACATGGTCGCCATCAGGCTGTTTGCAACTGAACCGTATCGTTCATACATAGTCACCAACTCACAAAGTCACAAGAAATGCCGGAAGTGAGCAGTGAGGAGGGAGGGAGATCAGGGTCAGAATGTATGGACACATGAGCGGCCAGAACATTATATAGAGGCCGGACGTGCTGCATGCACGGCACTTATTGATTATTTTCTTTTGAAACTCGGTACTAATTGATTACTCCTATATGTCAGCGATTCACACTTTCCCGGCTACTAGCATACTGCCAAATTGTGTTTGAAATTTGAATGTTTTCCAATTTCCTTCCCGTTTCCTTAGTGCCGCATGTTCCACGTGCATAGTATTGGTCACGCTATAGGAGCCCTCGATCGAGGATTTTTTACATTTATTTACCGTGTGTTTCACAATTCATATTTTTATTGAAATATTAGAGTTTTGCTTTTTATGTTTTTATATGCATGTAACTTTGCGGCCGTGTTAATTAACATTGTATATATCAGTAATTTAAAAATAATAACCTGCAGCCAAATCATTCAATCGTGAATCGACTAATGATACACAAAACAAGATCATGATTTGAGAATTATATATTGTGTGATTGGTTAATTAATTCAGAAATAAGGAGGTCATTAACAATAATATACCATGCACCAACAAATATCAAGGTTTGAAATTTAGCTAATTATAGACTCCCTGTTTTCCAAATTACAATATGTTTTGGTATTTCTAGATATATAGTTTCAACATAATGTATATCAAGTGCATAGCCAAAACTATGATCCAAAAATTTCAAAACGTCTTATAATTTGGAATGAGAGAGTCTATTTGTTGGTTAGGATATTACGATATGGAAATGATACTAGTATTGGATTCGGAGTCAGGAGTATTGTTTCAAATGACCATGATTTTGTTGCAAAATAGAGAGTAATGATGCACATAACAAGATCATGATTGGATGATTATTGCATGATTAGTTAATTAATTTCTGAAAAAGGAGGTGATTATCAATAATGATGCACCAGCAAATATGAAACTTTGAATTGCATGCCAAATAATATTATTAATTAGGATACTATGTTATGGAAATGATACTACTATTTGGTTCAGATTTGACAATATTGTTTTAAACAATCATAATTTTCTTGGGAATAATAGTCCAAGATAAATCAAGACGTAATGCCCAGTTTACAAAACCGTGGCAAGTTAAATCAAGTGGTATATTTTTTGAAATGGGAGATTTGGTACACGAAAGAAGGTGATTAAGGGTCTGTTTGCACAGCTTAATTGACTATGGTTGGTTGAAGTGAAAAATTCGTATTCTATCCTTTATAGTTTGGCAAATTGAATAATCAATTAGGGGCAAGTTAAACTTTCAGCATCGATAATCTCCTATGACCTAGTTTCACCTAGACTGGGATTATAATAATCAATATATTTGATTATTATAATATATTATTATATAATCAATCATGTTTAGATCAAAATACAATGATATACTAATTATTATAATCAGGGATATTAAAATTGTCTGAGTAATAGTAGGAAACGGGAAGGTGGTTTTATTTGATTTCATTTGATCGATCGCAGACACCATGCAAAGTTAGTTGAATGCATAGATGTGGCACTTAATGTTTTCTAATTATCAATAAAAATAGGAGTCAAAATAATTCTCATTATGAAGAATTTATAGAAATATTTTTTATTTTTTTAAGAAACAGCATGTATTTCATTAATCAGAAAAAAATAGCCGGTACACCCATATAAAGAAGAATCAAAAGGATTCGTCGGTAATCCAAGAATTACCAACGGAGTCCTCGACACGAAAAAAAAAGCGAGAACATGAGGGGTGGGGTGCCCTCCACCTAACAACCCCAGCAACTAAGCCTAATATAAAATGTAACTCAAAACCTAGGTAGCCAGTAGTGATAGGAGCAGAAGAAGATAAATCAGATGGCAAAGCATCCGTCCAAGCAACCTCGGCAACAAAACATCTGCCAGAAGAGATGACGATCTCGGTGGCAAAGCGTCCACCGAAAAACACCGTGGTAGCAAAACATCCACCGAGAAAGATACAACGACCTCAGCGGCAAAGCATCCGCCGGAAATGCATTGCTCCTCCAAGTCACTAAGGACGACCGCCCATAGGACCACGGGCGAGGAGGGCCTACCTGAAGATACACCTACGGCAAAGCATCCGCTCGAAGAAACACCAACGGTAAATCTCCTCCGAGTCACTCAGGGTAAATGCCCACGGGACCACGGGCGAGGAGAACCTACATAGAGACATCCGGTGGCAAAGCATCCGCCCAAATAGACGACTACGACTACCACAACACCAACTAGACGTACCAAAGTGATGAGAAGCATGAAGCGTGAAAAGGCCCAGCACACATCCACGAAATCCATACGGGAGGAGCAACGGGCGGAAGATTGGCATGATGGAGACAAGCAAGGAGCATCAACGAAGCCTTCAGGAAGGAGATGACGTCTGTGAACGCCAACTTCGATGTGAAAAGCATCCAGGGACGTTCTTCCCAAGCTTGCCCCCCGTGGCTTTCGCGACGGACTAAGGACGACACCTCCAAGAAGGTAATGACGCAAGGACGCCACCATCGCCTGCTGGCTAGAAGCCTAGTGAGGTTTTCACCCTTGTCCGCCGTCAGGAAAGGGAGCAAGAGTGCTTGCTCGACCAACGAGCAAGACAACGCTATCCACACCACCACAGTGTCGAAGACGTACCTTCGGAGCAGCTGACCACACCACCATGATGTTGGATAGCGTGCGCCACACTAGCCTCTACACCCGCACCACCGTTCACCTCGCACCGCAAGCCACTTGTAGCCATCAAAGCTGCATGTGCTGTCGGCGCGAGGGCAGACCCCGACCACCGATCGAGCGGCAGCCACACTAAGCCACCACCACCCACGCACCGGCAGAACCTACCACAAGGGACCAGGTCCGGCCATCAACAGTAGTCGCCACCGCCGCGCCGGAGACGAGGGCGGGTCCACCGCGGGGGGCGCAGCTGGAGCGCGTCGGGTCCACGTCAGGAGACCCGGCCGCTGCCACAGCGCACTTGGCAGCGGCGTGAGGAAGCACTCCACACTGTCACACCGAAGCCAATAGGGGAGCCACCCCGTGGAGCTCCGGAACCGCCACCAGCGTGCGTCAGGGGTGCGATGGCCCACCATCGACCGTTGTCACACCGCCCGCCGCCACCAGATCGGGGGCGGGGCCCGGATCCGCCGCTCCAGCCTTCCACCGGCCGACCAAACGCCATGGAAGGGAGGTCGGAGGTAGAAGTGGGGTGGTGGTAGGAAGTGGGAGGGGGAGGTAGCCTGCGACGATGCCCCGGGTTTAGGGCCGACGCTGGCCGCCGCCGCCGCGAGCAGAGGGCGGCGACGGCGGTCGGAGAGGAGGGGCTGGGTCGGCCCGCTAGCGGCGTCGGGGAGCCCCCCGAGTCGCCCCGAGAGGAGCCGTCGGGGGTCAGGGAGACGTTTAAGCAGGTAAGAATTTACAAAAAATACATCTCAAGACTGGGATAGTTTGCTGCACATACACTCTACTAGGCTACCAGCTGATAGGATTTGAGAGGAAACAAACTGAGGGACCAGGAATGGGGAGTTCTAACACCTGATAGGATTTAAGAGGAAAACTGAGGGACCGGGATCGGAAGGGGGAGTTCAGAGATGGGTCAGAGAGAACTGGGAATACAAGTAATGACGTAACTGGAAGTAATCAGAACATGGCATCGTGCAAGGACGTTGACCTCCGAAGCTGACGGCTCCTTCCAAGGACCTACTCGTCCTGCATGCTTGTTCAGTCGTTCCTGCAAACGACATGGGCATGCCATGGGATGCCTAACCTGAAGGCTCAGCTCAGCTCAGACGAAATGCCCGTACTCTACTGATGAGGTCAAGTATGGCACCGTATCAACCAGTCCAATCCCAGGCAAGGCATCGTTCTCAAGACAAGCAACGGCGTTTGGAGTTTAGAAGGGAACCCTGCCGTTTGCAGGCAGTCGACAACCACATACAGATACAGTACCCATTTGGCGAATTTGGCCGTAGGACACTGTAAAAACACGTAATTGGCTGGCACACATCGCAACGGCGAGAATTTGCTGAGTACTATTACAAATTTATGGTCGTTTGCTGCGACACACTGCACCTATTATTTTATTCATTTTTTAGATTTTAAGAGAGAGAAGACGGGGAAAATGACTACTTTGCCCTCGTCTTGAACCTCCGGATGTTCTGCTGGAATTTGCCATAACACACTGTCATCTTCAACCTGTCGCGAGCTCAAGTGGCGCAAACCAACCTAATCCGTCAATACAGTAACCCGTGGGTAAAGGGGTTGCCACGGGCCGGGCAAAATCTACTAGCACACAAGCAGGCAAGTAGCCAACTAGCCATGGCGACCATGCTCCGCGGCAAGGTT
The DNA here is from genome assembly GCA_023333625.1 of Bothriochloa decipiens. NCBI lineage: Eukaryota > Viridiplantae > Streptophyta > Magnoliopsida > Poales > Poaceae > Bothriochloa > Bothriochloa decipiens. The sequence continues at coordinate 2,797,769 of CM041634.1, read as the reverse complement.
AGCGGCGAATACGTTGCTGTGATGTGGCAGAGCATGTTCGCTGAAGATGACCCGCCACGACGTTCGACCTCGGGGATGTGGCGCGGGAGGCCGTGGCATGCCGTGGTGGTGCCATGGCGCTGAATCCGTCCAACTGTTTCTTGGCGCTTGCGGCCATCGACGTGCACGTGCTCAGCATGGGGCGTAGGATGAAGAAGCAAGCTCCTTGCGTGAACTTGCTGGTTTCATTTCGTTGAATTGAAACAACAAAGCATATTGTGCAGACCCAACACGGCAGTGTGTTATTGTAAATTTGAGTGAACAGCGAGAGGTGGAACACAAGGATAAAGAAGTCATTTCCCTCATCTTCTCTCTCTTAGAAACTAATAAATAAATAAAATAATGGATGCAGTGCAACAAACGACCACAAATTTGTAATGATATTGAGCAAATTCTCGCCGTTACGGTGTGTATCAGCCAATAACATATTTTTACGGTGTCCTGCAGCAAAATTTGCCTACTCATTTACGCCTTGTTGTCTTGCTACACTGCGTGCATGTGAATGATCCTTGGATCCTTATTGTCGATGCCACCGTCATCGTCTCTTCTTCGTCGTTGTCGTCGGGTCGGCTTCGTCATCGTCTTCCGACCACTTTGAGGGCCTAAAGGTGTCCTTGTCGTCCTCTCCTCGACATCCAGGGAGGACTCTGACCAGGAGATCGAAGTGTAGTCACTGGAGTCATGGTCGCTCAGGTCTATATTGCTGGATCTCGTCCTCGTTGCTTGAAAGCTTCACGTAGCAATCTGCCGATATGCTTGAAGTTGCTTGAAAGTTTCAAATCAGTCAAATTTCTGCTGCTTGCATAAGATTCACTAGGAAGCTAAAACGAAACCATAGCTTCTGCAATCGTCAATAGGCATATTATGTGGCTGATGTGGCTGATGTTTGAATAAAACTAATATGTGTTGAATATGTTCCAAATTCATTCCCTAAGATAAAGGCCGAACTTCTGACGGAGCGAAGCGGAGGCCCGTAGAAGCCGAAGGCTGGGCCGGAGCGAAGCGGTGGCATGTGTGTGTGTACCCTCCGCGCGTCGGCGTCGTCAATGCCGCGCCGCGCCGCACCTGTCGTCCTCCACTGACCTCGCGCCAGGTGCCCAGCTCCCCATCCGCGCCAATGCGCGTACATCTCTGACCCCCAGGCCCCGGCACGTCGGTCCTCTGTATTTAAGGCCACCTGCCTTAACCAGCGTGCTCCGCTTCCACTCCCCCCGTCACTCCGGCAAGCGAGCAGGAGCAGGCCGGTGGCGGTGGTAGGTCCGGTTCCGGTGAACTACCGATGGCGTCTCCCGCTACCGTCAAGAAGGTACACACTCTTCTCTGGCATCCTTGTCCGTACCGGTACACCGGCCGCCCTCGCCCGTGACCGTGACGCACGGATGGAGGAGGACTGTGCATTGATGTGCCGTGCTGCGCAGGTGCTGTTCCCGATCACGGCGGGCTCGGAGCCCGTGGAGGCGTTCGTCCCCATCGCCGTCCTCCGCCGCGCGGGTGCCGACGTCACCGTCGCGGCCGCGGGCGCCGCAGCCGGAGCCGGAGCCGACCTGCGCGTCCACGCCATGTACGGGGTCACCGTCGTCGCGGACGCCAGCGTCGCTGACTGCGCCGACGCCTCCTACGACCTCGTCGCCCTCCCCGTAAGAACCCCGCCGTCCGTTTGTGTCCCTCGCGCTGACGCAGTGACTGACGCTCACGACGCGCGCGTCCACCGCGCAGGGAGGCGTCCCCGGCGCGGACAACCTCGGCGGCTGCGCGGCGCTGGAGAGCATCGTGAGGCGCCACGCGCTCGGCGGCCGCCCCTACGCCGCCATCTGCGCCGCGCCGCTGCTGGCGCTGGCGCGCTGGGCCTGCTCGACGGCGTCAAGGTGATCTGCCAGCCTGCCTCGTCATCCGCGCTGCCGCCTACATAAACCATACGTACCACGTGCGTGCGAAGACAAAATGTATTGTATTGTACTCTTAGGCGTGGCTTTCGGTTTGCTTTTGTGCAGGCAACGGCGCATCCGTGGTTCGTGGACAAGTTCCCGGCGGAGGTGGCCGCCGTGGACGCGAATGTGGTGGTCGACGGCAGGGTTGTGACGGGGCGCGGCCCGGCGCCGGCCATGGAGTTCGCGCTCGCTCTCGTGGAACAGCTCTACGGCAAGGGCAAGGTCGACGAGATCGCCAAACCAATGGTATGTATGTACTACGTGAAAACGTGACTTGAGTTTGCACTTGACTGACTAAACCCGGAGAAACGAGATGGAAAAAGACAAAATTGTTTATTTTTCTTCGTTCACCTATTGATTTAAACGAAAAGGACTTGCATAGACTATTTCAGTCGTCAGTTCAGACTCTTTCATACGGGATTATTTTGATTTTTTTTACCGAAAAAAAAAAAGAGAAAAGAAACACTATGAGTGGGAGTACGTGTTCCAACTGTGGACATGAAAAAGATGTGGAGCACAGGAATGATTCGCTGAGACAAAAACAAGAGGATAGGGAAGACACGATGATTGGTCGGAATGAGTCCCTTGCTATGAATGAGAGTGCCCATGCTTTCATCATAGTCTTCTAGCATGTTTATCCACAAAATCATGTTCTGAAAAGGACGCTTATCTGCAAACCCAAGCGTACAGTAATGCTAACTGTGCTTGCTCTGTCTTGTGATGTCAACAGACCACTGAGAAAGCACCAAAGCCGCCAACTCTTTGGAAAGCATGGAACTTTTCAGCTGTTTTCTGTATTTTTGCTATAATACAAATCGATTCCTGTGAAACTATCATCTGCATTCCAAAGAGCCTCAAATTCTAGAATCCAAAATCTAAACATCGTTATAAACTTCAGTGCATGGACTGAACCAACCGTCATGTGTGTCTGTTCTTGTTTAGATGGTCAGGTACGAACCCGGGTACGCCTTCAAGGAACTCAACCCGGTTCAATGGCGGTGCAGCGGAACACCCAAGGTAATGATCGCTCCATGTCTGCGCTCTGCACGGCAAAGATGAGAGAAACCGAAGTGCCCCTCTGTTCTCATCTCAAACATGGTGACTCCTCTGCCATGCACTGCATATACTCAGGTCCTGATCCCGGTGGCCAACGGGAGCGAGGAGATAGAGGTGATAGTGACCATCGACGTGCTTCGCCGGGCCAATGCGGACGTCGTTGTGGCGTCGGCCGAGGGCGGCGCCGACGCCGAGGTCGTCGTCGCGCTCCACGGCACGAGGATCGTCGCCGACGCCCTGCTGGACGACGCCGTCGCCGCCGGCCAGCAGTTCGACCTCATCATCGTGCCGGCAAGTCGTCGCCTACTCTGCTCCATAGACATGACATGGTGCTGACGGTATGTCTTGCTCACGTGGACTCGCCATCCGTGCAGGGTGGCAAGCCGGGCGCGAAGACTCTGGCCGGCACGGAGGCGCTCGTGGCGCTGCTGCTGGCGCAAGCGGCGGCAGGGAGGGCGTACGGCGCCATCGGCGCGGCCACGGCGGAGGTGCTGGAGCCGCACGGTCTCCTCGAGGGCAAGAAGGCGGCGACGACGACGTGCGCGTCCTTGGCGGACGAAGCCAGCGAGTGTGGCGGGAGCAAGGTGGTGGTGGACGGGAATGTGGCCACGAGCAGGAGCCCCGGGACGGCCATGGAGTTCGCGCTGGCCGTCGTGGAGAAGCTGCTCGGCCCCGAGGCGGCAAGGGAGGTGGCAGAAGCCCTGCTCTTCGTCTGACCGGACCAGGGACCTCGGAACCGGCAGACGGAGCCGCGGGGACCGGAGTGGACGGAGCTGCGGGGCCCGGTCGTTGCGCGTGCCATCGTGTCACCGAACCGTGTTCGCCGGAAACATAAAACTTTTTTTTGGATATAAAAGTGATGTATAAAACTCCTAGCTTTGCGTACAACCTTGAACAATTGCACGACTGATCGGTGTCTGTGAATTAGTGCTAGTTCATTCACAATTCAGGCTGCCATTGCTTAAGGCGGAAAACGGGGACGAGCGAAAGGATTTTGAAATCATTCCCGGACGAAACTGCTGAATTCAAATGGAAACCCTTCACATCATGTATAATCGAGATCATACCTGTGCCCGGTCGTTTGAGGACGGGCCATGGTAGGACTCAAAGCAATGAACCGTATGAACCCGAGAAGCGTATTGTCTAAGATCTCAGCACGATGAGCTCTATAATAAAGCATGTGTTTTGAGTTGTGTGCTTGGACCGGCATGGTATGAAAATTGGTGTGTGAGTATCTCTATAATGCCACGTTGTAATTTGCTAACATTTACTATATATTATCTCTCATTGGGCTGTGGTTAGGCCGCACGACCCAAAAAACATCCTTGTATGCTATGGACCGTGCTTAAGCCAAAGTAAAAGACTTACCATGCCACACAATGACACGGGTACGGCATAGTATCTAGAGGGCATGAAACACGAGAGAGCATCGAAATCCCACATCTAAGTACCCTGTACATATAGCGTGTAAAATACGTGCAGCACAAGTTTTCGAGAAAAAAAAACGTGTGAAAGCTCGTTAGAGTATTCTTGTGAGTCTTTTTTAAAGTTTATTATTATTACTCTCCAAATTACTACTCCTTTCGTCTTAAATTGTAGTTTATTTTGACTTTTTCGGTGTATATATTTTGCCATATATCTAGACATATTATTTATATAGGTACATAGCAAAATACATAAAAAAAAATTAAAATAAACTATAATTTAAGACTGAGAAGTATTTGAAAAGTTCCTATACAGTACCTTCTATGCAGTTCCAAAGAGAAGAGGAGTAGGGGATGCAGGGCACCGCCGGCTGGCTGCTGAAAGCGAAGCGGCGTTGAAGTGATGCACAGCGCAAGACCCACGACGCCACGGCATACGAGTCACGGCCAATAGTTTACGCAGGAAAACGACGGCGACGGCGACCCTACCTGTTGACACCTGACGGCCACCCCCGCGCGGCCATGACGGGTGAATCAGCTCGCGACGAACCGAATCCAAAGCCACGTAATCCCACTCCCACGGCGGCAACTACCAACTACTGGTACAAGGCAGTAGCCTGATCTCCGGATTCCAGAAGGAAAGCCAGAGCGGCGGAACGCGCCAGACAAGACGGATAGAGACCAACCCACCTCTCCCGGAGTCCTTCGGTCCCGCTCCCGCACCGCCTTTCCGCCGAGCAACAAGCCAAGAATCCCGCGCCGACGGTCGGCGATTCCGGATGGCCGCAGCGTCTTCGCTGGTGAGGCGTGCTGCTGCAGCCGCCGGCGCTGCCTCGCGCTTCGCCCGCGGCTTCGCCTCGGTGTCGGGCGGCGGCGAGAAGGCCAAGCGGGTGCTGGTGCCGGTGGCCGCCGGCACGGAGCCGATGGAGGCGGCGGCCACCGCCGACGTCCTCAACCGCGCCGGCGCGCGGGTCACCGTCGCCACCGCCGACCCGCCGGGAGACGACGGACTCGTCGTCCAGGCCGCCTACGGGGTCAAGCTCGTCGCCGACGGCCGCGTCGCCGACCTGCAGGGGGAGTCCTTCGACCTCATCGCGCTGCCGGTTCGTCCACGCTTTCCCCCTCCTCCTTGGTCACTGTCACCATGCCCAGTCTCGGCCCTGTCACGCTCGCTCATAGATTGCTTCGCCCTCCCCTGTTGCGTGTGCTGCCTCGCCGTTTCGCGCTGATGGCGAGTGGATAAATTTGTGTGCTGTAGGGAGGAATGCCTGGGTCAGTTGGCCTCAGAGATTGCAAAGCGCTCGAGAAGATGGTCAAGACCCACGCCGAGAATGGGGGGCTGTACGGCGCCATCTGCGCCGCGCCGGCGGTGACGCTGGCTTATTGGGGCATGCTCAAAGGCCTAAAGGTGCGACATTGATTGGCATTCTGTTCGGTGGTTCTGCTTGGAACTATGCACCGCGCTGAGAAACTGTCGGCTTATTTTGTTATTGCAGGCGACCTGTTACCCGTCGTTCATGGAGAAGTTCACTGCAGAGGTGATCCCTGTGGACTCGAGGGTCGTGGTCGACAGAAATGCAGTCACCAGCCAGGGTCCAGGAACAGCAATCGAGTTTGGTCTTGCTTTGGTGGAGAAGCTGTATGGAAAAGAGAAGATGGAGGAGGTTGCTGGGCCTTTGGTAAGCTATTACAAGCCATGACACTCATCTGTCTCTCTGCTATGGTAGGAACATTTTATACCTTAGTTGTTATTGTTCACAAGGAAGCTGAAATTTGCTAAATTATATCTCTAGTTATTTTGTATCAAGCAATAGTGTTACTGATCTGTGGTTCAATCCAACGAGTTACAGTGTTGGCCACAATAGAATTTTGTTTAAATCTGACATGATCCACTATGCAAGTACTTTAGCTACCTGATGACTGTGCAATTGTTATCCTTCAGTACTTGCGCCCTCAACATGGAGCTGAATATACCATTGAAGAGCTTAGTTCGGTTGAATGGAAATGTAGTAGCACGCCTCAGGTATGAGATGGAACTGAACTTCATCTGGAAACAAAGAAAAAGATCGTATCCATTCATTTAGGCTACTTTCTCATTTCCTTCCTAATTTTCTTCCTCACGGAACTCATGTGATTTATATCATTGCTTCTGATAAGAGTAACTTATTGTGGCCTGCTTTGAAATATGCTACCCATGTCCTCCAACAATCTTGTTTTGGCTCACTTTAACAATATAGCAATCTGCCTTAACACTGTTACTAGTAATCAGTTATTATTGATTACTGAGTCATAGGGATGTGGAAAAACTTCTGCAGTTATATGGGAGGGGCAACTTTTTCTTCCTTCCTACCTTTTTGAGATGAAGGTGCACAAACTTGTGTACATAGTAGGATAGTGACTAAGAACAACGACCTTCATGAACCACTTTTTCTTTTTGGTATAAAGTCATAAAGAAGATGATTGTATGTCGTATATATGTTACATGATGCTATTTATATTCTGGATACCCACTCAGGAGCTCTGCTCTTCATTCCTTCATTAACAGAGAAGAGAGTTTTCAGCAGAACCAGTCTGGTCGTGTTTCTAGTTTCTTGGTATGGTGCCCTTGTGATCCTGAAACCAGCTGGTTAATTGTGTTTGGGTGGTGCTGTTTCAGCCTCACCCTTGTTTGATTACCTCTTCTCTCTCAATGAAATGACATGCGATGCATCATTCGAGCAAAAAGAAGTCTGCTGGCAATGCTAACTTTTTTAATATGATCCTAATGTTTTCCAATATGGTGTATTAACCTGAACTTTTTAATATTTTCTGATTCTAAGATTCTTTTCCCTTTTATGTGTCTCTAGGTTCTTGTTCCAGTTGCTAATGGTTCAGAGGAAATTGAAGCTATCAATTTGATAGATGTGTTGCGTAGAGCAGGAGCAAATGTTATTGTTGCATCAGTGGAGGAGAAGTTACAAATTGTGACCCGTCGCCATAAGTTTAATCTAATTGCTGATATGATGTTGGATGAAGCCACTGAAATGCAATTTGATTTGATTGTCATGCCGGTATGTGGCTGCTGAGAGTTTTTTCCATTAACCGGGTATAACTCTTTAAGGTTCTCTCACTGACAAGCATTTTATCTGTAAACAGGGAGGTTTGCAGGGTGCTCAGAAGTTTGCTAGTACAAAGAAACTTGTTGAGTTACTCAAGAAACAGGCAGGATCAAATAAACCGTATGGTGCAATATGTGCCTCTCCAGCTCATGTGCTTGAGCCGCACGGTTTACTGAAGGTACTCTCCACTTCCCCAATGATATTACGTGCTTGTTAAGCATTAGTCCTATCTTATATCCTCAGTTCAATGCCCTCGACATTAATGCAGAAATCCAGGAACAACACTTATAGTTTCAGTGAAACAGTATTAGTGTATGAACAAAAAGCTGCAAGGTGTATTAACTTTGAACTATATGTGTCATTGTAGGGCAAGAAGGCGACAGCATTTCCACCTATGTCACACCTGCTCACTGATCAGAGTGCAGGTGAGCATAGGGTAGTTGTAGATGGTAACCTTATCACCAGTAAAGCCCCAGGCACTGCGACAGAGTTCTCCCTAGCCATTGTTGAAAAACTCTTTGGTCGAGATAAAGCTGTCAGTATAGCAAAGGAGTTGATCTTTATGTGATATTTTGCGCTGACCTGGATACCTGGTGGTGTGAGAAGTATAATAATGTGGATAAACATAACCGGAACTTGTTAGTCATGCTTCTGGTTCTATGCCTGAGCTGGTAATAGCTGCCTGAGGATTTCAATTGAATGGTACTATTACATCACACTGTAAACTGTGAGCAAAGAATGTACATCTTGCATACATAAGCGAAAGGTTACCGTGACTCGTTACTTGTAAATGCATGTCCAGTCTGTTCATAGAAAGACCAAGTGGAGGTGCTGCCTTCCCACCACCCACCTGCTCTGCCTCTGATCATCATGATTTAAGCAGAGTTAAGAAGTTGTTTGGTCAACAGGGCACTGGCAGAAATCTGGTTGGTTTGTTATGGTAAACTGTACTAAATGCTTACTCTTCAATGTAGGAACTCTTTTATCCTCCTTAGTACAGTTCTTTTTTTTTTGTACTCTCTTATGTGTAGGAATTCTTTTATCCTTGTTAGTAAAGTTTATATATATTTTTTTTGCTGTTATGTGCATTTTTTAGATGTATAGGATTCACTATTCAGACAGGGAAAACAACAACTACGAATATGAAAGATGCCGAAGTATACTCTTGAAAGCATTCTGTGTCATTTCCTGACTTGGAATCTATGGCATCTTCCAGAATTGTTGAGAAAAGGTTAGGTGTGTTATGATTATGATTGTCACTTTCGCATCAGGAATACTAGTTTGTGGATTGGAAATTGCATAATCATAAAGCTGCAGGAAAGTAGCATCTTTCCCTTTTGTCCTGAGTGAGAGCGATAAGTGGCTGCTGTGTGCGTATCACTTTTGCTTTGGTGAGTAGAAGAAAATGCAGTGTTCTAACCAATCTATGGTTAGATCTCTGAAATAGATGCCTGTCCCATTCATAGATGCCTTGAAGTGGATGACGGTTCTCTGTCGCACTATATGATAACACTCCAGTTGGTTGTAACTGCATATCACTTGCACTTTATATGTTGTTTAGCATCCCTCTTGGGTTCAGATCAGCATAACTTTGGCTAGTAAAGATTTGTCCCTTCTACCTTTCATGAAACGGCCTATATTTTGAGGTCTTTTAGCACTGATGATGATGACTGTAGAGAGAGTAGGTTGTGAAAAAGGCAGTAATAGTTAACTATTGGAAACTCAATAGAAACTTCGTTATCCATATGTTTACTCAGCACTTGTGTATATCATGCATGTTGACAACTGACCAGAGGATAGTTTTAGCTCTACTGTTAGTGCTTGAGCATTGTGGGCAGAAGCTTGTGTAGTTATATTCTGATCTGAATTCCCTTTTTGTTAAAGTGCATTGGTCCTTCCACTTTGCCCTTTGCTGCTTCGCATATCTATAATAATGTACCATGCACACATTAGTGACGAAATTGACTACAGAAATGCTGCTGACTCATGCTAAGACATTTGATTTTAATAATGCAAAAAAAACTTCACTCTTTTATAATCTGTCAATGAAGAATAAGGCATACACTTACCAAGAGTGTGCCTCTGAAATTATTAAATGGAAAAAACGCAAGGCTCTCCGAGCTCCAGGTGTTCAAGATTGTCCGTTGGCTTAATAAGTTATTAGCTAACCCTTGTTGCTATCACGTTTGAGCTGTGTAGCCAATCACTTTTGCTTCCTTCTGATACAGAACTTGCATCTATTGAAGATTGCAAGCAACATCTAAATGTTCTTGTCACTAAATGTATCTATTTTAGAAGACCACCTCACCAGAGCCTCCATAAACGACTCTTCAAAGGAAGTGATTGGTTTGCATTTTTTGTTTAATTTTAAATATTGACGTCCAACGCTTTTTTTTTCCAAGAGGACCAATAATGATACATGTTTTAGGGCAGACTGGTTACATATGCTTCATTGCCTGATGTGTCCCAGCATAAAATCATTTGGCTGTTTTTGCTTTGTGATGTGTTTTGATAGTCCTGCCTTGCAAGGTTCATGCATGTGTACTTAAAAGACTTGTCAACCATGTTGCAGTACTTCCCAATATAATTAGACTTATTGACGGTTATACACGGTCGCCAAAGAATAGACTCGTTGAGGGCTACAAGTCAAACAAAAAGAATGGGTTGGGAATGTTAAATTATAAAGCCAAGGACAGATGTTGGCATCCATGAACTATTCGCCTATATATAAAGGATTGAAGTCATCCAAACTGAACGTCATGTCATGAATTGTTTATGAGCTTTGAAGACGATTTGGGAAGCAGAATTGTATATGAAATGCTTGATACCCTATATTAGTCAGAGAGAGCCAAAGAGGATGGTTGAAATGGCAATGTCAAGATACCTAGAGCTGTGTTGACATCACCCTAATAAAGAAAAAAATAGATTGTGGCATAAAAATATATGCAGTTGGTTGAACTACTGAAGCAATACATATATTTTATTGTGTTTTTTTTGCTAAAAGAAGTTACCCAAATAGCATGCTCTCCAAAATATCCGGCGGAGACATGGAAGAAAAATGCAGGAAATTCATTAGGGTATATCAACAGATGCATCTTGTTGTACTGATCCTGTTTCTTTTTTTTTTTTTTTTGATGTATGACAGACCATTTCCTTCTGCAAATCTGTGAAGACTTTCGCAGTAAAATCGAACTTGAAAAATAATTTCAAGGACCTGATATGGAGCAGGCTCCTTAGGATCCATTTTATATTGAAACTACATCCTAGAAATTCCAGAAACGATCTCCCTTTATTTAGATAAATCTATCTCTAGTTTACAAGTTATATCTCCTTAGAGACACATGGCTATACACGAGTACATGGGTTGTTCTCTAGAAGCTAGCTGGCCCTGCAAGAATTGGTTTTCGTGGCATTTGGGGCAGGTGGGCCATGATTATCTTCTCCCGCCATAAAATAACTTGCAATTTGGAGTAGATGACTGCATCTTTTATCTTGCATTTTCTGTTACAGCTATAGACAATGGCTCTCTCTAACTAAATTGGCATCGATTTCATATGTTAATGTTACATCATCGATTCATCATCAGCCATGCTGCAGTGTACTTGAGTCACTAGCTCACTGCACAAGTTACATTTGCTCATCAGCTCTAAGTTCTGACGTCAGATTAAGGACTTAATGATCGAACAACTTGCAATTGTTCTTGTCTACTGAAGGTGTCATTACGTCAGGGATAGGTGGGAAATTTTGAACTTGCCAAGGTGTCGATATGTCAGCACTTTTTTTCAAAATGCATGCAGGTTGCTTTTATTTTTTTTCTAAGCTAAATTTATCTACTTTAACCAACTTATAGGAAAATTCGTCGGCGCTAGAACCTAGCACCGACGGGGCGAGTAGTGCCTACTCGACCCTACCCTCGAGACCCTCCTTGAACTAAGAAAGAAGACGAGCCGAGCTCCTGAACACACACACCACTCTTGTTTCAGCGTTGGCCGAAACTGAGTACACAAGTGAATTGTCGCAAAGAAGCTTGTGTTTCCATTGCTTTGCTACTTCTAGTACTATTCTACCATCAGCTCGAGACGTGGCTGATGGAACCTCTATAGGCGCACGACCTAACGCCATACTGCTACAGGACCAGGACATGGTCGACCTCGACACGAGCTGACCCCTACGTGTCCTTGACCATGTTGAGAAGTGAAAGATGGGATGACAACAGATTATGTCCAACAATCTTCCCCTAATCCTGCTGCTAGCCCTCGACCTCGACCATGCCAATCATCTTTCTCAGCTCCTCGAACCGAAGACGCCCGAGTGACTTAGTGAGGATGTCAGCGAGCTGCCGGCCAGTGTCGACAAACTCGATGACGATCTGTCCTCCATCGACGCAGTCTCGAAGGAAGTGAAACTTCACATCGATGTGCTTGCTTCTGTCATGGAGGACGGGGTTCTTTGCCAGCGCAATTGCTGGCTGGTTGTCCACCTTGAGCGCCGGTGGCCGAGCCTCAACACCCGTGAGCTCGCTCAGCAACCGTCTTAGCCAGACCACCTGGCACGCCGCCGTGGCCGCAGCCACATACTCTGCCTCACAGGTGGACAGAGCCACCATCTTCTGCTTCAACGATTGCCAGGCGATCAACGCTCCGCTGAGAAAGACAAGCACGCTGGAAGTGCTTCGCCGCCTGTCCACGTCACCCGCCATGTCCGCGTCGCTGAACGCCGTGAGTCCCGGCGCGCCCTCCTTGGCCTCGGGCGGTGCTTCACTGAACACCTTCAGCTGAAGTCCGCCACGCTTGGGGAAGACAATCCTCAACTCCACCGTGCCCTGGACGTAGTGCAACAAGCGCTTGACCGCTGTCCAGTGATCCTCCCGCGGATCCTCCATTAACCGGCTCACATAGCCCACCGCAAAAGCGATGTCCGACCGCGTGTGAGTCAGCCAGCGCAACCCGCCGACGATGCTCCGGTAGAGCGTAGCGTCCACCTTCGCCGTGGTGCTCTGCCTCGAGAGCTTAATGCGCTCCTCCATTGGCGTGGCCACAGCCTTGCAGCCTGCCATGCCCGCCCGCTCGAGCAGCTTCTGCGCGTAGGCGCGCTGCCCCAGCCTGATGGTGTCCTCCCCCTGCTTCACCTCGATGCCGAGGTAGTAAGACAGGGCACCCAAATCGCTCATCTAGAATCGCGCGGCCATCTCCTCCTTGAAATTTGCGATATCCTGAGCCCGCGCGCCGGTGACGATGAGGTCGTCCACGTACACCCCGACGATGAGATGCTCCTTCCCCCGTCGACGGGTGTACAATGCGTGCTCCGTGACGCATCTCCCGAACCCAAGCTCAGCCATGGTGGCATCGAGCTTGGTGTTCCACGCCCGCGGTGCCTGACACAGGCCATAGAGGGCCTTACACAGGCGCAACACCTTCTTCTCCGCGCCCTTGATGACGAACCCTGGCGCCTGCTTGATGTAGACCGTCTCTGCCAGGTCCCCGTTGAGGAACGCCGACTTGACGTCGAGGTGGTGAACCTGCCACTCCTTGGCAGCAGCGAGGGCGAGCAGGAGTTGCACCAACTCCATGTGTGCAACGGGGGCAAAGACCTCCTCGAAGTTGACCCCCTCGCACTGCATGAACCCTCGAGCGACGAGGCACGCCTTGTGCTTCACCACGGCCCCACGCTCGTCCTGCTTCACCTTGAAGACCCACTTGAGTCCAATCGGCCAGCATCCCGCCGGCAGATCAACAAGCTCCCAAGTCTTGTTCTCCTTGGTGGCCTTCAGCTCCTCCAGCATCGCCTTCCATCATGCTGCATCGCGCTCCACAACGGCGAACGTGGTCGGCTCCTCTGCACTCATCAGAAGCAGAGTATGGTCGTCGTCGAGGGTCCACGTCGCCATACCGGGTACCGTCGCATCTGCCATGATGTCGTCCAAGCGACGAAACCGGACCACCTCACCCTCGTGGTATGCGTGCACGAATTCCGTGATGTCCGACAGTGGTGTTGCATACTCGATGGTTGCAACCGTAGTTCCTCGAGGCGGAGTCATTCGCAGCGGAGAAGTTCCGTGCTCGACCCCTCCCGCCGCGGTCGAGGTCCCATGGCCTGCACCCGAGGCTTCCTGATCAGTGATCGAGGCCCCTCTAGCAGTCGAGGCACCCCGGCCCGTACTCGGTCCTGCTGACCCGTGGTCGAGACTCGGGGTCCAGGCTCCCCGGTCAAGGGTCCCCTGCGCGACCGTAGCCCATGGTCCCGTGCTCGAGGCCTCCCTCGATTGGGTCGAGTGGTTCGAAGCCTCCCGTGAACGAGTCCACGGTCGAGACCCCGCGTGCCTGTGCGATCGAGGCCTCCCGCGCCTGTGCGGGCGAGGCCATCCGGGCCTCCACGGTCGAGGTCGGCTTGACCCGTGCGCGTGACTCGGTCGGGTTCGAGGCCCCCATCGCCCTGCTCGACGCCTTCGGTTTCGCAGTTGTGGTCGAGGCCGCGCCCCTCCGACCAGCGTTCGCGGCCGAGGCCCCCGGTCGAGGGGTGGCCCAGTGGAATGGAGAATGGCCCAAGGCAGGGGACTCTGCTCTGGATAGATTGGGTGGCTCCTCCGCCCTAGCCGCCGCAGGGTCCACTGCTCTAGCTTCCCTGGTCCCTAATGCCTCCTCAGGTTCGCCATGGCCATGGATTACCATCCTTTCCATGACGAATGTGTCACAGAGCCCGCCGCCTTGCTCGAGGCTTCCTGCTTCTGGCCTGTCCCAGGTCCATGACACAGCCTCATCGAAGACCACATCCCGGGACACCGCAACCTTGCCTCTGACAGGATCGTATAGCCGATAGGCTTTCGACCCCTCCTCGTAGCCAAGGAACACCATGTGCGTGCTCCTATCCTCCAGCTTCTCGAGGCCTGGCTTGACGGTCTTCACATGACCGATGCAGCCGAACGTGCGCAGGTATGAGACATTGGGCTTGCGCCCATGCCGCGCCTCGTACGGCGTCTTCCCCTCGAGGGCTTTGGTCGGCGACCGATTGAGGATGTGCACGGCGGTCGTGACCGCCTCTCCCCAGAATGCCACCGACATCCCCTTGGACTTCATCATCGAGCGTGCCATGTCGACGATGGTCTGATTCTGGCGCTCCACGACGCCGTTCTGCTAGGGCGAGTAGGGTGCTGTGAGGTGTCGACCCACCCCCTCCTCGACGCAGTATTCAGAGAACTCGAGCGCCGTGAACTCACCACCGTGGTCGGTCCGGAGCACCCGCAGCTGCTTGCCGCACTCCACCTCCGCCCACACCTTGAAGCGCTTGATGGCATCTGCCACATCACTCTTGCTCGTCAGGAGCTGCAGCCATATGTAGCGGCTGCAGTCATCCATGAGCAGGAGGAAATATCTCCGCCCTCCATGCATCACTGGTGTGATTGGCCCGCAGAGGTCCCCGTGGACCAGCTTGAGGGGTACCGTCGAGCGATACCTCGCAGTCTTCGGGGACGGCAGCCGCCTCTGCTTCCCCACCAGGCAGCTGTCACACGGCTCCCCGGCATGCTCGATCCGTGGCAGCCCGGTCACCATCTTCCCGAGCCGGCCTAGAGCGTCGAAGCTCAGGTGGCCAAACCGGCCATGCCATAGCCACGGCTCCTACGTGCATGCCGTCGCCAAGCACATAGGATGTTCCACCTTCAAATCGAGAAGATAGAGGCGGTTCTTGGAGCGCGTTACCTTGGCGAGAAGACGTTGCTCCTTATCCCCGATCCGTAGCACGCTGTCTTGAATCAGCACCTCCGCCCCACGCTCGTCAAGCTGACCCAGACTAACGATGCTCGAGCGAAGCTGTGGGATGAAGTACACATCCGTCAGCACGCGTTGTTCCCCATTTCGGCAACAGAAAACGACCGTGCCTTGGCCTCGGATGTGCACCCTTGAGCCATCCCCGAACTTGACCGTGCCAGTATTGTTCGTGTCGAGGTCGGTGAAGGCGGTGTGCAACCAGTCATGTGGTTGCTCGCGTCGAAGTCGAGGTACCACTA
Source organism: Bothriochloa decipiens (assembly GCA_023333625.1). Classification (NCBI taxonomy): domain Eukaryota; kingdom Viridiplantae; phylum Streptophyta; class Magnoliopsida; order Poales; family Poaceae; genus Bothriochloa; species Bothriochloa decipiens. The sequence goes on along the minus strand of CM041634.1, from coordinate 2,782,222 downwards.
CTGCTCCTTTTCGTCGCCGACTGCACCCAGATGTGCCTGTGCCCGCGGCTCGTGAAAGGTCCTTGTTTGGTTTTGGTAATTGAGCGACAACTTAGGTGGACTAACATGTGTTATGATTGAGATACACAAGGGTTAGTTCACAAAGTCATGTGTGTGGGCAACATATGCCATGGAGGGCTTGATGTTGTTACATTGCTCACACATGTGTTGATGAAGGAGCTTTATTGCATATGTGACATGACATGGAGTCATGTGACCAAGTTGGTGAAGATCAAGATGAGGCTTGACTCGATGGACCGGTGGATGTGTGAAGGACAAGTCAAGGCTTTGAAGCGATGGACCATGAGACGGTGAAGCTTGAGCAAGACTTAGTGCTGATGGACCATGAGACGGTGAAGAGCAAGTGAGGTCAAGATCGATGGACCTAGAAGATTGTATGATGATATGAAGTGGATCATATCATCTGATGATCGTGTCGGTGCATTGGTTGCATTAGCACATTGGAGGACGGTGGAGGAAATGGAAATACGCAAGGCAAAGGTATAACCATGGGGCATTTCATTTCACCGGTCTAAGGTTGAGTAGAGAAGAGCTTGACCGGATTTAGGATAGATGGCCGTACTATCAAGAGGGGCAGATTGGTTTGCATATCGGTCATCTAGTGCCATTTGAGCGATCTAACATTGCGACATGCTAGGATTTAGTGGCATTGTGAGAGTAAGAGAAAATCCTTTGAAAATGTTTGAGAAAATTCTAACACACATGCACATGGTGATGAACACTTGGTGGTGGTTAGCACATTTGCAAAGGCGGAGGTGTTTGCAGGGTTGAGCTGGGTTTGGTAACTGCTCATCCTCCCCCCGAGCTTGCGGAAAAATGAGAGAGCTTTTTTTTCTATTGCACCGGATGCAAAATCTTGGTGAAAACGTGCTAATTCTCGTGTACAAGGTGTCATACTTGTTGATTAGCATGTATGATAAAAGGTGGCAAAGTTTGGCGTCGACGCGGGCTTGGAAGTGCAAACCTTCCAAGTGCCGGACGCTGGCGTACGGAGCGCCGGACACTGATCTGGCGCGTCCTGCGCGTGGAAAGTGAGACAGGCAGACTGGCGCGTGTGTCGGACGCGTCCAGCGTTGGCGTCCGGCGTGACGGCCCCAAGCGAGGTAGCACTGGGTAGCGTCCGGCGCTCGGCGGACGCGTCCGGCGCCGTTGCGCGTGGCACGGAGAGTGAACGTGCCGGACGCTGAACAGTGGAGGGGCAGCGTCCGGTGCTCAGTCGAACTGAAGCGTCCAGCGCTCCCGGTGGCTTGACGCGCGGATGGTGAACGCGCCAGACGCGTCCGGCGGTTCCATCAGGCGCGCCTAGCGCGTTGATCTGAGCCGTTTCGAGAAGTAGCCATTGGGAGGCAACGATCGACTTTGAACGCAGGCGACACGATCAGATGCGTCCGGCGCTCATGGTTGAGGTGCCCAAGGGGCAACGGCTAGTTTGAGCTATTGGGCTATAAATAGAGATGGTGGCCGGCCTTGGGCGGGTGCTGAGCACACTCTAGGCTTGGTGGCTGGTGTGGTCGTGCTTGGGAGCCCTCTAACTCACATATGCTTGATAGGAGATCATTCGATAGTGTGAGAGAGCGATTCTAGTGCGATTGTTTTGGGAGAGAGCATCATGTGGCACTAGGTGTTCATGTTGCAAGCCTGTGGGCTTATTACTCTTGGAGGTTTCCACCTCCTAGACGGCTTGGTGGCAACAGACTCCGTCGAAGCACGCAAGGAGATTATGCGGTGCTCCGGAGAAGAGATTGTGAGGGGTTCTTGAGCCTTCCCCGCGGGAGTCACGAATTGGCTACTCTAGTTGAGCTCGTGGCTTGGAGGATCCCCATCTTGTGTTGATTCATCGCACCTGAGGTTGTGGGTTTGGCTAGGTGACGCCAATTAGCGAGTGAATCTCCAAGTGGGTGCATCGTCACAAGAGGACATAGCTTGGTGGCAACCAAGTGAACCTCGGTAAAAATCGCCGTGTCATCTTATCGACACTTCGCGGTGGTTTGCAATCTCTTTCACAAGCTTGTATTTACATTCATATATATTGTGCTTGTGTTGTTGCTCTTGCAATTAGTTGACTTGTGTAGCTATCTAGTTACCTTCTAGTTTGTGTAGTATAGAAGTATCTCTTGTGTGACTAATTAGCTTGAGTAGTCTAATTAGTAGCTTTGCTTAGTTTGTGTTGCTAAGTAATTTGAGCTCTTGGGTTTGGCTTGTGTATCCTTGTCCTTGAGCATCTAGTGAGCTTAGGTTGGCTTTGTGCTTTTGCTCACTAGAATTGTGTAGGTGCTCCCTTGCTTGATAAAGTACTAGTTGCTTAGGTTTATGTGACCTTGCAAGCTAGACTTGATTAGGAGGGCACTAGCTAGTTTGGCACCTTACTTTTTTGTGTAGGATCTTTTACAAGGTGCATCTAGAGTTATAGTTAGAGGGGTGAAGTCTTGGCTAGACCGATAGTTTTAATTCCGCATTTATTTCGGTTAGCCGGTGCGATAAGTTTTAGAAAGGACTATTCACCCCCTCTAGTCCGCCATCTCGACCTTTCAGCTCGTCAAGTTCAACGGCCTACAGTGCAGTCCTCTGTTCTGCCTTCGTCTCCCTTGTTTTGCCTTCCTGCAGAGCGCAGTACTCACCCATCAAGAGCGCTTGCTCGTCGTCGCTGTCGTCCTGGGCCAGGTGCGCCTCCTCCTTCTTCTCCTTTCTCTCCGGGCACTCGCGCGCCCAGTGCCCCACCTTGCCGCACTTGCGATAGGCGTTGGGGGCAGTGAACTTCTTTTTGCCCTTTTTCTTGTCCGCCGGTGCCTTTCCCTGCTTCTTGCCGCTGTTGCCGCCATGGTCACCACCGCGGCGGCTGGAGCCTTCCCCGACCGGCGCTTCTCCTTCATCCACGCCATCCACTCCTCCTCAGTCAGCATCAGCTTGGGCTTTTCCTTCTCTGGTGGCGCAGGTCCGCGGCTCTCCACCACCCGCAGCTTCCCTGTCACATCCTCGAGGGACAAAGTGGAGATGTCCAGCATTGTCTCGATGGACATGGCAAGCTGCGAGTACTTGGGAGGCACCACACAGAGCAACTTGCTGACGAGATCCTCGTCCTCTAGCGGCTTTCCGTAAGTGGCCAGCTGGCTAGCCAATGACTGGAGACGCAGCGTGAAGTCCTCCACCGTATCCCTGGACTTGAACCGGATGTCATTGAACTCGCGCTTGAGCTGCTGGACCTTGGCGTGCTTGGCTCGATCCGAGCCAATACGGAATGAGTCCAGGATCTCCCAAGCCTCCTTCGCCGTGGCCTTCTGGCCGAGCGCTTCATGGAACTCGCCGGGTGTGGAAGCCATGAGCGCCTCCATGATGCCCACCTCCGCCTCCTCGCCGGCGTTCCCAGTCTCGACGGCCTCCCACCACCTCCGGGCGCGCAACTTCCACTTCATCTGCACAGCCCACTGGCCATAGTTGGTGCGGGTGAGCATCGGCCAGGAGTTGGTCCCGCCATACTCTCTCACCATGCGCACCTCCACCAGCTGTGCCACGGGCTGGAGCTGCCTCTCCGCATCTCTGTTGCCACCCTGCAGCGCACCGGTGCCCGTACCAGTCTCCAACATCTCCGGAGGTGAAGCCTAACGATGTGTACAGCTCCGATACCACGCGTTGGCGCTAGAACCTAGCACCAACGGGGTGAGTAGTGCCTACTCGACCCTACCCTCGAGACCCTCCTTGAACCAAGAAAGAAGACGAGCCATGCTCCTGAACACACACACCCCGCTCTTGTTTCAGCGTTGGCCGAAACTGAGTACACAAGTGAATGGTCGTAAAGAAGCTTATGTTTCTATTTCTTTGCATAGAATTTATACACAGACCTCACCCACTATCGGGTACATGAGACATGGCTACAGTACTCAACTACTCCTAGTACTATTCTAGCATCAGCTCGAGACGTGGCTGATGGAACCTCTACAGGCGCAGGACCTAACGCCATGCTGCTACAGGACCAGGACATGGTCGGCCTCGACACGAGCTGACCCCTACATATCCTTGACCATGTTGAGAAGTGAAAGATGTGATGGCAGCAGATTATATCCAACAAGTATAATGCCAATTTATTTGATGCAACATGAAGTATGTCTTGATAGCGCATTTATTCCATATTGGAGGTGTGTGTAGTCAAAATTTCAACCTCCAACTTGCAGGGCTATCTGATTTCCAACCATAAGCTATAAAAATAGATACATACCCTTCAATTATTGAAACTAGACAAATTTGGTCCTCTCACTACTACTAGTTTAATGGTGGTTTCCTATTTTTTAGAATAATAAAGATTTTATTATGTCTCTAAAATTTTATAACTAATCTAAAGGTATAGAACTAGTACCAGTTATTTTATTAAAATATAATTTGTCTATCTTGGCCACTTATTTAGAGTTGTTTGAAATTTATTTGTTTGTGTTCTTATTGCTTTATTGCTTGTAGTCATGCTTATTATTTATTTAAATTATCGTTTTGTACCATATAAGACTCGGAGATTGACCAAGAAGAAGATGACTACAAACTACAACCCTACAAATACCATGCTTGTATAGATCCTATTCAAGCATTGCATGGCTAGGGCTTTTACTTTATGTTGATTGTCCGATTACATTATAGGTTTCAAACAAGATGGTGTCTCAAACACCATACAATCAATTAGTTACGGAATCCGAGGACAAAATGATAATTCAAACGAAGGCCGACTACAAGCAACAGAACGCTAGAACAAATGAATGAATAAGATCAAAATACCTCCAAATAGAGCACCAACACGTAGATATCATTTTTTTATTTAAGATAAATTAGTTATGGATTTATCCGATTTCAATAGTTGAAAATACCTAACCCGATCTTGTAATTAAGTATTAAAAAATCAAACTACAATGCAAGTTGTAAGTTGGAAATTGGCCAAAGCTAGAAAACAAAACTAATAGCATCTCTATCTTGGGATGGAGGGAGAGGGAGTACAACAAAGTTAAATTGGCATTTGTTTCGAATGCTACATCATCCATGTTGTTGTACATAAGTCCCTGCACAAGTTGCATTAGGACTTCAGCTACGAGTTTAGGTGTTGCATTAGCCAATTCCAGATTAGCAAACGATTTTTCTGTCGCTTCATTTACAGACTGATATGATGGCAATCCATCTTCCTTTCCTCCTACTCCCTGGAGTTTTCTTTTTTTTTTCTCGGTTTATAATCACTTCTTTTTCTTTCATTTTTTTTCTCACTTCTCTCCATCCTTTGCCTTTTATTTTCTCACTTCTTTTTTTCTCCTTTCATTTTTTTCTTTCCTTCTATTTTTATATTAATCTACCCATTTTAATTCTGTTTTATGAACAAATTTTTTAAGATCGAGAAATTTGTGTAGAACATAAGTCTGCATAATGTTTTCGGAAGACACTGAACAATAGAAGCTTATGTGTATTAAGTTATTCATAAAATTTATTATGTAAAGTTATGCTAAAAAATTATGTTGAGAAATTATAAACTTGTTGACTAATAGTTATGAAAGTTGAGTTTAATTTAAAGGTTACGCAAAAAAGTTGTGATCATGGTAAAAATACTATGCATAAGAGTTATGAATTGTAACTTTCCAAAATTTAAAAGTTGTGTAGAGATATTTTTCCAAAAAAAATAAGAGAAAACTGTAGGATTACCTCATCATTTGTTGGATTGTGAGGGCCTGTTTGCAACAGAAATTTTACATAAATAATGCAGAAATTTCACACGAATCATTTTCTTCACACAAAAGAATTGCGGAACATGAAAATTTTCCTATATTCTAACACGTCCTAATCTGGAGAACATCGACTAATCAGTGACCAAATCATCGAAGAAACCTGCATTCACATACCCCTAAAATCGCATGAACATCAAAAAAAAAAAAAAATCCCGTGGCGCTATCCGGAAGGTGAAAGAATCCCAAACAATGGTACAAGGAGGCCAAGCAAGCAAACCAAAAGCAAACCCGGCAAGCAACGTAGAAAATGTGCAACGAGTAGTCCTTATCCTCTACGTCAATCGCAGAAAACTAATCTCAAAATCAGATAAGAAAACTCAAACACACAAGACACATACATATATTCTCCATCGCTCTGAAGCCCTTTCCACTCACGAAGAAGAAGAGCTATTGCCAGAGCTGGTCGTCTTCCTCCATCCTCCAGCATTTCTGACGAGAGCTCACCTTTGCCTTGGTCTTGCCATCGCAGAAGGCAGAAACACGAGTTCCTGAGAGCCACAGACCAAAGACACCAATCACTAAGCGCTAGGTGAGGGAAAGATCACACATACCATCGACTGCATCTATCTGCGTGCATATATCAGAAGAGAGAAGATGATCCCTTTCATAAAGATGAAACCTTCGCTCCACTAGAAGCCCCGGGAGGAGGACGCAACAAGCAAGCTCACCGAAGCCACCAATGGATCAGCGAAGCCAACAAGCAAGACTGGGCAGCAAGGCGAGCTCCGAGCGGAGGATGCTGCGACGCGTGAGGCTCCCTTTCTGGTCCTGCCCTCCAAACAGGCCTCCAGGCACCTGAGCGCCCCAGCTGGTCTCGTGCTGCCCTCCCGAGCTCCCTTTCCCATCTCCCTCCAACCTCCTTCTCTGTCTTTCATTGGGTGTTCGTTTCTTCACTCACCTCTCGGATCTCCCGCACGCCCTGCCTGCCTGTCTTCCTGCTGCTACAAGACATGGCTCTGCTTTTCGTGTGATCTCGTCGCGAGCCTGTCTGCCGGTGCCGGGTGGCGAGTGCCCCCTTGGGAGAAGCAAGGGCTCCTGTCTGGCTCGTGTTCTTGGGAACCAAGGCCTTGGTGCTGCTGCCTCGCTGCTGTTCCTTGTCCAAGCTTGGGAAACAAATTAAGGCGCACTTGGACTTTGCTGCCTCCGACCGGATCCTCTCGTCTCGTGTGTGAGACATTCTGGAGGCGCGTTCTTGGCCCTTGTGGCCGCAAATTCTTGGATCCAAGAGCTGTCCTGTCCCTGCCGATCACCTGCCCTGAGCCCCTGTTCCTTCGGAAAAGGCAACATCCCTTGCGTGCTTGACAGTTGACATCTGCCGAGTTCGTTGTTATTTATATACTTGTAGTTGGCAGCTGCACTGTTATGTTCTTGTGCGGCTCGCGGATCGTCGTCGTCGTGGTGGTCATCCTGCAAGCTTTCCACGACGACATGGACATGGAAATGGGCTCCGTCCCCTTCGCCGACCCCGGGCTCCTCGACGGGTTCTACGGCGGTTTTGGCGGCGCCCAGGGACACGACGAGTACGGCCTTGCTAGCCAGCTGGGAGCGGGAGCGTCGTTGACGTCGCCTGTCGTCTTGGACGGCGGCGGGATGCTGGACGCTGCGGCCTCCACGGAGGAGGCGGCACCGAAGAGGAAGGGAGACCACCGCCGGGACGACAAGGCGGCGGCGGCCCTCAAAAACCACAGCGAGGCGGAGCGGCGCCGCAGGGAGAGGATCAACGCGCACCTCGCCACGCTCCGGACCATGGTGCCCTGCTCCGACAAGGTCGGTGCCTCTGTCTCCTTCTCGTGTATGTGTATCTAGCTTAGTAGTAACTTGTACAACTCCGACGGCGTTCTAGGCGCCGACGCGGTGGCGGGGCTCGTTGCACCGGCTTGCCGGGCTGCTCGTCCGCCGTCCGTTGCCGGCGATGGTGACGCGGCTTGGCGGTGCCGGTGCCGCAGAGTTGGTCACCGACTCACCGTGGTGGCGACTAGGCCGAAGCCCAGTAGAGAAAAGGCCTAACGATATCTGCCTCTAGGCCCAATTCTACCTTTATTGTCAGATAGCCTATACTGAGCCCAACCCAGAGCTGAGGGCCAACTCTGTACCTGGATTGCATGCAGATGGACAAGGCCGCGCTGCTGGCGGAGGTGATAACGCACGTGAAGAAGCTCAAGGCGACCGCGTCGCGGATCCGGGACCACTGCGCCGTCCCGGCCGACGCGGACGACGTCGCCGTCGAGCTGGTCCATGGCGCGCCTCCTCCATCAACGACGACAGGAGGCGGCGTCCTCGTCAGGGCGACGCTGAGCTGTGACGACGGCGCGGACGTGTTCGCGGACGTCAAGCAGGCGCTGCGGCCGCTGCGGCTCCGCGTCGTCGGCTCCGAGGTCACCACGCTGGGCGGCCGCGTCCGCTTCACCTTCCTCATCATGTCGTTGCCGTCGTCGTGCGGCAACGGCGACGTGGGCGCCGTCGTCGAGTCGGTGCACCAGGCGCTCCAGTCTGTCCTCGACAAGGCCAACTCCGCGCTCGAGTTCGCGCCCAGGGCGTCACTTCTCAACAAGCGCCGGAGGGTCTCCACGTTCGAGTCCTCCAGCTCCTCTTCTTGATCCTTTGACCGATCGGATGATATATGATTCGGAGAAGACGAAGACGTGCAAAAGCAAAAGCGCCAGGAATTAGGTTATCCTCCATGATCGAACTGAATGATCGTCGTGTGCTCCTGAGTCCTGACCTTACCACTGGCTATAGGTAAAGAAGTTGCTGCACTGATTTATTTACTACTGCTACCACACGTAGGGTAACTCATGATGAAGAGTGATTGCCAGCCTCCCTGCAGGAAACTGAGTTACAGTGATTGTGCGTTGTTTACCTTTTTTTCTTGTTTTGTACGAACATTTTGATCCCTGCATGCTTAATTACTAGTACTCTACTTTTGGAAGATGATTATTACTACCGGTGTAATTTAAATTTAGTTACTGGCTAGCTGGCCCGGTCCCAGTCCCTTTATGTATGCTAACTGCAGGTGCTGCTTTTGACTCCATGGGTTGTTTTTAAGACAGATGCGGATTCAGACTCAAAGTTCTTATTTCCCTGCATGCATGTGCAGAAGTCACTAACTCAGATTAATGCCGGCCTGCTGCTCGATCAGTCCAGCTACCGATCGAGCTGATCGATCTGCAATAATAACTCAAGACTCATATGTTGTCAGAACGATCGAAGACGATGATGTTGGTTTGCAAATTTAAATCTCCCAAACATATATCTCTGACCAACGCAAATCTCTCTCTCGGGCTGGCTGTCTCTGATCAATTTTCAAATTCGAACATTGCAAAAAAGCTAGTTACCATCTGAAACAGTGTTGTGCAGGAGTAATTAACATATGCATGCACCTTTTATATATACTGTATGCTGCTGCAAACAGTAGACCTACGTAATCAGAAAAAGAACCCAAGATATGTACGGATACGTGGGACGTGTTGCACACTGAGGGTATGTACGTAGGAATAGGATTTGTAGGAACAATATAATCGAACAGTGGTCTCTACTGTGGCCACCAGGAGAGACTGAGAGTTGCTGAGGCCATGCCAGGCATGACATGGATCTCTGAAATCTCCAGAGAATCACCCTGTCCCCTTGCACATGCACGCGCGCAGCAGATCGAATCTGCTGGGCCGGCGGCCTGGCGACGCACAGACGACGACCGTTTCCGGCCCTTTGCTTGATCCGTTCTAGGAATCTCTTTTGTGCCGATCGCTGGCGGTTAACCTCGTGCAAGCACTATTAAACTCGGGTGTAGTGATGTACTAGCTGTTGACATCTGAAAGAGCATGAGGTCCATCATCTATACCAATCTGTTTGTTCATCAGGCTCTCCCACGTACTAGATAGCAAAGCTACTTTCAAGTGTGGTCTCAACTCTCAACTGTCATTGCAGCTTGCTCTCAGCCGATGAGTGTTCATAGCCTACTGCCTACATGATGTTTACACTGGCCCACAGTGAGCTCCGATGGCTACTGTATATGGTTAGGCCATGTCGATCACGAGCTTCTGCATGGAGGTAAATGAAAATGTGGATAGGAAGTAAAAGGCAAGTTTAATCTGTACGCGTATACTAGAGGCAGCTATTACTGAGGCTAGTAATAGGCTTGGTAAGTGTTACTGTTAGTACTAGTAGTCGTACGTAAAGATCGAAGAGGCAGAGAGTAGCTAGCTAGCAGTAAACAAACAATTAGGCGATACGTATTTATTTTGAGGATTGAATAACATATCCTACATACGTACTAGTGGACGAATAAGAAAATGGTGTGGAAGGGGGAATGAGTTGGACTAGGTTCTTTTTCAGATCCCCAAGGGGCGGTAGTGTATTTACTATAAATACTAGAAAACAGCGCGGTTTTGCCGCTCCCTACACTGAATTTGGGCCAGTGTTCGGCCATCTTTCAGATGGAATGTGCGCTGGCCAATTTAGTTTAATCTGTAATGGATATTAGAGTGGCAAATGCAAAGCTTGAAACTTGGCACATATTATTCATAGATATGTGAAACAGATCACTGCCAAAAATTGCATGTTTCCAAGTGATATTGCTTTCGTGGTCATCATCATGAGAATCTTTTAAAAAAAACGATCCAAGCTACAAGAATTCAAATGTTCAAAATCCAATTTGTATAATTACTATGAGAACCCACCAAGTATTCCTCGCAAGTAACGGTATTTTTATGCATATGGTTAAATATGTGAACTGAGGATCACTGAAATATTTTTCTTGGTGCATTGTTTCATTCAGAAATAGTGCAGACACTTAAGAGTGGTTGAATAGTGTTATATAGATTAGATTAGATTATCAGATTGGTTGATTTTTCATGGGAATAATCATAATGTCACTGGTGTGAGAACCTTAGCCAAACTAGTAGGTGAGCAGCCGGGAATTCTTAGCAGGGGCTTCTGTAACTTATTGGCTTATTTAGTGTTATAATAACCAACCAATCTGAGAAAGCATCACAACTGATTTTCCAAAAAAAATAAAACAGTGAAGTTCAAATCTGACAGACCTGTATAGAAGAAAAGATAAGCATATCGTTGTGTATACAACTTAATGTGGACAAAAGCTTTTCTTTAGGGTATTTATGGACTATGCAGTATTAATTAATATTGTACATATAAAATCCGTTATAGTGAGCCAAATAAAATTGTAGACACAATAGCACAGAGGGAGAAGGAACTTAGCAGAATGGTACTGTATCTAGTAGTCATTATCAACTCAACTTTAGATCGGAAGAGTTCACACCATGCGAAGAATGAGCGTAACTTTCTCTCTTAACTTGGGGAAAAAAATACTTGCTATGAAAAACTTAATATGACAACTGTAAATCAGAGAAGAACAACACTCCATAAGTTCCTATTATGCAGACCTAAGGTGAACCAAAGCAATGGTATTATTTTAGGAGAGAAAGAAATAAAGAAGACACAAAAGAGCTAAGAAGGAACATTCAGAGAGATATCAGCAGAGAAGCGCTGAATATTCATTTTAATCAAGCAACTGGATTGACAGAGAACTAAGACAAGTCACAAGCCCACTACACCTGGTGGGACTCCAACAGCACATCAAACTCCATTCTCTCGCGTTGCTGTTTCATCAGGCAACCTATGTCATTCCCTACATCATTCCAGGCAAATGCATAGCGGCATTCCAATCACTGAGCAGTTTACTGATATTTGCCATGCTACCCTTGTAGTTTCAATACAAGGCAAAGAACACAACTTAAAGAATTCAAAATTGTGACGCTCTGCTCACAAAATCCATAATTTTAAGTCTACCACACATAGTGAAATTCTGATGGATAGTGCCCTCGAACTGCATCCAACCAGAAATCGCCAAGGATATATATACTAACGAACAAGTAATCCAACCTTTAAGCTCAGTTAGAGGACGCTAATTTGGCCCCCCAAAAATCAAATAAAATCGCTACAAAAATCGAGAAAGAAGAGGGTACGGACAGAGGCGGAGGAACTGGCGCAGAAGGAGACAACGCGGTGGAGGCGCGCGGCCTGGAAAATCCAGCAAGCCAGAGCACCGTCCAGGCGTAGGAGGCTTTGCGGCTGCTCTTCTCCAGATCCTTCACCGCTGCGGTGCTCGTGAGGCCGCGGCCGGCTGCCCGACGCGGGATGCAAGGACAGAGAGAGGGGGGAGGGGCCGGTCACCAGGGGGTCGCTGCCACCGCCCCCGGCCAACTTTGGGGACACGCTGGCACTGGGGGAGTAGGGGCCGGCCGTCGCCGAGGCCCATGCCGGCGCGCCGTGTCGCCTGAGGGCGGCCACCGTCGGGGCATGCCGCCGGCCGTACCGGGGAAGTGCGTCCGCGCCTGCGGGGGCACGGCCGTGCGCGCCGGCGCCGTTGGCTGTGCCGCGGAGAGGAAACTGGAGAAGGCGACGGAGCGGCGAAGGTGTCGGTTCTGCCTTGCGGAGGCCACGATTCGCAGGCACCCGGTTATCCAGCTTATCGGGCGACCGACGAGCCGACGCCCGAACTGACCCGCAATCGGACGGATCGTATCGCATGAACACGCTCGATCGAACGGCTAACAAGTAAGCTAGTGAGGTGGCACTATCGGGTGCCCGCCTTTGTTGCAGGATTCGTTTATAGAAGATAATGCAGCAGAGCGCAGCAGGGTTTAGCTAGCTGCTGATCCCAAAGAATGAGCAATAAACTAACAATAAATCAGAGTAATTGACAGTGTGTTTGGTATCTGCGTGCTGCTGCTGCTGAAATTGGCTGCAGCAGATGGATGGTTAGCTAGTGCAAGCATTGCATGATGTGGTGTTGACGATGGATGAAGTCACGACGAACAGTCTGGCACTCTGCTGCATCATTGGCTCCTCAACTTGCATGGTGAGCGACCCACATGTGGCACCACTCACTGTATATGCTTACTCTACAGCTTTGAGATGGATCGTCTGGTCTCGCGTGATTGGAATACATTAGATTCTCTTGTCCATGCATTATTATTCTACAACCGTAATTTAGTGGAAATTATACGTGCTGGAGACTTAAAAACTATACATCGTCCCTGCTATAGCTGCCAACTGGATAGATCGAGCTCCTGACGATGATGAACAAGACTTTATATATATTA
>CM041634.1:2728024-2744297 GCA_023333625.1 Bothriochloa decipiens | reverse complement strand
GGGGGGTGGTTTTGCAAAAACCATGTGGAGCAATGAGCTCACGAGCACACCTATGACCTAGTATGCAGGTCATGAGCCAAGTTGTGGACCACTTAAATAGGTTTTGGATCTGGAAATGCAAATTCGAAATGACACCAAAGTTGGGGCGACGTGTGGCCGGGCGTGTGTGCTGCTAGTTGGTCCTTGCTCCCTTGTCTCCGATCCGTCGTCTCTCGCAACCGCAGCAGCTAGCTATAGCTAGCTAGCGCCTACTCCTACTAGCAAGCACCCAGAAGAGAAAAATGTACAGTACACTAGCTAGGGCCGGCCCGGCGGATCGGACGTGACGCGGCTGCCTGATCGATGCCTGAATCGTCGACGTCGTCGATCGATCGCTTTGCACGATCGAGTGGTTCTTCTTCTGCTTGTCCGCGCTAGCTAAGCAGCAGGTACGTATACGTACGAGTGCTATATACCCTATACGTATTGTTTTACCGTACCGTACTGTACTCCTTGTGTCTCAGTACGTAGCTTGGAAATGTACGCGAGAAAGGACTTGCAAAATTAAAGTGCATGCACCTGGCCTCACACAAACTAAGAAGTAAGAACCGTGATGAGGTCATTAATCTGTGAATGCCCATGAAGAATTTGACCCTGTTTGGCACATGCAGCTCTTTGTTAGGGTATTACCTAGCGGTCTGGTGAAGCTAAAATATGTATCTCTACTACTAGTTTCCAGTTCAGTTTTTTTTTCGATTTAATGGGAAAGAAAAAAATGACTTATCACTACATGCATGAAGGGAGTTCACTGTCGCTCTAGCTATCAAAAACAGTGGATTTATATTTTTATGTAGGCCTACTGAATCACTCATAATCATTTAAATCAAGTGAGCAAGTCGTATTAGAGCTGGGGGTGGGGTGGGGGGGGGGGTGCGGGTGGAGGTCTTGCCCCACCTACTTTATTGATCCAAGCACAATAGAGGGAATACATATACATCCCTGGCATACCGGGGGCAGCATGGTGTGAGATACAAACATAAGGGGGTTGGGCGGGGAGTTTACATATCGTTACTGCAAGTATAAGTGAACTGTTCCCAGGCGAGTACAAGCGGTTTGTGAGCTTTATAGCGATAGCTCCACCAGTTTACGTCCTTGGCCGCAGCGCGCATGCAGTAGTGGGAGTATTCAGCTGCTCAAAAATCACAGCATTCCTGCTTTCCAAATGTGCCAAGGCTATTTTTTATGAGAGAGAGAGAGAGAGAGAGAGAGAGAGAGAGAGAGAGAGTACACTTGAATTTGTTAGTTGGTTTGGAAGTTTGAACAAAACCATTTTTACTGCAAAGAAAACTAGATTCTTCTTTGGGATTATTATTCATTTGGTACTGTTAGAGATACTGCAAGGGGTCACGTGCCTAATCTAATCTAATCTAATCGATTTGGGATAAGAGTGCTCTGTGCACACAAATGATTAGCGCATAATAACGTTCATTACCCAAACGAGACCAAATCCAGTCCCGACCGGCAGGCATGGGCGTACTCTGTGACAACCCTAAAAATTACGAACACCAAAAAGTACAACCAACAAATTTTTTTTTAAAACATGCCCATGTATATTGTGTGTTATGTAGGAACCCTGCCCTTTTGCACCTAGCACATTTATTAGTGCTACACTAAGTAACATCATCATCACATGTGACTTAATATAATCTTAAGCCATATGTGATAAGCACTCTTGTCTAGCACCTTTTGTGTCATGAGTTAAACACCAATGTTGCACATGTGTTTGTCACATGTTGCCCTCTTGAACTTATGATATATAAGACCAGACTCTAGAACTCCCCTCTCATCTAATTTCCCATCATGCGCCTCTAAAACCCTTCATCTTGTTCATATCCCTTTTACGTTGGGATCACATATCCAATGCACATCATGCCCCCCCTCTATGCTTCACTTGTTATAACTCTATATAACACTAGATTGGTCCTTATGATGCAATAGATAAATCATCCTTGTTGCACTCTTGTACTCGTGTTACATGAGATGAGGCTCTAGAGCTTCTCTCTCTCCACCACCTATCTTGCTCCACTAATTTCCCTCATCATGCTCAAGTTTTTTTCATTGAAAATCTTGAGTCCAATGCACCTCATGCTACCCTCAATGTATCACTAAATGTAGCTATATGTGACACTAGTTGTATCATCATGTTGTATTTTATTTACAACTTGTGATTTGGACCTTGTTGGATTTATGTAATGCCAAATAAAATGGAGCAACAATATTTATTTATCTAATAAATAAATATTATGGGGTATATTACCCAACATATCCTAGAACTATGTAAGTCCATTACTCGGCAAATTAAAAAATGGCATATTATATATATATATGTATACTTATACAAGTTATTTTGGAAAAACAAAAAATAGGAAAGAGAAAAGAAATAAAAGAAGAAAAAGGAAAAGCTATCTGGCCCACGAGCAGACGCCAGCCCGGCATGCTTTCTTCCTCTCTCTTTCTCTCCGCGCCCGGCTAGCCCAGCAAGTCGGCCCACGAAGCCCAGCAAGGAGCGCCCGCGCCAGCGCCTCGCCAAGCATCTAGCCGCAACCGCTGACGAGTGGGACCACAGCAGGACCCACCTGTCATCTTTTTAATATGGTCCCCTGCGCTCCCCTGCTTTTGCCGCGACAGTGCGTGATCGCGTGAGCACCACGCCCGCTTCTCCGCCACCCGATTCGCATGCACGAGCTCTGTCCCCTGCCTGTCCCCTCTTCGCCTTGGCCACGAAGCCAAATTGGCTTGATTCACTGCCGCTGGAGCCCACAGTGGCCGCGTGAGCAACCTGGAAGCTTCCATCGGATAGGAATGCCCCCATCCGCTCGAGCTCATCACCGCCATGCCCCTGTCCTCGTATCGCCCATATAAGCACGCCCCAGCGCCCCTAGGGTTTACCTAGCCGCCGCCACCGCTCTGGTGGTTTCCAATTCACCACCAGCCACTTCAATTAGAGAAGAACGGGGAGGAAAGGAGGGGGAGAAGACCGGGGAGGAACCACCGTAGCCGGAGAAGAAGGAAGGAGCCTCGCCGGAGCCGAAAGGGATGAGTCATGCCGGAGCTACTGCTGTGCGGTGTGTCGGGACCGAGGAGCCAAAGCCGTACCGCGAGCCGCTGCAGAGTACGTGTATCGCACCTCCTATCCGCATCACACGTTGGAAAGCACCGCCATGGCCTCTCTCCCAACCTTGACCCCTGCTCTGGCCATGGCACTCCACCTTGAGAGCGCGTAGGCCGAGGCCACACCGGCCCGCTTGGAACACACGCACACGCACGCACATGACCGGCCAAGCCCCGTGCTTCCCACGGCGTCAGGACGACGCCGGAACGGCCAGCCGCCCTGCCTGCCGCCGCGCGCCATGCGCTACTATGGCGAAGCCCGCTTACTGCCTCTTCGCTGAGCCCTGAGCCGCTTCGACTTCGGATCCGCGGATGTCTCGACGTGGTGATCTCCGTGCGCAAGCTATCTGTTATGGTTGCTGTCTCTAACGCCGTCCCCACGCGAACGTGGTGCCGCCGAGTACATCGCTGTGGCCATGGTCCGTCGCAGCGAGGCCAAGCTACCAGCTAGCCAAGGACGCTCGGGCTTCATCGACTGGAGATCTGCATCCACCTCGTTGTGGCGCACTCTGTGCGCACGCCAGCCGTCGGGGTGCTGCACCGAGTCGCGTGAGCGCCCGACTGTGTCACTGTCGTGCCGCAGCCATGCTGCTCTAGAGCGCCGCCATGGCGAGGATGCCCCGTTCACCACCGGCTGCTGCGGAGGACAAGAAGACGATGAACGACTCCGCCGTGACGTGCTGCATCAAAAAATGGAGAAGATGGGGACCGGGGAGCCTCCCTGGGTGTCGTGCCGTGCACCATGCCCACGCCGGAGTTCCGTCGTGGGTGCTGCTGCCCGCACTGCTCCGCCGTGGGGTATGGTCGCCACTGGTGCGTCAGACGAGTGTTGGGCGAGCCTAATCGCACCCCTGTGCCCCACGTTGGCTTGGATTTATCACCTTCGAGCTACTGTTGTGCGCCGTCATCACCGCTCCGCCGAACGCCGAGGAGGGACCACGCCGGAGGCAAGCTACCGCCGTAGAAACCATCGCCGCGTTCGTCGTGTCACCCCAAAGCAGTCTGGCAATTTGATGGAGCCGGAGGACCACTGGATCGCCGGGAATCAGAGGATTCCTCGCCGCCGGCGAGCCCCGCCGTCGGGCCAAGGAAACAGAGGAAGGGATGGATTCGTGAAGAAGGAGGACGTAGTGTTTGTGGACCAGAGAAGCTGCGTGTGGACCCCATGTAAGCCGGTGCACCGTAGACCGTTCGGTGGACCGCGTGAACCTGAGGACTCATCCGTG
This sequence comes from Bothriochloa decipiens, assembly GCA_023333625.1. Lineage (NCBI taxonomy): Eukaryota > Viridiplantae > Streptophyta > Magnoliopsida > Poales > Poaceae > Bothriochloa > Bothriochloa decipiens. The sequence goes on along the minus strand of CM041634.1, from coordinate 2,739,921 downwards.
CACCCGGCTCACGTGAACCAGAGGTGCTGACGGTGGACCCCAAGTGAATTGGTGCACCGTGAACCGTGAGCCATGGACTGAGCCCGTTGGAGATCCAGATGATGATGTGGCAGCACCAGAGCGTGCCACGTGGCGGGCCGAGCCCGGCCCATATCCGGCCCAATAACAGCCCGTTAACGGCCTAGTATGGGCCCATGTTGACTTTGACCGTTGACCTAGTCAACACCGACGTCAGCGTGACGTCAGCAGTGACGCCACCAGTCAACGATGACATCATGTGGACCCCCCTTGCCAATGCTGACGTCAGCATGACGTCACCATCCACGTCAGCCTTTGTGCAGTGGCAGTTGGACCATCGTGACACGTGACCTAATCCCGAGCCGTCACATGTCAGCCTGATAATAATCCAGCCCTATTATTGTACTCCTTTATCAAGTTTTGATGTATGAATTTGATCATCAACTGTTGTATAATAATGTGATAGCTTATATTTTCACATTATTATCGTTCTGTGAGTTTTCCCCTTCGTGGAAAATATGAGAATGTTTCATACTCATTCTGTCCGCAAATATCGCTACATACTCCCTCCGTCCGCAAATATCGCTATTGAGCACGAAAACCAAGGCATGTGCAAAATTACAAAAATACCCTTGCAAAAGCTGCCAGCGGACTCCACGGGAACCATCGATTGGGCGTCCATTTTCTTTTTTTAATGAGAAATGGTTCCGTGGCTACTCGAAACGAGTGGACGAGAATCGTTGCAATACTATTTCCTATTTTTTTAATATATATCATCGTGCCACGTTCTAGGCTATAGCTAGCCTGCAGCACTGCTACGCCAGTTTAGGTCTATCAGAATACATTATTTCCGAAAAAAATTTGAAATGCAAACGTGGGCTTAATCTTGGACGGAGGGAGTACGAGATTGAACATGAAAACCAAGGCATGTGCGAAATTACAAAAATACCCTTGTAAAGGCTGTCAGCGGACTCCATGGGAACCATCCAGACTGGGTTGTGCGTCCATTTTCATTTTTTTTGTGAGAAATGGTTCTGTGGCTACTCGAAACGAGTGGACGAGAATCGTTGCAATACTATTTTCTGTTTTTTAAATATATATCAACGTATCACGTTCTAGGCTATAGCTAGCCTATAACACTGCTACGCCAATTTAGGTCTATCAGAACACATTATTTTCAAAAAAATTTAAAATACAAACGTGGGCTTAATCTCGGACGAAGGGTGCAGAGGCAAACCTCGTAGTAACATGCTGGAAAACGTCCGGCCGGCCGGGCAGGCGCCGCAGGAGATCGACACGTCAATGGCGGACAGTGCTAACGTCCTGGGCGCGTACGGTACCTACAGAGCACTGGCGCCAACTAATCCGCTGTATAATCAGGCGTCAGGCAGGCAGCGTCTGAGCTGAGAGATCTCTCCACCCTCCTTTCCCTGTTCTTCACTCATCAGTCGTCAGTACTGGAGTCTGGAACTTGTCTTCGATTCAGTCTTCGTCTTTATCTCTTACCACCCCACCACCCCTCAAACCCACCCCCCCCCCCCAAGCGACAGTAATCTGCAATCTACCTCCGACCTCTCTCCTTTGCATCTTCATTCAAGAAATATATACCAATACTATATCGTTCACATATACAGCTCTACTTAGATTTGAAGAAGGAAGGAGAAGATGTAAATTACGGCAATCGTGTGGTGTAGCAGTTCATTGTTGGCTGGCCTCTGGTTCAATGGAACAATATCCCTGTCTCTAGAGTAGCTAACGTACGTGGAGAGGGGTTTGCTTTGGGTCTTGTTTAGTTGTCTCAAAAAAACTAAAAATTTTACTTTGTCTTCGTCGCATCAAATGTTATATCGTATGTATGTATGGAGCATTAAATATCGATAAAATAAATAACTAATTACATATATTAGTTATAAATTACGAGATAAATCTTTTAAATCTAATTAGTCTATTATTATTAGACAATATTTATCAAATACAAGTGAAATGCTACGATACTTTTCATGCTAGAAATTTTATAAATTAAACGAGGCTTTGATAAGGATGGATGGATTTGATGCGATCGCGCATGTGGGTACCGGGGGTAGGGCAGGGGCAGCCATTACCCTGTCCTTGCTTTCCTAGACGAGCTATCAAACAGCAGCCAGCAGCCGGCCGATGATTGATTCCCACTCCACTCGCCGCGCCTGCGCGTGCGCATCGACGACGGACGGGCAACGACAAGGTGTCCAATCAGCAGCAGCACCGGCCGCCCATCGATCTGCCCCGCGCCAGCTCTGCTGCCTGCTACTACTGCTAGCAGCTCAGCTAGCTCATCGGTGCCTTCTTCCAGCCGGGCCGCCCCCCTCGCTCTCTCTATAAGTAGAAGCAGCAGCTAGTAGTGGCAAGACTGCAAGCCCATGGTTCGTGTCGTGTCGTGTCATGCGTGGTGCAACGTGCTCCGCCTGCGCGCGCTGCGAGCTGGTGGGGGTGGGGTGTGGTCGTCATCGGTGATCCATTATTGGCAGGGAGGACGACGTGTGTGTGATAGCGGCAGGGAGGGTCCATCGAGCGGCGGCGGCCATGCAGCGCGGGGACCGGCTGGTGGTGGGGCGCATCATCGGCGACGTGGTGGACCCCTTCGTGCGCCGGGTGCCGCTCCGCGTCGCCTACGCCGCGCGCGAGATCTTCAACGGCTGCAAGCTCAGGCCCTCCGCCGTCAAAGACCAGCCGCGCGTCGAGGTCGGCGGGCCCGACATGGGCACCTTCTACACCCTCGTACGTCGTCACAGCATCCAAATCTCTACTCTATTGCAACACACTTCATTCATTCATTCATTCATTCTTTAACAGCAGATTCACTGCTGCTTAATTCCCTACTAGAACATGCACATTATTCCAATTTTCATGCCAGCAATTATCCTGCTTAACCGCATGCCTAATCTGATTCCACTGATCCAATCTGCAGGTGATGGTAGATCCTGATGCGCCAAGCCCAAGCGATCCCAACCTCAGGGAGTACCTGCACTGGTAATCTACTTGTATCTAGCTAGCTGCATATCATTTTCACTACTGCATGCTTCGATTCGTTCCTTCTCTGCAAGCAGAAACAACTTGAATGTTTTGTGCACATATGTATCGTCTTGCATATGGTCACCGGCCGGTAATTATCACGATCACGATCGTGCCATGTGATAAACTTGCTGCTGTCCACGCCTCTCTTTCTTGGAAAGACACAACACACGTACTGTCAGGATCTTAGCTAGCTTGTCCACATTCCACCTTGTACGCTAGTGCCGTGTACTACATATAATAAAATAAACTAATCCAAGAGTGTCCTGCAGCCTCATCCCGTCCCACTCTAGATCTTATAAACAGGTAGTATGTCATCACACAGTATTTCCGAGGGACGAGATATGCACAAAGCACACAACGGTTTTGTTCATTACTTAGATCATTTAGGCACCACCATATACAAGTAATCAAATCCTCACATAAATAATTAACTAAAATCATAGTTATCATGTGCAATCCTGCAATTACGGCTGATAACATCCTTATTATCCTACCTGCACCAGAACAATACATTACACTCCCTTCGTCTCAAAAGATGACACATGTGCATATTTCAAAATTCCAACTTTATTGTTGTCTTTGAGTCAACATTTAGCTTAATCATATAAAAGATTTTTAGTACAAAAGTGGCAATTAGATTTGTGTTTAGAAACACATTATACTAATATTTTTGTAGAGAAATTAATGGTCAAAGTGTGGTCCTGAAGACTGCATCAAGCCAAACCACCTTCTATTTAGAGATGAAGGGAGCATGAAGTAGGAAAAAAAAATACTTCCTTCCCTATTTATAAGATTCCAGAGAACAAACCAATGAATAAAGTAAGTGTATGTAAGAGGGTGAGAAAAAAGTTATACTATTGCTTTGGGGAGAAGTAAACATAAGACCCTCCCACGGTCCCACCCATACACCCAATAACATATTAGATGACATAATCGCCACTTAAAAAGGTAAATTGTGACCCAAAGAAAACATAGCTCCTAAATTGAGCATCCAACTGCAAGAAGTCCCTAGCGCCAGTCAAACCCCAAAGATGTGCCTACTCTCTAGCAGCAAGTAACAAGTAGTGTTAGACATTAGCGCCAGTCAAACCCTTGTGGTTGTTGTTGTTACTAATTGACGACCAGAGTGTATCATTTCTACTTTAGATACCAACGATTTGTGGGAAATCTATCCATCATTTTTTGAATGAAAAATCCATTATTACTATAGAATTAGTATAATTATTAATTTACATTAGGAAAATTGGCACCCCTCTACATGTTTGTTCCCCATGCCCACTGGTAGCAGGTAGGGGCGGATCTTGAATTTGGAATCAATGCCACTTGCATAATTATGACAGACATGATGTGTCTATTGTGTCCTTAGTCCATTGAGTTTGAACAAATCATTGTTGTCATATGCATTACTAACATTGTGGATCCGCCCCTCGTATAAGAAAGTAAGATGGGGCGCAAGATCCAAAATTTAATTATTGCCAAGCACCCTAACATTTGCATGTATATTGAGAATGAAAACATTGTCCAAGGTCTATATGTATTAGGGATACAAGTTCTAATTACATTAGGTCATTAGGTTGATAAAAAAAAATTGCTCAAATGAACTGGAATGACATTTCATGTAACTCGAGGGAGGGGAGAAATGAACTAGAATGACATTTGACCGTAGTTAGTTAGCTAACCTAAGAACACCATTGGGCACCCACCTGCATCCTTAACTTGTACTCATGTTGTATAATGATAGCCATAACCATTTCAAACTTGGTGCCCAACCTCGTGACTTTAGATGATTCGAACTCATTTGGCCAACAACATTTGGCCTGAGTGTCAAACACAACGACATTATTCCTCACTCTGCATATAACAAGCCATGACAAGTTATTATTATTGTCAATCACCTTGAGATCTCAAGAAGGAAGATCCAAGGCCATAGGAAAACAAGGTACACGTACACCACAATCGACGAGGTGAATACAAACTTGACTTGTATTAACCTACTCACCCTAGTCATTGAAATCTTTTCAACCCCGGGTTGTTAGAGTTGATTATCCAGCGATACAGTCTATCGTAGGTAGAATTTGTGAATACTTGCAAGAAAGGTCTTTTATATCACAGCGAATGATGCTGAACCTTTTGCAGTACTCTATCATAAGGAAAATATTTTTCATTAGAAAATGGTACTGATGCAGACTATATATATTTCTTAATGAATAAAATAAACGTGTACAATGCAATAAGGTGTGTTGTCGACACCTCTAACTAATTTGATCTATAACTGTTCAAAACAAGATGGGCAAGTATTCGGCCAAATATAATAATACTTATCACCTGAAACACACGAGTTGAGTTCTTTGAACAGTGGATCAATATCATCTCTATCACAACCGTACATGTAATTCAAATGCATTTATAATTACAATATCATCTATGTACATACGCTGATGTATATTACGAGAAAACCTTAATACAATATTATGTTTTGGGGACTTGTACTATATAATTAGTTTCCTGGGTCAGTCCAATTCAAACACGTTAGTTTGCAGTTTTTTTCTGAGCATTGTCAATTCGCAGTTTAGAAAGAAAAACATCAACTTGACTCGATTTTTATGGAGAGAGAGAAAGACATGGGAAAAACAGCCCATACCTCCAGGGTTAAGTGAGTTAATTTTCATATATATAGCCCAAATTATGGCAGAGGGACGAAGCCCTCAAAAAAAATTATGGCAGAGGGAGTAAAAGAATCATAGAATCCTCTGGAACTCGTGATACAATGTGGACAGATAGAAAACACCTCATAACCCTTGTGTTAGGTGACCTTTAGTATACGTAGCCCAAAACAGCTTATGTTACGATTCTATACATGTTACAGAACAGGTATATACATCTAATAAATTTCTAAAAAAACATCTAATAAATTTCTAGAACCTCAATCATGATCTGATAGTATCCCGTATACAAAGATGTGCTAAATCAAAATTTCTTTGATCTTCTGTTGCAGGCTGGTCGCTGACATTCCGGCGACGACTGGAGTTTCTTTTGGTATGTACTGTACTGCACATACGAGCTAGGACTAGGAATTAACCAACACAGGTTGATTCCTATTTGTACCTGCTAATGCCGGTCATTGGCCATATTCTTGGTAGAACGCGCAGGGACTGAGATTGTGTGCTACGAGAGCCCACGGCCGGTGCTGGGAATCCACCGGATGGTGTTTCTGCTCTGCCAACAGCTCGGCCGGCAGACGGTCTACGTACGCCCCAGGGTGGCGGCAGAACTTCAGCACCTGCGACTTCGCCGAGCTCTACAACCTCGGCTTGCCGGTCGCCGTTGTCTACTTCAACTGCCAAAGGGAGTCCGGTGGTGGGAGAAAAATGTGAACTCGATCTGGGTGAAATAAGATGATGGATAATCCGGTATATATCGTATATACGTGTGACAACATGGAGAAAATTAAAAAAACTGCAAGATGTCCTGCTTAAAAAAATAATAACTCCAAGATGAATGAACTATATATAATGTGTCTGACTAGTTCAGTTGGTCCATATGCTAGCCTTCGATTTCATTTGGGTGGAGTGTATATTTGATATTATTTGTCCCAGATTGGCGCATTCTGGCGCATATTCGATAACTTTGTGTACTAATTAGTTTATTTATATATAAAGCAAGCAATATTATGCATAGAGGGTTCAGCCACATCAGTCAACATGATTACTGATTTACTGTCTCTTCTTGACATCACAAAAGAAGATGTCTGTCTCTCCTTTATGCTTACTAGCGCATTTTACTGCTGTATAAGCTAGTCTGTGACTCATCTGTCGGTCGGCAGAAGGTCAGTTGACACTGGAGAGCCCACCCAACGGCCTGCTACCGGCCTTTAATCGAACAGCCCATGCGCACACAAAAATAGGCCCAAGTTAGCGCAACTCGCGGGGTAGGTCGGCCCGGCGTACTCCAGAGTCTATGCTTCATCATCAACCGAAAGAATCGAGTAAAAATCAGAGCAGAGACTCCACGGCTCCATCTCGAATAAGAGCAACTTAAGGTACAGATCAAAGATTAGTAACACTAAGAGCATAATTACTTGCATCCGAGTTATATGCATTCTATACTGTTCTATATATATAAGGTCTGAGTGGACATGGAAAGATGATCTGTCGTATCCTGCAGCCTGGGTAGGCCAGTCGTAGCATGGCAGCAATCGGATTTTTTTTATTTTTAATCCCTTTTTAGTCAATATTTTAAAAATCATCATGAAAAAATATTTGCACGCCATGTCTCCTTTGATTGCGCTAAACCTTTTGGCGCGACCAAACCACTGTGCGATAAACTTTCCACCGTGGCAGCCAGGGTTGATCGGGGCTAGCGTGGCGTGTGGGTGCCCACCCTATCGCGCCACATGCATTGGTCCGACTAGTCTATCGCGCTAGCATGACAACTCGATATTATGACATGATCAATGCCATGCCAAGAATCCAATTCTCATTCCTACTGTAACCTAACGGTTTCTAGGTGAACCCTGACATGGTGGCGAGCTGGAGAGCGCGGGTGTCCAGTACGTTTGTCGGCACGGACGAAACCGGAGACAGAATGGAGGTAACGAAGCATCATGCAGTGACGCACAATGTTTCTTGCAGAATGGTTGTTGGCTGTTCAGCACGAAGATCTCACTGCATGCTGGGCACTGAATTTTCTGCAGATACCGGAGCTGCCTTGGCACTCGTATTTTGTGGGCGCCCAGTTCCATCCAGAGTTTAGGTCTAGGTCAGGCAAACCTTCACTATTCACGGGTAAACGATGAACCAATCTTCGATGTCGTTTTTGCTGGTGTTCTGCTGTTGTGTTGGTGTGTGCTCTTGCTGTGAGTGTGTTGTTGACGGAGGTCTGTGAGTAGTCCTAGTCGTTGTCGACTATTTGTCTTCTCTATCAATCAATATATAAATTGTTGCAGTGATGCCCGATTAACAGGAATATATGGATTGAAACGTGATGATGATCGTACTTGTTGATTTCAGGGCTGATACCAGCATCGTCAGGGTTACTGGACGCCGGCATGCTGCAGAGCCCTGCTGGGCTTGAGAATGGGAACGGACCTGTTCCGATGAAGGTCGCGTCCGGTGCAAGCGGGGGTGGCTATACGAACGCGAGTGGCCTCGATGAAGGCCTACATGGCCTGCACGTCTCAGGAGCAGCACCAGCACATTAGTAGTACTGTGTCTACTTCTTCGACTTCTTGTACTGTCGAGGTTCTGTGTGCGTGCTTGGTGGTCTGAACTTTGAAGTGTGCGAGTTCCCTGAACTCTGGTGCTTTATCGTCAACATAATGCATTCCAATATTTCCAACAAAATTACAAATATATCTCTATCAAAAGTTATAGAAACATGTAATAATTGCACCTTGAAAACAGTGAAAGTGGCAAAACACGGCAAAACAATAGTAGTGCTAGGTGGTCCATAACCTAGCTAAAAGTGCATTTATTGTGAGATAAATTTAAATGCTCGAAGTATACTGTATTTATCTTAGGACAGAGGGAGTAAACATATGGTATCACGAATCATTTTAGATTTATTCAATGACACTACGTGATCTTTATCTTTCGAAATATTTGGAAGGAACAGAAAACATAGGGTCTTTAAAACCTAATCGTGTGTAGTTGACATAAAAGTGACATTGCAGGCGAAGGAGAAGGACATTTAGACTATGCATGTAGTCCGCATCTCTAGTGACAGAGCTAGAGTAAATCCGAAAAAAGATGCATAGCTTTATGATACATGTAGGTGCAAATATGATGAAAAGATAGTTCTTATCATTGTTTTTTTAACATGGATGTGACTGCACCCACCAAGCCCATGTTTAGTTCCTCCTAAACTTCTGAAAAAGGCACTATAAAAAAGAAGATTCTCCGTCATATCAAACTTGCGGTACATGCATTGAGTATTAAATATAGACGTTGCTTTAACTTTATGAGACGAATCTTTTAAGCCTAATTAGTTAATGTTTAAAAAATAATTTATAAATACAAGCGAAATACTACAGTGCTATAAAAATTCTGGCATCTCCTAATTTTGGGAACTAAACAAGCCTCAGCTCCATCTGCTTACCCTCCTCCGCTGCACCGTAGTTGCCGCCGCCACCATCGACATGACAGGGGGGGGGGGGGAGAGGGAGGGAGAGGATGGAGGGACTGGGCCCTGAAAGCTATATATATAGACAAGGCTTGATAATTGATTTTAGATAGGGACTGGGCATGCGAAGTTTGGGATTGGTTCCTAGTTTGTCGGGTATTTCTAAAACCAGACCTGAAGTCAAAAGCCAAACATCTCAGACATGAAAGCCCAAGCCGAAACCCAAACAAAAAGAGATTTCAACTCGGTTCGGCATGATTTTTGGTTTTTGTCTAAAAGGTGCCTAGTCCTTATATAGAGTTGGAGCCGGGTTTGCAAAAAAAAAAATGTCTTGCTGCGAGCTCACGAGCACCGCCCATGACCTACCATGCAGGTCATCGGCCACTTATTACTATCCATGTCTAGATATACAGTGTAATAGACTAGCCATGAATTTTACTCTATATATATATTATGTCATTATATATATTAAGACCTACGTATCTAGATTATAGTGACTTACGATATATTATATTATGCCTAGAGATATAAATTGCATCTAGCTAGATTTGACGGAGTAAACTAAATAGATAAGCCGGTGGCTGTACGGAATGGAACAGTAGCTGATCTATGCATCGCTATATATGACCACCTCGCCAGGCCGGGCAGAGCTCGCTCGGCGCGATCGAGTGCACGCACGGACGCGTAACGTGGCAGAACCTTCTAAATCATATGGTTCATATGTATTATTATTGTCTAAATAGACTCTAAATAACCATGAATGTATTTTATAAGACTTAAAAAGGTCTATCGGGTAAATTCTGAATTATCCACGATTCTCCGAGCAGGATCAATCATTATAAAGAGACATTGCAGTATTACGACAGTTTATACAAATAAGATATATCAGAGTGAAATAGCGGAAGGATTATAATAACATAAGTTTACAAACTATTTAGTTTCTCATCTTATAAACCATAAGTTGGATTATAACAAACCATGGTAGTAGTGGAGTAGCAATATAATTTATTACAAAACCTTGATGGTACGCTCTGCCCAAGAGCAAGATAGCCTATTCATCATCACTCTCCGCAACGACTGTCATGCAGCAGGGTGCAAAGCAATCCTACGCATGGGGCTCACCTGCAACAAGGGTTCAACAAACCCTGAGTACAAAAGTACTTAACAAGACTGACCCGATAAAAAAGAGGGGTGAAGACTCAGAAATACAGGTCAGAGGGACGAGGTAAGGCTGAAAGGTCGAGATGGCGGACTAGAGGGGGGTGAATAGTCCTTTCTAAAACTTATCACACCAGCTAACCGAAATAAATACGAAATTAAAACTATCGGTCTAGCCAAGACTTCACCCCTCTAACTATAACTCTAGATGCACCTTGTAAAAGATCCTACACAAGAAGACAAGGTGCCAAACTAGCTGGTGCCATTCTAATCAAGTCTAGCTTGCAAGGTCACACAAACCTAAGCAACTAGTACTTTATCAAGCAAGGGAGCACCTACACAATTTTAATGAGCAAAAGCACAAAACCAACCTAAGTTCACTAGATGCTCAAGGACAAGGATACACAAGCCAAACCCAAGAGCTCAAATTACTTAGCAACACATACTAAGTGTCGTTACCCAGGAAATGGGTACCCCAAACCCTTGGTTTGGGGGACTAAATCCCCGCAAAATCAGCAACACGAACCCTCCAGTGACCTTCCACGAATAACGTTCGAAGGCCCGCAGGCTAAAGCATATTGGGTTGACCCACGAACGGACTGCGACGGCCCAAAGCCAAAGCCTGCTCGAGGGGCTACCGAGCGGACCAGGACTGTACACTCGAGGGTACAATTCGGGCTACCCCTCGAGGACGGAACTTCGCCCGGCGAACGAGCCTGCCCTCGAGGACGGAATCTCGCCCGGCGAACGAGCCTGCCCTCGAGGACGGAACTTCGTTCGCACGAATGGGCAGCCCTCGAGGACAACGCACTCTTCGGCTACCGACTCTCCCGTACGGATTCGGGCGCATTTAATGCGTTTTACCTACCCCCGCCTAACCGTATGGCCACAGTCATGGTAACAGTCATGGGAGTGGCGGTCAAATCTTGCTTTTACTGCCCATGCCCCGGAATCCCGCGGATCGTACTTTGCTGTTGCACCATGCCGAGCACTGTGCCTCGTCCAGCACCCCCTCGAGACGTATGAATCAGCGCATTTCCCGCATTTCTCGGGATTCGACCTTATCTGGTGAGGCTCGACCCCTTCGACTCGACCCCCTCGACTCAAGCCAAGTCCTCGATCGCTGCCCCTTGACTCTGTCGGACGAACCCTCGAGTGGGACTCCAACGACTCCGGGCTGCACTTCAACAACTCCCGACGCGACGGCTGCAGAGCCTCCATACCGACGTACATCACTACAGCAGCACCGACGTGATCGGCCTCAACGCCATGCGTCACCGGCCATGCGAACGCTAAATATATGTACTCATGTGCCCCTCCTTCACCTATAAAAGGAGGCGACAGGACGTTAGAAAAAGAGGACCCGAACGACAGGATCCAGAGCATAGAAACGCTAAGTCTTTAGATCATAGAACAATACCATGAGACAGTGTAAGGTCGAGAGCCAGGCGTCCGAAACGCCCAAGCTCCAACTCACGCTCCTCACACCTGCTTGTATTTTCCCCTTTACTAGCACTTCGGTGCAAGATAACACGAACTATCCTCCCCCC
>CM041634.1:2711823-2728014 GCA_023333625.1 Bothriochloa decipiens | reverse complement strand
CCCCCCGCTGGACGTAGGGCCTTCTTTGCCCGAACCAGGATAAATCGTCGTGTCCTTCTTGCATCACCCACCGGATTAAGGGAGCACGCAATTACAAATATTACTCATTGGAGTTAACCCCTCGAGGGTCGAAACACTGACACTAAGCAAAGCTACTAATTAGACTACTCAAGCTAATTAGTCACACAAGAGATACTTCTATGCTACACAAACTAGAAGGTAACTAGATAGCTACACAAGCCAACTAATTGCAAGAGCAACAATACAAGCACAATATATATGAATGCAAATACAAGCTTGTGAAAGAGATTGCAAACCACCGCGAAGTGTGGACACAAGATGACACGGTGATTTTTACCTAGGTTCACTTGGTTGCCACCAAGCTACGTCCTCTTGTGGCGATACACTCACTTGGAGGTTCACACACTAATTGGCATCTCCTAGCCAAATCTCGCAGCCGGGTGCGCCGTGTAACCAACACAAGATGAGGATCCTCCAAGCCACGAGCTCAACTAGAGTAGCCAATTCGCGACTCCCGCGGGGAAGGCTCAAGTACCCCTCACAATCTCTTCTCTGGAGCACCGCACAATCTCCTTGCGTGCTTCGACGGAGTCTCTTACCACCAAGCCGTCTAGGAGGTGGTAACCTTCAAGAGTAACAAGCCCACTGGCTTGCAACACGAACATCTAGTGCCACACGATGCAAATCTCTCTATGCAACACACTAGAATCGCTCACTCACTCGATCAGATGAACACTATCAAGCTCAAGTAAGTAGAGGGCTCTCCAAGCATTCTCCAACGAAGACACAAAGTCCCCAAGGTGCTCAGCTGTCGCCCAAGGCCGGCCACCATCTCTATTTATAGCCCAACAGCTCAAACTAACCGTTGTCCCCTCGGGCACCTCAACCATGAGCGCCGGACGCGTCTGATGGAACCGCCGGACGCGTCCGGTGCTTCATCTTGCGCCACGTGTCGCCCACGTTCAAAGTCAACCGTTGCCTTCCAACGGCTACTTCTCGAAACGGCTCAGATCAATGCGCCGGACGCGCCTGATGGAACCGCCGAATGCATCCAGCGCGTTCACCATCAGCGCGTCTGGCCGTTAGGCCACGTCGGACGCTGCAGCTCCACAGAGCGCCGAACGCGTCAGGGCTGCATCCGGGGCCTCAACGCCCAGCGTCCGACGCTTAGAAATACTGCAAATCAAGCCGTCGTTGATGCTAACTTCGCCACCTTTGCTCATACATGCTAATCAACAAGTATACCACCTTGTGCATGAGAATTAGCATGTTTTTACCAACCAACTTGCATCCGACGCAATAGAAAATAGCTCTCTAATTTTCCCAAAAGCGCCGAGTGTACCAAACCCAACTCAACCCAGCAAACACCTCCGCCTTTGCAAATGTGCTAACCACCACCAAGTGTACATCACCATGTGCATGTGTGTTAGCATTTTCATAATTATTTTCAAAGGATTTTCTCTTGATCTGACAACGCCACTCGATCCTAGCATGTCGCAATGTTAGATCGCTCAAGTGGCACTAGATGACCAATATGCAAACCAATTTTCCCCTCTTGATAGTACGGCCATCTATCCTAAATCCGGTCAAGCTCTTCTCTACTCAACCTTAGACCGGTGAAATGCAAAGCCCTAGGTTATACCTTTTCTTTGTGCTTTTCCATTTCCTCCATCGCCTCCAAATGTGCAAGTGCAACACATGCACCAACATGATCATCAAATGATGTGGTCCACTTCATATCATCATGCAACCTTCTTGGTCCATTGATCTTGACCTCACTTGCTCTTCACCGTCTCATGGTCCATCGGCACCAAGTCTTGCTCAAGCTTCACCGTCTCATGGTCCATCGCTTCAAAGACTTGACTTGTCCCTTACACATCCACCGGTCCATCAAGCCAAGCCTCATCTTGATCTTCACCAACTTGGTCACATGACTCCATGTCATGTCACATATGCAATAAAGCTCCTTCATCATCACATATGTGAGCAATGTAACAACATCAAGCCCTCCATGGCATATGTTGCCCACACACATGATCTTGTGAACTAACCCCTGTGTATCTCAATCATAACACATGTTAGTCAACTTAAGTTGTCGCTCAATTACCAAAACCACACAAGGACCTTTCAAAGGCTCGCAAGAAACAAGGACTTTTTGCAGAAAAGCTCTTGAGGATCAAATTTTAACTCATCATTAGATATAACAGAAAGTAAAGTTGTTTTGCTCTAGCTCAAGATTACCAACCACTTTATTTTGATACCTTATCATCATTCAAGTTGTTACTACGATGATGAACACTGATCGAGTCTTCTTCTCCGAGAAGCAACGGCGATTCGAATCCATTTATATACCCAGCTAGGACCCAGATCTCGATATACATGAGGCTCCAACCAAAATGAATACCAGACCATACAATATACTTGAGGCTCCAACCAACATGTATACCGACCACATGATACACATAGGACTTTCGACCCATAGTGTATCGATATACGTGGGACTCAAACCCACGTATGTGGATTTTCTAGTTTCTCGATATCACCAGTTCAACATCGGATGGGACCTAGGGCATCAACAGACGAAAACACTACAGAGGGACTCCTTTCCCAATGCAAGTTACCGGTCTGGACTCGATTTATTAACTACTATCATGATTTCACAGATAAATCCATACTCATCTTTTTTATTCTTTTACTTTTTGAAAATCTAACTAATTAGGCAGGGCTAAGCATTACTATGCATTTTCCAAAGAACAGGTAACAAGGAATATGGAAGTAAGACAGATAATGCAATTGGTGGGTTATCACTCAACTCCTATTACTTAATGCAACATTTCATAACTGAAGCGATAAAACTTTTATAAAATAAGAGTAGGGTTTGAATGCATCCGGGGCTTGCCTTGATATTCAGGGTAGACGGTCTCGAGCTCTGGATCAACTCCCAGCTCCTGAGTCTGCTCTTTCTTGGGATCTGGTGTGACAACGTTAAACTCTCCATTAACAGAAGCTACACGATAACATGATATGTTTCAACATGATGGAATAATAAACATGATGCTCGATGGATGCATGACCAGATTAAAGATTTGAGTACAACTTTCCTTCACGATAAAGTTGCAAGCCAACAAAACTTACTAAGTTCATTAAGGTTAACTACTTCATTAGTGAAGTTTATTAAACACATAAAATAACGTTGATTAAACCCTAATGACATGATTAAGGTAGGCTTAAATAATTAATTAAAGTGCCAAAGGTTATTAGGGTTAATGACCCAAGGTTATCAATCAATCCCAAAGTCAAACAACCCTATAATGATTAATTATGATTAAAAGGGTTAATTAATTATTTAAAAGCATAAATTAAAGTCATAAAATTAAAGTTGTATAAATGTGCTCAAATTTTTTTGAAAAGCTCTTGGTCTAATTAGATGGCAAAACAACTTTCAAAAATAAAAACCAATTATTTTATTTATTAAAAATCATAGAAGATGCATTTTTCAATTAAAAGACTAATTTTAACTTATGCAAAAAGTACTCAAACTTAGCATTTCATATTTTTCCTAGGTAGAGGATATCGTAAAGAGCATACATAAAAATTTTTAGAATTTTTGGAGCTATACATGAATTACTATGATTTTCCAAAGAAAACAGCATTTAAATGTTTTTCTAAAAAGAAAAAAGGAAAAAGGGAATTCTTTCCCCGACGTTGACTGGCGGCGGCCGGACTTTGACCGGTGAGAACTCGCCAACGGCGAGGTCTCCGGTCGCAAGACTTGGACCAACGAGCTCTGCGCGACGAGGCGAGCCTAACCAGGTAGCTAATGCGGCGGCGGAGCTCCGAAGCATGGCCGGCATCGGCCATGGCGACGCGGCGGCGTGCGGATGGCGGCGGCAAAGCTCCCCGGATCTTTTCCGGCGACGGCGAGGCTACCTATGTGCCCTACGCGCTCACACGGATGCGATGCGCACGCTAAACGGTCCAGTGCAACACCTAGCGACGGGGGCAACGCGCGTGGCGGCTGCGGCAGAGCAGGGCACCTACGGCGAGGCGCTCGGCCGGCGGCTACGGCGTGGTAGAAGCGAAAATGGAGGGCACAGAGAGGTACGGAGGCTCACCATGACTTCTATTATGAAGTTAATGAGGTGGGGGACGAAGCGGAGCACAATCTGGACGGCGACGATGGCAACGGCGGCGAGCACCGATGGCTGGCAACGACGTTCCGGTGCGTCCAGGGCAAGGCTGTGAAAACGGTCGAGTCGACCATGACCACGGCGTGGAGGCAAAGCCAAAGCTCAAAGAAAAGCAACCCGAGACTCACCATGGCGGGTTGTGGCCGCCGGAGCGGCTCACGACGGCGGGTGACCGGACCTGAGGAAGACGATGGCGTGACGGCGCTACGGGCGACCTGAGCGAGCGCGAGCTGGTGTAAACAAAACGTAAGAGAAAAGCGGAGCTAATGGCTGGATGGGACGGCGTGCGGTAGAGCGACGGCGGCGATTTTTGCCGGCGGAGGACGATCGTCGGCGGTGGCGGCAGGGAAGAAAAAGAAGAGACGGACGGGCGACGCGACTACGATGAAGTTTCGGGCGTCCAGGGGTGAGCTAGCGGCCGCGGCAAGCCGGTATGGGCGACGGTGGACGGCGGCGCGGCTTGAAAAGCCGGCCATGGCGGTAGCCCATAGGCCCTGACACTATTCATCCCTCCATTTTAAACCCTAGATTGAATTTTCTAAAATTACTTTTAAAAAGACATAAGAACTTGAAAATATTCAAGAATATCATTTGCATAACTTTTCAAGAGCTACATGTTTCATTTAACAAACATTTTTAAATTCTGCTTAGTTTTTGAAATTTGAATTTAAATTCAAAAGGGAAATAAAACCCTAGAAACAAATATTTGAAATTACTTGAAAATGCTCAAATCTATGAAATGCTTAACTTTTCAAATCAAATATTTTTTGATATACAAAATTTTCTCAGATAATGCATAATTTTTGAATTATGGTTTTAAAATCAAAAGGGGACAATGCTAGAAAACTATATTTTTAAATTCATTTAAAATTCTTTTTGGAAACTTGAAAAACTTTGAATACCAACTTTGTAGCTCTTATCAATATCTATAAACTATCTTTTTAGAGTATCTACAAATTCTATATAGATTTTGAATTATACAAAAGGGAGTTAAACCAGCTTTTTAAATAAAGGGTTTTTAAAACCGAATTCAAACTCGATTTGATTTTTAAATTAATTGATTGGTCATTAGTGATCATAAACATCATCTAAGGACATTTTTAGGTCAATGACCCAATGACACCCTTGGTTGACCAAGTTGACTTTTGAAAAACATTTTATAACTTTTAATTTGAATTTAGATTTGAATTGCAAGACTTGGGAATAAGCTTTGAAATCCAAATTCAACTTCAAATGTAGAAATCATTTTTAAGGGTTGGACTTAGATTTATACACTATGCTTGACAATAGTGTAAACACGGTTTACACCTCAAGTACTAGAGTATAAACTAAGTATTTGAGATGTCATTCGAAAGTAGAGTTTTACGATTGCATGTGACATAATATTTTAAAAATACAAACAATCTACGAAATGTAAACTTGTTTTAGTTGATTCATATCAAGGTTGATCTAAACATAAATGCTTTATAATACATATGATGACATGGTAGATTTTAGTTGATACACGAGAAAGTTGGGGCGATGTGTGGCCGGGCGTGTGTGCTGCTAGTTGGTCCTTGGCCTGCCAGGCTCCCTTGTCTGATGTGGTACTCCTCCCTGCCCGCACACGACACGTCGACGCCCCATATATTCTTGGTACTACTAGCA
This sequence comes from Bothriochloa decipiens, assembly GCA_023333625.1. Lineage (NCBI taxonomy): Eukaryota > Viridiplantae > Streptophyta > Magnoliopsida > Poales > Poaceae > Bothriochloa > Bothriochloa decipiens. The sequence goes on along the minus strand of CM041634.1, from coordinate 2,722,156 downwards.
CCCACTAGTATACCGCGCCGCAGCGAGCGGCTGCATGCATGGCCGGGCGGACGTGTTGCCTGCAACGCCAGCTGCATCGTCGTCGTCGTCCCCGATCGATCGCTTTAATTTGCACGAGTGGTGGTTCTGCTTCGTATACGTACAGTACGTTGTAAACGTGGCCCACATCTGCTACACGTTTTTACTGTAGACATTCTGATGCGACCGATGCGCGCAGTGCGAGTCTCTCTCTGCTACACGTATTATTATTTTACCGTACCGTACTGTACTGTACCTCATGATGTGTCACGGTAACCTGGAACATATACACGAAAGGACTTGCATGCATCCTCATACAAACTAAGAACCGTACGTGATGAGATCGATCACTATGCTAATCTGTACGTGAGTGAATTAATAATGTCTTTACTATGTTTGACACGACTTAAAACAACTAGCAGACATCGACCATAAGGGGGTTCCAAGGGATCAGGCTTGAGCTCCCCTTCCGCCCCATTAATTGCTAGATCCACCTCTATTATTAGCCTGGCATTGTAACTTTCGTCAGATCCTTCGACAACATGTCTCTACCGTTCGTTATTGTGCTCATTAAGTGTAAATTTTGGGTGGTAATGTTTGGCGTATATTCTACTCCCTACGTTCTAAAGTGTAGTTTATTTTAATTTTTTTTAGTACATGTATTTTACTATATATCTAGATAAATAATATGTTTATAACACTTTAGATACATAGCAAAATATATGGACTAAAAAATCAAAATTACAACGAGTAGCATGCAGATACCAGGCCCCCCCAAATACCCACTTGACCACAATGATCGTCCAATCATCGTCGTTCTTTGTGGTCCTAAATACAAAGTGCAAAATAACTGTTCAACGACATTCATAGTTACCTATCAGATAAAAAATGATAACTATGCCTTAATGGTCCATGTCAGTCGACCACCACGGTACCCCTCCTCCAAATTTGCAAACCCGTGTTTTTCCCTTCTACAAACAAACAATAGGCACATATATACATCTAGAGACTCACGTACTCACATTCTAACACCTACCGGTGAGCACGTTGTCTACCACTTAAAGAATACCGATGAAAAATGTGTGTGCCAGTCCATGTTAAGTTGGAGACATATATAAACTCAAGTGAGCAAGTCGTACCGAGAGCTAGTTTCCTATGTTAAAATGCTTCCTCTGTCACAAAAAAAAATATAGTTCTAAGAGTTTGGCCAGGGTCAAAGTTTTTTTTTGATAGAGAAAGTAGGCTTCAAGTTTGTTAGTTTCAATGAAGTTTTTTTATTTATTGGAGAAAAATGTGGCAAAACTAGATTCGTTTTGAGATTATTCTTTTGGTAATGTTAGATATATTGTAACGGGTCACGTGTCTAATCTAATCTAATCGATCTTGGATAAGAGAGCGCACACATGATTAGCGCATAATAAGATTCATCACCCAACGACGAGACCAACGTAACACAAGTCCAGTCATCTAGTTAACTGGGATAGCATGTCCATGTTGAAAGAGTATGGAGGAGTAGGGACTCCTAGTTTAAGAGATCTCAACATTTGTCTATTAGCATCTTGGCTTAAAAGGTACAATGTAGATAGGGATAAACTATGGAAGCAACTTATTGACTACAAATACAAGGCTGATAGTCCAAATATTTGGAGTACTTCTACTATAGGGGTTTCTCAGTACTTTAAGGGGTTCATGTTTGATGCTAGAGCTGCCAAATTTGGCTATAGCTAGAAAATAGGCAATGGGTAGAGGTTAAATTCTAGGAAGATGACTGGCTGGGTAACTCTAGTCTGGCAATACAATACTGGGAGATTTATGTTCTGGTTAATGGCTGATCTGTGGGATGGGAGTAATCTGAAATGCACTTTAGAAGAACTGTAGATTAGAGGTTGATGAATTTATGGCTAGAAATTGTCCAATTAGCTTCAACTATTACTTTCTCAGAGGAAGAGGACTCCCTGATCTAGCAGTTTAACTCCAATGGGATTTACTCTTTGCAATCTTTGTATAAATTGTGAATTTTAGAGGCATTTGTTCTGCATATGCCCTTCGGTGTGGAAGTTAAAAATTCCATCAAGGGTGCAGTTCTTTCATTGGCTACTGTCCAAAAACAAAGTGCTCACTAGAGATAATCTTAGTATTAGAAAACAGTTGGATGATGTTTCATGCATGTTCTGTTCAAAACCTGAATCTATTCGTCACCTATGTTTTGAATGTGTAGTTGCTAAGCAAATGTGGTGTTGCATCTTTGAAGCCTGTGATAGAGTAGTAGGTGATGATTTTATTTCCATTGGTCAGATGTGGCTTAGTGATAAAAATTTTTTAGTTGACTATTGCTATTGTGCGGCTGCCCTGTAGGGGCTTTGGAAGCTAAGAAATAGTATTTGTTTTCAGGGCCATATATGGATAGATGTTAGAAGCTTAGTGTTGAGGATAGTGATCATGCTTCAATCATGGGTCATCTTGTGCCCGGAGAGCAAGAGAATTAGCTTCGCGGAGAAGGTGAACAAGCTAAAGGATATTGCTTTGAGACCAATCAGAATTGGTGGATGAATCAAGGGATGAACAAATGGGACTGTTTCATGTACCAACATGCGTATGATGAAGCCTGTTCCCTGCCAGAGGAAGCGATGGAGAAGCTATCAAAGAGTTATGAAGATATGCGTGATGGACTGGGCGAGAAGTGGTTTGATCTGAGAAACTTGAAGTCGGTGTAGATGTCTTGTTACTCTTTTTCTTATGCAATGTCCCAACTTTGAGCTATTCTTGTGATGGTGATGTAATTTGAGCAAGTTGCTCCAGCACTTTTGGGTAGACATGTCCGACCTGAGCACCGTAAAACTTTAAACTCGTGATGTCTTTGCAATGCAATAGACAGGGGCTCGGCATCTTAAGGCTATCCGCACTCGTTATACTCTATATTCATCCTTTAAAAGGAATATCCTGTCTGGCCTGGTCATCGAGATTCCATACTCTATACCAGTGTTTCCCACACCCATCTGTACTTTATATCATCATCTATACTAGGGTGGGACCCACACATCTATTTTTTCTCTTTTTTTACTCTCTCACTACAAGAATTTTTTGACAAAGCCAGTTCGTCATTTAATGTACTGTAATTGTCATAAAAAGTCCTTTGTGACGAAAAAGCAATCGTCATAAGGTCGTCACAAATTGACCGACATAAAAAGTCTACGCGTGACGAAAAGCAAAAACCGTCATATAAAGTTTGTACCTTTTATGACGGCGGAGATGATTTCGTCACATATTGTTGTTTAATGTGACGGTTAGTTTCGTCGCAAAAAGGTTAGTCAACGCGTCACATATTGTACATTTCGTCATAAAATAGTAGCCCGTGGTTCCTCTTCACATGATTTTGTGACAAAATGTTTCGTCACATATTATTTTGTGACGTTGATGTTTTGTGACGATAGGTGCCGTCACATAACAGAATGTGACACTGATTTAACGTCTTGTTTCGTGGGCTGTGTGGTACATCTTAGGTAGTTTTTTGTGACGTAGGCTGGTGTCATATTATATTATGTGACACACTAAAAGTGTCTTCTTTTGTGTGGTGCGTGAGGCAGTTTGAGACGCTTGTACTCGTCACAAAATGTCATCACATTTGGTGACGAATGTCTCACATATCCTAAATTTGTCATCAGAGATCATACAAGCAGAAATGTGCATCCAGAAAACAGTAGGCATCATACAAAGCAATGCCATCACAGGCCATAAGTCACACACAGCTGAGCCAAGCCCTCATACAAGACATACATTCACATGATAACAAGTTCCTGCAACTTGAAATTCAAACATAACAGAAAGTTCATGGTTCCAGCCAACAAGTTCAAATTGTTGCAAGTTGCAACACATACCACACAGGTTCAAACAGAGGCGCACATAGTTCTGACAACATGCTCCACAAAGTTCCAAAAGACACAAGGTTGTTCTAGCAAGGTAACAGTAGCTTAGACATAGGCATTTGCTACCTCAGTCTTTTTGAAGTTTCAGGACAGCGCGCAGCAGTGCATTAGTCTCTTCAAACTTGCTACTCATTTCCTTCACCTCTTCTTGGGTTTGGCGCAGTAAATTCTGGTTTTCTTCAAGAGACGCCTGTTGAGCTCGAAGCTGTTGTTGCAATTCCTCCTGCTTCCTAGCAGCTTCCTCTCTTTCTGCATGGAGGGTTGCCTCAAATTCAGCTTGCAGGCGGGCTTGTGCTGCAGCTGTTGCGGACTGGGTAGCTTTGTGCGCTTTAGAGAGACCAAGGTTTGGAAGGAAGGTCGAGGAACGGGTGACCTGACTTAGACTATCAGCAACAATCTTGGATGGAGACTTTGGTGCCTCTCCTTCTTCTGGTTCTCTTGTCTTCTCTGCAACCATTTGTGCCTACATATATAGAATGATTCTAGTTGAAAACAAGTACACAGAACAGTGTGAAAAATTCTTTGAGTATTAGTACAGTACATGCATCAAATAATTGTGTCACTTACATAGATTTCCTCTGCTAGGGGACTACGGCCATTTTCTGGACTATTCATACATTCACCAAAGAATTCCACAGGATCTGGCTCTTCATCATTGTACTTTTCCCTCTGCATCATGTAAAGAAATAATTTACAATGTTATCCAAGAATGTAGAGTGAGTGGTGGACAAACATGGTCCCTAAATATGTTAATAGCGAGATCCCTAAATATTATGCACTATATGACAATAAATCAACCATTGACAGACTAATACAGTAAGCTCAAACTCAGTTGCTCTTGGCATTACTTAAGCATATTAGAGGGCACTAGCAGAATATGTAAGATGTAGCAGACTAGTAGAGCATGAACATCTGAGATTGTGCTCAAAATTGCAGTCAAGCTCAAAATGGTACTAGCAGACTATGCTTAAGTTAAGTGGCATCCCATCAGAATATTCTTAGTCTTGATTTGCCCTCTAATATTTAGGCACTAGCAGAATATTCTAGTTCAAAAGCACTCTGTAATTACAAAGGTACAAATATCCCTTCTTTGAACTAAATTGTTGAAAAGATAAGTATATGTACCAAGCTGTATCGATGGGCAATATAGGACCTAGATCCAGTCTTTTGGTGAAGCTGCACTTGCCCTCGGTTTACTTTATTCTTCTCACTTTTCTCCTGCACCACAAATACAACACAAAGTTTTCATTCTCAAGCACATAGTTGAAGTTGCATATTAACAAAAGGAGTTAATGCAAGGCATGGACCTGACTCTTTGGGTCACACTAGTAGTCTACTAGCTTGATCCACTCCGCTTTCCTCATCTTCGGCGGAGGTTGTTTGGCCAGCAGCTGTTCTTTTGTTAGTGTGTTGTCGAAGTACCTCTTTTTGAGGTTATACCTCTGCTGCCGTACTCCCCTCTTAACGATATCCATGCATGCAACTTTGCTTGGTCCCTCTTCATCAACTTTTACATCCAGCCTTGTCTGTAGGAACACAAATGAGTTAGTAGACTTAATTTTGTACAAGAAACTGTATTAAAGGAAGAAAGTATTGTAGGTGAGATAGTTATATCCTCACTGCCACTTTGTCAAGTACTTTTTGTACTTGTGAAGGCCCCCCATCTTTTTCATATAGCTTCCAAGATGTCCAGATAGGAAGCTGGTCTCTAAGGGCAACACCAGTTTCTGAGGCAAGCTTTGCTGCTTGAATAGGGACAGAAGGTCTCTTCTTCCCTTCAGCCACTTGTACAGGGAACCTATTTCCTCTTTTTATCAGCCTTTCTAATCCTAGACCAATTGTTTTGTTACGGACTGATTTTTGGGGCCCTGTAATTAGAAAATAATATTAAAATTGTATTCATATAGAAGTAACAATTGAAGTTACGTAATGGCGAAAATAATGCTTGGAAATTGTGTATACCTGGAACCAAGGTAGCATCTACCTCTCCTCCCTCTGTAGGACCCTCTGAAAATGTGCCATCAAATTGTTCACTGCCTTCTTTGATTTCATTGCTTTGCCTAGAGCTACGTGCACCTGGAGAGGTGTCTGTAGGAATTGGTTGTGTGATACTAGTTGTGGGCGTAGGTTGCCTAGCCGATGTAGGAGTAGGAGTTTCCTGAGGGTTTGCAACAGGCTTAGAGAAGGCTGAACTGATATGATCTGATGTAGGAGTCCTTAGCATAGGATTTGCACCAGGCACGGACCAGGCTGCAGTTTCCCTAGTGTATCTATGAGTAGTGCCTGTGGTTGGATTAGGCGCAGACAAGGCTGGACTGGCTGTGGGGTTTTTTCGAGTAGTAGGCATTGTGATAGTAGTTTGTGTGGTCTGAGTATGGCTTCCACTTGGACTGAGGTGGCCTTGCAGATCATTGACACTGGAAACGGCTGCCGGTTTGGGGTTGGCTCTCACATTGGTCTTAGTAGGCAAAGGGTGTCTCTCCCTAGGTGGACGGCGCCCAGGCGAAGGCCTTGCTGCCTGCTGCCTAGTGAGTCTTCCTGGCGTGCTCGGTGGCCGCTGGCTGGGCGCTGTCATTGATGCCACCTTTTGCTTTTTTTGGAGAGGCCTAGTTCCTGGAACCATCTCTTCTACCTGCCAAGACAAACATCCATATGATTAATTAAGAAACAAGTCATGAAGTAGATTAAATAATTGTATGCAGTGCATGTATCAAATAGACCGACCTCGTTAGCGAGGTCATCATCACATTCATCATCACTTTCAGATTGGTTATCAATTTCAGAGCCTGGATCATATTCAGTGTCAGATTTTGGTTTGTCAGTGACTACAGTCTTCGCTTTCCGCTTTTGCTTTTTTAAAACATCATTAACTTCCTGAGCTAAGACCTCAATGCCCAAAGACTTAAAAATATCCCGAATGTTCTGTACATTGGCATCCCTTTGCTGCTCATACTTGGTTTTTGTCATGTCTTGTATTTGTTAGTATGAGCTAACGCATAAAGATTAGAAACTGCGCATAAAGATTAGAAACTGGAATCAGTTTCTGTTACTGAGTAGAACAAAAAAACTAAGGAATCAGTAATTTTTCTAGAATGCTAGAAAGAAGGCAAACTAACAATAAAATGGAACAGGCTCAACAGTTTAAGAATTAGAACATGTTAGAATTCAGTATAAAGAAGTACACTAGATCATGATAGAATTCAGTACATTGTATATAAACAAGTACTTGTATACAAACAACAAATTCTTGCACATACTAGCTGGCCAATTATTAGCAGCTAAATGCCTGAACTCTAGCACTAAATAACAGATGTAGAGCTCCACTTAATCTCATGGCAAACCAACAGATAATCCAACTCAAGAAAGCACGGTTCACCTCCACTTAATCTCACGGCAGAGACAGCAGACTTAACATATTACCTTAAGTGGAGGAGGATGAAGAGTACAACCAGCATCGGGGTGGATCTGTGGATGTCGTTGGCTTGAGCTGTGGCTCTGACTTGTAGCTTGGTGGTGCCCCGGCCGGTTGCTTCCAGCTTCGTCAGGCAGCGGTGACGAACTCCGGGATGCGGGCGGTGACAGACTTCGGGGTCGATCCGTGGATGCCGCGGCGTGAACTACACCTCCGACCTCTAGCGTTGGGGTGCACGTCGTCGGTGCTTGGCACCACTAAGTAGCGAGGAAGCAGGAGGAAACGGCCATGCTTGGTGTCGCTAGGGTTCGGGAGGAGGCGACGCTAGGTTTAGGGAGGAGGGGGCGTTTGGGTTATAGAGCTGGGCTGCAGGGAGGACACACGGTGCGACGAGGTTGGGTGACGGCAGTGGGGTGGCGGCGTCGAGGGGGGTGGCGGCTCTAGGGCGGGGACGAGGGGGAGATTGGGGATTTTTTCCCCCAAGTCTTATGGGTAAGAGGATGAAGGTGCTGGGAGGCGGGTGGCTTGAGCGGGAGGCTTGGGTGGCTTGAGCGGGAGGCGGGTGGGACCCATGTGTCAGCGAGGGTAGCTGCGCGGGAGAGAGCGTCTAGCACCACCAAAAAATTTAGCCTGACGAGTGGGCCTGGTTTGTCGATGGCAGGACCTGGGCTGGGCCAAATGTTGATCTGGTGCAGCGGGTCCACTAGTCAGTGACCCATTTTTTCTTATTACGATTTCAAATGAATATTGGGGGTATTGAACGATAGAAAATGGAAACACTGTCAAAAACAAAAATGTCCAACTCGTCGACATCTACCTGGTTTGTTTTGTATATTTTTTCATTTGAACATATTTTGATAGTTTAAATGTTAAATTTTCAAAAAATTTAAATGGGGTCTAAAATTAGGGGTACTAAATGCTTTCAAATTTAAAAGTGGTGAATACAAATATTGCACATCTCATGAAGATGTACATTTCTTGTTTTGGGAGTTTGTTCATCTGAGAAAGTGACAGAAACTTTGTTCATGGAAATCACATATCTCACCTAATCATCATGAAACTCTAAGAAGGAGAGTAGAATTTATGAATAACTTCAGTACCACTTTGTCAAATGGGAAAATGGCCAAAATATAGTTTGTAGATCTTGATAAGAGCTACAATATTTGTATTCAAAGTTTTTCAAGTTTCCAAAATAAATTTTAAATAAATTTGAAAATACAGTATTCCAACACTTATCCCCTTTTCAATTTAAATTCATATTTCAAAAATTATTCAAAATTTGGGAAAAATTTCTCTATAAAAATTGTTTGGTTTGATAAGCTGAACATTTCATAGATTGGAAGATTTTCAAGTTGTTTAGAAAAATAAAAAGTAATTTCAAATGTTTGCTTCTAGAGATTTGACCCTTTTTGCATTCTTTTTAAATTTGAATTCATATTTCAAAATCTAGGCAGAATTTGAAAATGTTTCTTAAATTAAAAGTGTAGCTCTTGAAAAGTTATGCAAACTTTATTTTTGGATATTTTCAAGTTTCTATATATTTTTGGGAGTAATTTATAATTTTCGACGAGTGGCAGTTCTATAATTTTGGTGAACAGTAACTCACGCGAGTTGCTGGTCCGTTTTTGCTGGTCCGATTTGCTGGTCCGTTTTGTCAACACTTGTGTTCCTGGCCGCTCATTTGAGCTAGCAACCTCAGTGGCCGCTCGGCCACGGTCTCTGGCGACGGGCAGGCTCTCCCTGCCGCCCCAACCTTGCCAGCAACGAGCACCTACAGGCAGTCCCCTCTACCTGCTCACCCCTACCCTCACCGTGGTGGAGCTCTAGCCACCCCTCTCCACTCACCTCCCCCCTTCCTCAATAGCCCTGCAGGCAGGCACTGTGGTGGAGCTGGCCGTCCAACTGAGATCTGCTCACTCAAGAGCTCCCTCCTCCCAAGGTGAGCTACTTCACTTCGCTGAGGTACTACCGATCTGAAACAAACAAGGCAGCAAAGATGTTGTTGTTGAATCTTTTTATTACATGCTAGTACCTCAGTATCAATAGGACTACAATACCTCTCACTAGATGTTGATGTTGATTTATTACTATTTCTTTTAGTTTCCTAGGTCCAGATGGATAGAAGTTGGATTTATTGCAGTCAACCATTTTCGGCGGCCTTTTTGAGAGGTGTTCAGCAGTTCATGGAACATGTCAAATCTAGATATGGTGCAGATGAGAAGATCAAGTGCCCATGCCAAAAATGCCTGAACCATATTGAGAAAAGCCTAGATGATGTGCAATCAAAATCAATGGTATGTCTAGGTGCTATACTAGGTGGGTGCACCATGGAGAGGAAGAAACTGATGTTGGACAAGATGAAGTTGGAGCCGAAGAACATGCTATTGTACCAGAGGAGGATATGTCATGGCAAGGAGATGATGAGGGACCACTTCATGAGGTAGGAAATGATGAGGCACCACTTCATGAGGCTGCACAATCTGAAAATATCTTAGATGACGGTGCACGGGGAGTTCAGGGGTTGGTTCAAGATTTGCGTGACGCAGCAAGCCATGGCTTTGGTGGTGACTTATACAAACAAATCATGGAAGAGGCAAAGTGTGAACTTTATCCAGGATGCACCGAGGAGTCTAGGCTATCTTTTGTTATCAAGTTGCTGCATATCAAAGTGTACAATCGGATAACAACATCTGGATTCGATGCTATGCTTGAGTTGCTTTCTGGATCTTTGAAGAATGTGCCTGGAATTCCTAAGTCCTATAGGGAGATGAAAGCTGCACTTGGGAAGCTTGGTTTTGGTTATGTTTCTATTGATGTGTGTAAGTATGATTGTGCCTTGTTTTGGAAGGACCATGAACAAGCTAATCATTGCCTAGTTTGTGGTTTCACAAGATGGAAAGTGAACAAGGAGGGTAAAAAAAAGTTGCTCACAAGGTCCTCCGTTACTTTCCAATAATTCCTCGTTTTCAAAGGCTTTTCA
>CM041634.1:2692534-2706044 GCA_023333625.1 Bothriochloa decipiens | reverse complement strand
CCCCCCGCTGGACGTAGGGCCTTCTTTGCCCGAACCAGGATAAATCGCCGTGTCCTTCTTGCATCACCCACCGGATTAAGGGAGCACGCAATTACAAATATTACTCGTTGGTGTTAACCCCTCGAGGGTCGAAACATCGACAGTTGGCGCGCCAGGTAGGGGGCCGCATGTCACTAACGATTTCCCGTCATTTTTCTGGATGGGCGACTTTGTTTCACCACTTCCGTGCGCTACGGTGATCTGGTTTGGGAGCCTAGAGTTCATGACCCTCGGCCAGGGCTATGACATGACCCTGCTCTCGATCAGTGACCCGAATAGAGGTCGCGGTATGCCCCCATGCTCATGGGGGGCCGCTCGCCGGTCTCACCACCATGCTTCCACATCCAGAAGGAGGCACGATCGACACCGTCATCACCATCAACCTGAGTCGAGGATGGTTCCCGCCGCTTTCTCCTCGCCCCTGATCGGAGATGAGGAACCCCTTGTTGAGGGGTTGTCTGACCCGAGTTCAGAGGTAGAGGGCAAACCGGCAGGACCCCACCACAACTCTGACTCCACCTTCGTAGTACGCTCATCGAGGAAGCGTGATGAAGTCCCTGCTCGGTCGAGCCCGCTCCCGCACGAGCTGTTCGAGCGTCATCGGCGGCCTTCGTTCGACTTCAACAATGCTACGATGACGATCCCGACAGCGACCCACTCCAACATGAGCGCGTTAGAGGACCGCCCAGGCGCCCTTTTCCGTGCAATGACGGATGTGGGGACTGTCACATTAGCCTCCGAGGGCTTGGCCTTCGCGAGAGCGCCCGGCCCCCGGAGGTACACCGTCGGCACACTCCGATGACAGCTGCAGGAGGAGGCGCGGGGACAATTCCTCGTTTTCTGCTGCGGCAACCCCGACTCTGACTCTAATCATTGGGATCCTACCCGCGAGTGCCTCCACATCGATGGCGATGTCGACTCCAATCAGGACACCATCGATCCAGTGGCCGCGGCAGCTACCGCTGCAGTGGGAGGTGCTCTCCCCAGAGCAGAGGACCAACAACCCGACGCACCCCAAGAGGCGTGCCCCCGTCCTGGTGAGCAGGACGCACAGTTGGCACAAATTCGGGAGTTGCAGGTGAAGCTCGCCGACGAGTAGGAACGATTGCGCCTGCTCGAGCTAACCCTCGAGCAAGAGCGGCGACTGCCCGGCGGTAGAGCCCGAGCCAGGGCCCGAGAGGTCAACCGGCAGATCAACGAGGCAGGGGCACCCGAGCAACCCGCCAATCGTTACCCCCGAGCGAGCCAAAACATTATCGCGGCGGCTATGCTCCTTCGCAATATGCCCGCGCCATCCAACTCGCAAGCTCGGCGGATACAACGCGAGGTCGAGGACCTCCTCCATGTAGCTGCTGTTCAGCAAGCCGAGAGCTCAGCCTCGAGGCGTCGAAGGGCAGTCTTCGAACCTCAGGCCGAGCCCTCCCGGCCCGAAAGGGAGAGCTCGGTCGATCAGGGGGCGGCCCCCCGACCGAAGAAGAAGCCGGCCCGAGAACGTATCAACGACGACCGCGCTCCCCGCGACGCGCGCCTCGACATTGTCGAGAACCGCAGGCACAAGCACGGGGATGCCGAGGATCGAGGGTACAGCGCCCATCGTGGAGGGCGTTACGACAGCGACGAAGACCGACGGGCCCCGGAGCCACCGGGTCCCCGAGTCTTCAGCAGGACGATCCGCTGCGCCCAGCTGCCCGACAAGTTTTGACCCCCCACGAGCATCGTCAAATAAAATGGCGAAACTAATCCCGAGCTCTGGCTAGCCGACTTTCAGCTGGCTTGTCAGGCGGGCGGGGCACGTGACGATCACGCCATCATACGTCACCTTCCCCTGTTCCTGTCCAACACCGCGCGTAGGTGGCTCAAGGAGCTTCCCCCTGACCAGATTCACGGCTGGATCGACCTTGTCTGGATCTTCGAGGGGAACTTCAAATGTACCTACGTGCGTCCCGGGAACTCCTGGGAACTGCGCGACTGCAAGCAGAAACCAGGGGAGTCTCTCCGTGACTTTGCTCGACGATTCTCCAAGCTCCGCACCGAACTACCCCACATCTCCGATCTCGACGTCATTCTAGCGTTCGTTGCGGTACAACCTGCAAGGACCTAGTTCGCGAGTTGGGGCGTAACCGCCCCGACACCGTCGACGAGCTGATGGATGTGGTCACCAACTACGCGGCCGGCGAAGAGGCGGTCGGCGCCTTCTTCAGTGACGGGAAGGACAAGGGAAAGGCGCTGGCAGCCGACGACGCCGGAGGCTCGAGCAAAGGGTCGAAGAGAAACAACAAAAAGAAGAAAAATCAGCAAGGCAAACGTGAGGCTGCAGAAGATGATCTCATCGCAGCAACCGAATGCAAAAGACCTCGAGGTCCCCCCGAGGGCGCCATCTTCGACAAAATGCTCGAGGAGCCCTGCCCTTACCACAAGGACGGGGCGAAGCACAAGCTTAAGGACTGCCGCATGCTTCGAAAGCACTTCGAGCAAGTGGGCATGAAGAAAGGTGACGATAAGAAAGACCAAGGCGGCGGTGAGGGAGACAACGAGGAAGACGGAAAATTCCCCAAGTCTATGACTGCTACATGATCTACAGGGGCCCCTCGACCCAGCTCACACCTCGACAGCGCAAGCGAGAGCGTTGAGAAGTCTTCTCCGTCTGAGTCGCGGCACCTCACTACCTCGATTGGTCTGACGCGCCCATCACGTTCGACCGCGATGACCATCCGGATCGAGTCCCCAACCCCGGGGCCTATCCGTTCATCGTCGACCCAATCATCATAAACACCCGCCTCTCGAAGGTCCTCATGGACGGCGGCAGTAGCCTGAATGTCATCTACCTCGAGACCCTCGACCTCCTGGGAGTCAAGAGGTGCCAACTCCGACCTAGTGCCGGGGGATTCTATGGCGTCGTGCCAGGGAAAAAGGCCCTTCCTGTCGGCCGTATCGACCTTCCTGTCTGCTTTGGCACCCCTGCCAACTTCTGGAAAGAGACCCTCACCTTCGAGGTGGTCGGGTTTCATTTAATGTATCATGCTATCATCGACCGACCGGGCTACGCGCAGTTCATGGCGATCCCGAACTACACCTACCTCAAGCTCAAGATGCCAGGACCTAAGGGCGTCATCACTGTAGCCTCCTCCTACGAGCACGTGTACGACTGCGACATCGAATGCGTCGAGTATGGAGAGGCCGTCGAGCAAAATGCCATGATAGCCATGACCCTCGAGCACCTCGCCGACGAGGTGCCAGATCCTAAATGACACGCCGGCAACTTTGAGCCAGCACAAGACACCAAGAAAGTCCCCCTCGACCCAAGCTGCCCTGGCGAGAAGGTGCTAACAATCAGCGCCGACCTCGAGGGCAAATAGGAAGCCGTGCTCGTCGATTTTCTCCACGCGAACACTGATATGTTTGCGTGGAGTCCTTCGAATATGCCGGGCATACCGAGAGCACGCCTTGGAGATCCGGGCCGGGACCAGACCGGTGAAGCAACGCCTGCGTCGCTTCGACGAGGAGAAGCGCAGGATCATCGGCGAGGAGGTGCACAAGCTTTTGGCGGCTGGATTCATCAAGGAGGTCCATCACCCCGAATGGTTAGCTAATCCCGTGCTAGTTAAGAAAAAGAATGGAAAAATACGGATGTGTATTGATTATACTAGTTTAAACAAAGCATGTCCCAAAGTTCTGTTTCCTTTACCACGCATTGATCAAATTGTTGACTCTACTGCGGGATGTGAAACCCTCTCGTTCCTCGATGCTTATTCCAGCTACCACCAAATCAAGATGAAAGAGTCCGACTAGCTCACGACTTCCTTCATCACACCTTTTGGCATGTACTGCTACGTCACTATGCCCTTCGGCCTTCGAAACTTCGGGGTGACGTATCAGCGGTGCTTGCTCCACGTCTTCGGCGAACACATAGGCGACATGGTCGAGGCCTATGTCGATGACATCGTGGTCAAGTCCAGAAAAGTGGACGACCTAATCCATGACCTCAAAATCGTGTTCGGGTGTCTTCGAGCCAAAAACATAAAACTCAACCCCGATAAATGTGTCTTCGGAGTGCCTCGGGGCATGCTCCTCGGATACATCGTCTCCCAGCGTGGAATCGAGGCCAACCCCGAGAAGGTGGCGGCCATCATGTGAATGGGGCCGATTCAGGATCTCAAGGGCGTGCAGAAGATCACGGGCTGCCTCGCGGCCCTCAGCCGTTTCATCTCACATTTAGGGGAGAAGGCCATGCCTCTGTACCGCCTCTTGAAAAAATCCAAGCGATTCACATGGACCACGGAGGCCGAGGAGGATCTCGATGAACTCAAAGGCATGCTGACATCCACCTCGATTCTCGTCCCTCCTCGATCAGCGACATCGACTGAACCGCCCGAGCCCCTCCTCCTCTATGTCGCCGCAACCACTCAGGTGGTCAGCGCGGCCATAGTGGTTGAGAGGCAAGAGGAAGGGCGCGCCTTGCCTGTCCAGTGGCCGGTTTACTTTGTCAGCGAAGTGCTTTCGGAAATGAAAATCTGCTACCCACAGGTGCAGAAGCTGCTCTACGCCATCGTCCTTACACGTTGCAAGCTCCAGCACTACTTCCTTAGCCACCCGGTTACCGTGGTATCTTCGTTCCCCTTGGGGGAGATCATCCATAACCGAGAGGCCGCTGGAAGGATTGCCAAGTGGTCGGTCGAGCTCATGGGCGAGACCATCACCTACGCACCACGGAAGGCCATCAAGTCTCAAGTGCTGGCGGATTTCATCGCTGAGTGGACCGACACGCAGTTGCCGCCAGTCCAAATCCAAGCCGAGCTGTGGACAATGTACTTCGATGGGTCGCTCATGAAGACAGGAGCAGGCGCGGGCTTGCTCTTCATCTCACCCCTCGGAGTCCACATGCGCTACGTCATTCGCATCCACTTTGCCTAGGCGACTCGCAACTAATCATCGACCAAGTGATGAAGGCCTCGAACTGCCACAACGCCAAGATGGAAGTCTACTGTAACGAAGTGCGCAAGTTGGAAGACAAGTTCCACGGCCTCGAGCTTAGTCATATTGCTCGACGATACAACGAAGCCGCGGATGAGCTTGCAAAAATCGCATCGACTCGAGGTACCGTCCCTTCGGACGTATTCTCGAGGGACCTCTTCGAGCCCTCCATCGATTTGGGCTCGGGGGCTTGCACTACGTCCTCGAAGCTCCACCTCATGACCTCGACTGGGGCCCCCTCGACCGGGGCCCAGGTTATGGAGATCCAGGGGACTCCTCTGTCGAACCCGCCGCCGGATTGGCGAGCCCCTTTCCTCGACTGCCTCATTCGGGGAGAGCTTCCAGAGGACCGGACCGAAGCTCGTCGGATCGCACGACGGGCCAAGTCCTACGTCATCTGCGGTGATGGCAAGGAACTCTACAGGCGAAGCCCCTCAGGCGTTCTTTGGCGCTGCATTACTATCGAAGAAGGCAGAAGGCTCCTCAAGGACATACACTCGGGGGCCTACGGCCATCACGCAGCGCCAAGGACCCTCGTAGGCAATGCCTTCCGATAGGGTTTCTACTGGCCGACCGCCATTTTCGACGCCACAAACATTGTCTGCTCATGCAAAGGGTGTCAATTTTACGCCAAGCAGACGCATCTCCCAGCTCACGCCCTACAAATGATCCCCATCACCTGGCCGTTCGTAGTCTGGGGGCTCGATCTTGTGGGGCCTCTCAAGAGGACAACCAAAGGGTACACGCACCTGCTCGTTGCCATCGACAAGTTTACCAAGTGGATCGAGGCCTGGCCTATCGACAACATCCGCTCTAAACGGGTGGTCGAGTTCTTCACCGACATCATCCATCGCTTCGGGGTCCCGAACGTCATCATCACTGACAATGGCACACAGTTCACCGGCAAGAAGTTCTTGGATTTCTGCAATCGCCATCACATCCATGTGAATTGGTCCGTGGTTGCACATCCTCGAACTAACGGCCAGGTCGAGTGCGCCAATGGCATGATTTTGCAAGGCCTCAAGCCAAGGATCCTCAATCGCCTCAGCAAGCACGGAAAAAAATGGGCCGCGGAGCTGCCTTCGGTCCTATGGAGCTTAAGGACAACACCTAGTCGAGCCAGGGCTTCACCCCATTCTTCTTGGTCTATGGGTCCGAGGCCGTCCTCCCCACTGACCTCGAGTATGGTTCCCCTCGACTAAAGGCGTACAACGAGCAAAGCAATGAAGAAGCCCTCTCAAACACCGTCGACCAGCTCGAGAAAGCTCGAGACATGGCACTAATTCACTCCGCGAGGTATCAGCAGAAACTTCAACGCTACCATGACAAGCACGTGCGCCCGAGGGACTTCCAAGTTGGAGACCTCGTCCTACGTCGACGACAGAGCAACAAGGGGCGTCACAAGCTGACCCCGCCATGGGAAGGCCCATACACCGTAGCTGAGGTGCTAAAGCCCGGGACATACAAGCTGGCTAATGACAAAGGCGAAATCCTCACCAACGCATGGAACATCGAACAGCTACGTCATTTCTACCCTTAGGGCACCAATGTCCTCGTACATTCTCGCATGTTTTGTACATTTTCGCATGGAAAATATAAGAAGTACTTTTGATTATAAGTTCAAACTTGTTATTGTACATGCAAGAGGTAGCCTCGACCATGTCTCGCCAGAGTCGAGCCTCCCTCGGGGGCTAACGGGGGGAACCCCCTAAGTTCCTAAAAACACGAACGATTTTTTCGAGCATCTCCTTTCGCTTTGCAACTAAGTCAAAAACGCCTCGAACTCCCTAGGGGTCGAGGGCTGTCGAGCCGGAGCACTCCTACTCCTCCGGGCTACGGTACCTCCACTCGCTCCCCCCAGGGATACGAGCTTGCGTCGAACACTTAGTCGAAAAGCAAAAGTCAGGCGATCAGAACTCGAGCGCCTCTTCTTTCTCACGCCTCGATACGCTTCACGACTAAGTAGAAAATGCCTCGAACTCCCTAGAGGGTTGAGCTGTCGAGCCGGGAGCTCTCCTACGCCTCTGGGCTACGGTACCTCCACTCGCTCCCCCTCGAAGGATACGAGCATGCGTCAAAAACTTAGTCAAAAAAGCAAAGTCTAGGTGAAAGAAAGCAGAGAAAGCTCGAAAGTAAAATGACAAATTGCATTACGATAGATGCATTAATGTTCAAAAAGGCTTTCGAAGTCACATTGAATACAAGTTACAAAAAACTAACTTATTACATGGGCATCTTCGCCCAGCCTTGCCCTACAGGCCCGCTCCGTCGCCGCCCTCCTCGACGCTGTACCCTTCATCCACGGGGAGGAGGACTTCGTCCTCGAACAACTTCGCCAGCGCTCTCCCTGGCCTCTCGACGTCATTGATGAGCCCTCGGCATTGCTCCTCGTTCTTGGCATCGGTCTTTGAGATATCAGGAACGAAGCCTTGGGCGACCACGTTCATGTCGAAGACGAAGCCGGAGGAGACCACTGCTAGCGCCCGCTTCACGCCGGTGTGAAGCTCCTCCCGCACGCGATCACGAAGGGTGGCGTCGAGGTAGTAGATCCGGTCGACGAGCCCGGCACCCGGGATGTCTTCTTCAGCAACCTCGATGGGACCGACCTCCTCCCTGGTCCGCTTCAGCTCGTCCTCGATCCCGGCCACCTTGCCCTGCGCAGAACGACCGGCTTAGAGTTGGTGAAGCACTTCCTCCCGGCTGTTGTGCGTTTCGTGGAGGAAGTCTGACTTGGAGTAGGAACGCCTCCGCACCTCCTGGGGACAGGAAATCGAGGGTTAAGGCATTTCATACGAAAGAACTCAAAAAAACTACATATGGTCTACCCAGGGACTCACCGTGAGGTTTCGATCGAGGCCTTCAGCGAGCTCGACGCCCAGCTTCAGCAAGTGCTGTAGCCACGCCCGGGACCGCTCGACGTCCTCCCAGCACTTGACCTCCGCCGGGTCATCCATCTCGATCCCCGGAGCGCTGGAGTCGCCAAGTTCCCGGAGTATGATGCGCTCCTTGCCCCAATGTGGAAGGACCGTCTTGACCTTGGTTCACGCCAAGGACTCGATCTCGTCTACCACATCGCATGGGACGCTGTAACGCATGGCCAACTCCGCCGGGGTGCGGAACTCCGACGCGGCGTCAACATCCCTCAGCCCGAGGTCGGAAGTCGACCTCCTCGGCGAGCCAGAAGCCGCCATCTCCTCCGGCTGCTCCGTCGACGGTTGCAGCGGCTGGCTCGACGTTGCTCCTGGCGCCTTCGAAGGCAGCGGAGGTGTCGAGGCCGTCACTTCCCCCAACGCCACGTCCTATGGTGCCGGCAGGTCCACCATCGACGCATCTTCCGGTGGGTTCGGTACCGAGGCCTCCTCCGACTGCACCCCCAGTAGCCGCGAGACCGTCGACGCCTTCGACTCTATTTCTTCTTCAGCCAGCTGCTCATCCAGGGTAATCACGGACACCCATTGCTTGGGCAGTCTCGATGTCCCCTCTGGCTCCGACGTCTCGGGCGGCTGCTGTGCCGACGGGTCTAGCGGCGCCATGCCCCTCGGCGGCGTCTGCTGCGCCTGCTGATGCTGGGGCTGGCCCCTAGTTTCCTCCTCCTCTTCCTGCCGCTCCAGCGGCTCCTTCTCCCCGTCCTATCACGGCCGCGGTAGCTCCGCTTCTTGTAGGGCCCCCTGCTCCTACTTCCTCTGGGCCTCGAGCTCGCGTAGCCCCGCCGGCCAAGGTCTCCGCTCTCCCGTCGAGGGGGGAAGGGGTGTGGTCTCCTCACCCTCAAGGTCGACGATGACTACCTCCTCTCCTGGCTCGTGGCATTCGGGGGCTCCCGCCTGGGGTGCGGGTATCGAGGCCTCCGGTCGGCCAGGAGCGGAAGCTCCCGATGTCGGGGCTCCGCCCCCTGGCGCCGGGCCGAGCTCGAGGACCACAGACGACAACATCAAGGAGGCACTCCCTCCCTTTTGTGTCCTCCCTGGCTCGGAGTCGCCGCCCATCGCGGCCTTCGAGACGCTCGACCCTGCAGCAAGAGCGGAACCCGTCAGCCTACCGCGCGCCATAGCACCGAGGGCTGAGGACAACCACTTGGCTTCCCACGGAGCCAAGGGCCTCGACGTCGCACCTGTGACCGGGGCCTCCATCTTCACGGCTGCGACCACCTTGAGCCGCTTAGCTGGCGCAAGAGACGCCTCCTCGATTCGGCGCTTGGGCCTGGATGGGAAGCAGGACGGCAAAAAGCTTATTAAACTGCGCAATGAGGATGCAATGAAAAAAAGAATGGAATCAACAACACTTACCCAAAGGGGATAGAGGCCTTTCGGGTCCCCCTCGAACCGCCAACAGATCTTGAGACCCCTCCTGAAGCCGAGCTCTTCCCGGGGCTGAGGCTGCTCGGGGCCATCGGTGGGGTCGCCGCGCCTCCCTGCTCCGACGGGGCCTCCTGAGCATGGCTCTGCTCCGCCCGCACCGACGACTGAGACCGAGTTTCCCGGATCGAAGTGGGTGGGGTCCCGCCTTGAGTACGACGGGAGGGGGGGTGAACCCCCTCGAGTCGAGGCATCGGCCCGCCTTTTCCCATGCTGGCGCTCCGAGGCCGACGCCACCGACTGGGGGGCGCGCTCCTCCACCGCCTCCTCCTGCACAAAGGGGCAATCAGCATGGGAGGAACCCGACAAGATGCGGTCGAGACGCCCCGCCACCCCCTTGACATCGTCGCTGTCATCGTCAGCATCATCTTCATCTCCCTCGGACGAGGGAGACTCCTCCTCCGGGAGCCCGTCGTGCCTCTGCTCAGCACGGCGCCTCGCAAGCCTTTCGCTCTCCCGGAGCTTCTTGGTCTTCTTCTTCTCCTCTTCGTCCTTACACCGCTTTTCTTGCTGAGCGGTGAAGCTTCTTACCTAACGATCGGGAGTGTCCTCCCTCATAGGAGGCCTTGATCTCCGGTAGTCGATTCTCCCCTACACAAAAACGTTTAGTCACAGGGACGAGAGAAAGGGGGCGAAATGAAAACGCGAAAGGCACAGGTCGGGGCACTCACCAGGTCGAGGCAACCCTCCTCCGACCGCATGGGGAGGCGGTTGACGTCTTCCGCCCTAAACGAGCCCGCGACCATCCCCTTTACCCGTGCAACGACTTCCACGGTGGATGGCTTCTTGCCGGACATCCGGCACCTCTTGAGAACCTCGGGCGCCGTCGAGGGGAGCATCTCGTCCAACCGCAGCGGGCGCTCCATCAGAGGGAGCACCCATCGACTGTGGAAGGCTGAGACCACCACACCCGCCGTCAGGCCCACCTCTCAAAGGGTCTTCATCGCGGTGACGAGGGGATGAAGTCGACGCTAAAGATCTCCCGCGACACCGTACGGCCAGTTGTATGGACGCTCGGTGATAAGCCGCCCGGTGTACGGCGGGAGATAGCCTCCGTCGTTGCGAAGGTAGAACCATTGCTCGTCCCACCGGGAGTGGTTGGACATCAACCCGGTGGGGATATACTCGCATGGCTCCTCCGACCTCCCGGTCTTCAACATGAAGTTGAGGCACCCCGCTCTGACGATTCGCCTTACTCCTGGCGCCACCGGGGAGGCGAACCACTCCCCCTTGTAAAGGTGGAGCCACAGCTCCCAATGTGGCGCCATCCCGAGGTAGCCCTCACAGACAGCAGCGAAGATGGCGACGTTGGAGATGGCGTTGGGGGAGAAATGCTGGAGCTCGACGCCATAGAAGTTCGTCAACCCCCGCATGAACTCGCTCGGGGGTACACCGAACCCATGCCGATGATACTTGAGGAAGCTCACCACGTAGCCCTCCGGCGGGTTTGGCTCTTGGTGATTCCTCGACGACGCAATCCATTCCGGCCGATTCGGATCGGTGACGGGGTAGAGAAGTCCTTCTCCCACCAGCTCGTTCAGCCTTTGTCGCGTCATGGTCGATGGGCGCCAGGGTTCGGCGGGCTGGAGGATGGGGGCCATGGCAGCAGCGGCAGCACAGATCTGCTCGGTGGACACGACGGCGGCAACAACAGCACGAATCTCCTCGGCGGACGGACGACCGGGATGGTTCCCAATCGTGACTTCTCGCTCTAAGTTTTTACCCTCACGCGTGCAGGAAAGCAGGAATTCAGGAGGATGGCAAAGGTGGGGGCAAACAGCGCCTGTCCCCCTTTGTTTTTATACCCGGGAAGAACGACGGGCGGAGACCGGCGGCAGGGAAAAGGTAACTTCCCGTAATTAATGCGCTTACCTGAACCATTCACCCTCCCCTTGATCCTCGACCGGACACACACGTCACACCTCTGGCAAAGAGCCATTGCTCGGGCCCACCATGATCTCCACTACCGCATCGTTTTAGCTTCCTCCTCAAAAGGCGCGTCTAACAGTAAGAAAAATAAGCGTCACTTACCGGCGGACTCTTCCAAGAGAAGGTAATCGGGCTCTGGCCCCACCTCAAACTCTCGAGGGAGCGAAGGCCGGTCCTCGAGTGAGGGCTCAACGGTCGCCCTTGAGCACCAAAAAAAATTGGGCTCTGGCCCCACCTCAAAGTCTCGAGGGAGCGAAGGCCGGTCCTCGAGTGAGGGCTCAACGGCCGCCCTTGAGCACCAAAAAAATTAGGCTCCGGCCCTAAGCCTCGAGGGAGCGAAGGCTGGCCCCACGATC
This sequence comes from Bothriochloa decipiens, assembly GCA_023333625.1. Taxonomy (NCBI): domain Eukaryota; kingdom Viridiplantae; phylum Streptophyta; class Magnoliopsida; order Poales; family Poaceae; genus Bothriochloa; species Bothriochloa decipiens. The sequence goes on along the minus strand of CM041634.1, from coordinate 2,694,397 downwards.
AGGGTTCGACAGCCGCCCTCGAGCACACGAGTCAGGGATGACCAAGGGGGAGCCAACACGAGGCCTTGCTCAAGAACAAACTCTCGAGACCCCTTTGGACACATCCAAGGCGAAATGCTACGGACTTTAAGGAATCCCCCCGAAGGGAGGCATCGAGCCGCCGAGACCTATCGAATGGAATCGGTATCCGTAAGACCATTGCGTTTTGCTCTAATGAGACTGCCTCCGGGCCTCCTGCCGACCTCTATCGAACGAGGAACGGGCTCTCACTTGGATTTTCCAGTTACCAGCTCACTGAGAACTTCGCGGCTCGCCCTATCGAGGGTAGTCCGACGCTTCTCGCCTCACGTCCGATCGAAAGGACTTGTGAGATGAATGCCGAGGCCGACAACGCCCCAGCCGCACGAGGCTCGGGAGCTCGACTGTGCCCGGCACCCCTCGACGAAAGAGGGTCGAAAATCCCCCGGGGGCTCGGCGTCCCAACGCACCCCTCGGTAAAACACTGCGACTCCAGTTCAGGCCTGTACCCGACTGGACAAGCACCCCTCGACCAAAGACAAATGAAGCCCTCACAGGAGTCTTTCAACTCCTACGAGGCCTCGGGGGCTGCCCCCGCGGGGGTCGCTCGCGCGCCCCCCACGGAAAAATCTGAATCATGTCCCGTTTCCAGCTCTTGACCCCCTACCCGAGTGTCATCACTCGCGCAGGGGCTCGGGGGCTATTGTTGTTACCCAGGAAATGGGTACCCCAAACCCATGGTTTAGGGGACTAAATCCCCGTAAAATCAGCAACACGAACCCTCCAGTGACCTCCCATGAATAACGTTCGAAGGCCCACAGGCTAAAGCATATTGGGTTGACCCACGAACGGACTGCGATGGCCCAAAGCCAAAGCCTACTCGAGGGGCTACCGAGCGGACCGGGACTGTACACTCGAGGGTACAATTCGGGCTACCACTCGAGGACGGAACTTCGCCCGACGAACGAGCCTGCCCTCGAGGATGGAACTTCGCCCGACGAATGAGCCTGCCCTCGAGGACGGAACTTCGCCCGGCGAATGAGCCTGCCCTCAAGGACGGAACTTCGTTCGCATGAATGGGCAGCCCTCGAGGACAACGCACTCTTCAGCTACCGACTCTCCCGTACGAATCCGGGCGCATTTAATGCATTTTACCTACCCTTGCCTAACCGTATGGCCACAGTCATGGTAACAGTCGTGGGAGTGGCGGTCAAATCTTGCTTTTACCGCCCATGCCTTGGAATCCCGTGGATCATACTTTGTTGTTGCACCATGCCGAGCACTGTGCCCCGTCCAGCGCCCCCTCGAGACGTATGAATTAGCGCGTTTCCCGCATTTCCCGGGATTCGACCTTATCTGGTGAGGCTCGACCCCTTCAACTCGACCCCCTCAACTCAAGCCAAGTCATCGATCGCCGCCCCTCGACTCCGTCGAATGAACCCTCGAGCAGGACTCCAACGAAACCGGGCTGCACTTCAACAACTCCCGACGCGACGGCTGCAGGGCCTCCATACCGACATACATCACTACAGCAGCACCGACGTGATCGGCCTCAACGCCATGCGTCACCGGCCATGCGAACGCTAAATATATGTACTCCTGTGCCCCTCCTTCGCCTATAAAAGGAGGCGCCAGGACGTTAGAAAAAGAGGACCCGAACGACAGGATCCAGAGCATAGAAACGCTAAGTCTTTAGATCACAGAACAATACCATGAGACAGTGTAAGGTCGAGAGCCAGGCGTCCGAAACGCCCAAGCTCCAACTCACGCTCCTCACACCTGCTTGTATTTTCCCCTGTACTAGCACTTCGGTGCAAGATAACACGAACTATCCTCCCCCCGCTG
>CM041634.1:2681413-2692434 GCA_023333625.1 Bothriochloa decipiens | reverse complement strand
CAGAGGGAGAGGAAGAGAGATCGATTAGATAGACATACCATAGGACTCGATGTAGTTGTTCGTATTGACATCACTCCTCTGCGCTAGGGCAGCGACGGTTGAAAAAGACGCGGTGCAGCGCCGACGCCGGTGGGGCTTTCCGTCGCTGGCAGTGCTTCCTGATCGGTAGAGTTTCTCGGTGAGGGACGCTGGCGGCGATGAACCTCATTCTCAGAACCAGTGGCCCCCCACCTCTTTTTATAGGCACTATGCGACAGGGGTCCACCAGCCAAGCATTGGGCTGGGCACAACCGATCAGGGTGCAGATCAAGGGTCCAGTTGGCCGTTGGACCAACTGGTGGAGAGATCACTTCCAATATGCTCCGGGATGACCTTCGGCCACCCCACCGGCCGCAGCTCTGACGGGAGATTAGCCATCGATTTCATCGGTAATTTCCCTTCTTTCGTTTCAGCACCCACCGATGCACGTCGACTGGACGATTTGTTGACGGGGGTATGTAACGTGCACGCGCAGCTGAAGCGCTGGGGCTCCCGCTCCTGCCGCCGTCGATGGCGGCGAACCAGAGCTTCAAGCAAGGCGCGAACTTCGCGGTGGCCGGAGCCACGGCGCTGAATCGGACGTTCTTCGTGAACGACGGCGACGCAGCTGCTGTTCCTCCATATAACATCTCCGTCGGTGACCAGCTCGGGTGGTTCGACGCCATGAAGCCCTCGCTCTGCGGTTCCCCCCAAGCGTGCCGGGAGTACTTTGCACATGCTCTGTTCGTCGTCGGGGAGTTCGATTGGAACGACTACGGGTTCATGCTGCTCGCCGGCAAAGCGTTGACGAAGCGCGGTCTCGCGTGCCCGAGGTCGTCGGAAGGATCAGCGATGCCACAGAGGTACATACTACGACGCCACCAGTCAATCTGCAGGTCTCCCATCCCATGCACGAAGACAGTTAGTCTGATATCCATTGCTGCGAGCAGAAACTGATCGACGGCGGTGGCAAGACGTTGGTGGTGACGGGGCTGACGCCGCTGGGGTGCGCGACGGGGAACCTCGAGCTCTTCGCGGGCAAGACCGCCGCCGACTACGAACCGGCCACGGGGTGCCTCAAGGACCTGAACCTGCTGTCCAAGGAACACAACCTGCAGCTAGTCGCTGGCGCGGCTCGGCGCCAGGCACACCGGCGTGAGGCTCATCTACGCCGACTTCTACGCGCCGATCGAGGACTTCGCGACGTCTCACGACAGCTACGGGTTCAACGGCACCGACGGCGCGCTGAATGCTTGCTGCTGCGGCGGCGGCGGGCGGTACAACTTCAACCTCACCGCTGCGTGCGGCATGCCCGGCGTGAGCGCGTGCTCGGACCCGTCGGCGTACGTGAACTGGGACGGGGTCCACCTCACCGAGGCGGCGAACCACCGCGTCACCGATGGCTGGCTCAGGGGGCCATACGCTCACCCGCCCATTCTCGAAATCCACCGGTAGCAGTAAGCACTTGCGGTGGACATGCGCACGTTCAGTCTTCTTCTTCTTTTTCTCTGAAAAAAAAAATCTCCATGGGGCAAGGCAACCTGCATCATGATAGGCCCAAGCTCCGTTCGATTTTGGCTTCGGCACTTTCATAGTTTCATGTACTACGGTTACATCAGTATTTTCTCCTAATTTAAATTTATAGGTCGTTTTGACTTTTGTAGATACGGAGTACATGGAAAAGCTACGTAGGGACTTGGGAGTATCGCTTAGCCAACATGACCCATCATTTGGGATAGATGGTGCTAGTAAATAACCTTCTGGGGGGTTTTTGTTCTCAGAATAAATAAGAGCGCTCTAGCTTCAGACCTCTTCAGAGAAGAAACATAAGAGCAATAGACCTGATACTAGTAGCGCACAAGTTTAACAGTATGGAAGCTGGTTATATTACTATACCTTGTAGGGGTTCGCAGGATGTCAAAACACACAACACACATTTATTTGTTGCATTGAACAGAATGCCACTTTATGCCCATTTGAGAACATCCAGTATCATAGTGAACATAACTAGAAGTCGCAACATAATAATGGTTTTCGCCTTGAAACAGTATCAGGGTAAGCAAGTGAATACAAAATTATCCAAAGGCGTATGCTGAGAAACCTCAGGCTCGAAGAGGGCATGAAAAATTTCTACAGTGCTGCTAGTCAGACTCTGCTATCTATTAACAGAGCTATATGTGTGCTTCCATTTCATAGCTGAATTCACTGTCAGTAAGGAAGGGAAACAGTAGGCACCAAGATAGCGAACGCACAGGAAAAACAAAAGGAAAACCGCCACAGAAAAAAAAATGCAAGCCGTAGAAAGAAGCATTAGAACAACAAAATACTAAAAAGAGAAACATTCGGCTAAATTTCTTAGAATGATTAGGCTTAAGAGCAGGGAAACAATTCAGGGAGAAAAGCTACTACCAAAAAACAGGATATTCCAACAATCAATCAAGAATTGAAAAGCATGGCATAGATGAACAGGATACACAGGATGACAGGACCAAGTCATTGACCTGTCATTGCTTTCACACACAGAAGGAAAGCCCACATCCTTGTAAGTTTTTTTTATTAATCTTAGCACATGACAAATTTCTTAGTGGTCTATCAAATTTCACTTAGTGCACACTGCACATACCTGCAATGGTATGATGAAGCGCTAAACTGCATATGCTGCGATTCAGAGGTACAATGATCTTTGACTGTTCCCAACCATAGTTCCCTATTCATTTGCTCGCAATCTCAATTTCCACACCACACTATATAACATCCACGACTAATACAAAGTTTAAGAACAGTATTGTCAAAGCCTAATTATCCATAAAAGTACGATAACAACCCATGATTGTCATTTCTTCAACCTATATGATCCTGATAGATTAACAGTTACTCAGCAGTAAACTAAATATGCTGCAGCCTTGGTATTGATCCAAAATCCAGTGGAACTCTTCAGCAGCTTGAACACTAAGTACCCTGAAAAAAAAATCTGAAATGATTAGCTGATCAGATTATGGGAGCAATTTAGAGTTGCATTAAAGTAAACCAGACTAAAAATTCCTAAACATTGCAACTCCATCAGAAGGAACAATCCTGCAAGGACAAAGAGATGCAACTTCAGTTACATGCATCACAAGAGGGGGTCACCAAATAACTTAAATTCAAGCTTTAACTCAAAAACCACGTAGTTCAAGCTTCACCAAAAAAAAATGGATGATGATACATGGACATGATGATCCAGCCTGTCAATGAGTATGCATATCAGATTCTTCCTTTGCAGAGAGAACATACAGGAAAAACAAAAGCAACAACGAATAAAATGCAGATAAACTACTGCTTGATAATGCATGCTCAAAATGGTAAAAAGTGCCCAACCCACTGACAACAGTCAAGTGGAACAAGTGTTAGCAATGCAATTATCTAGAGAGCATTGACATTTAAGTCCAAACAGTAATGAATGACGCCTTACGAATAGGCCAAAACTGGAATCAGTGTTTTTAAGTCATCACACCAATAAGCACCCCCAATATATTCATTGAATAAGAAATCACTTCACTTAAAGCAAAGCGGCAAACTAAAAACTACAATGAGGTTGGTTACTAGAATACAGAAGTCAATGACGCAAGTAGATTTGATCTGCGTGGTCTAAGGATACAGATAATGAACTGAAAACAGATCTGTTAATATCATCGTGCAAAAATTTGGGAGTAAGCAAGACTCACGTTAGTCAGACAAACAATGCCAGCTCCGGACGGCTAAAGATGTTATACCCATCGTCTTCCAGGGCAGGATAAGAAGCAACAAGCGCATCCTGTGCACCAATGTACAGAGAGTTGTATATCTTCCAATACACTTCACGTACTTTCCTTGCTGGATGGAAGAGACCTTGCAGGCAATAATTCAGAAACACAGCTGGACCTAGCGCAACCCTCATCCCCTCAATTGCCTCCATGACAGCATTTATAACGTGGGGAGGATGTCTCAAATATGTTGGGCCAAACATAGTTAAACAGATGAAGAAGAGCAACCTCACAACCCAAACCAGCAATACCTAGAGCTATGTGCTTAACAGCAGAGGCAGCAGTCTGGCGGTGAACCAGATCTCTATCCATTAAAGCATCTTCAAGTAAGGGAGTGACAGCATATATGTAATCTTTGCCCATCTCTCCAATATACTCGAAAAGGAATGAGAGTGACTTCAGAACACCATTTTGGACATTGAGCTCTGGGACCCGATACTCATTCATAAGGGCAGGCAAAACTGTGGAAGGTAAGCAAGTTTCAGCAACTATGGCAATTGCTACAGTTGTGCAGACACGATTCTGTCGCTCCTGCACCTTCAAGTTATTCAACAGGGTGGTCAACACGTCCTGTGGCCCTATAGCCTTTGCAATATAACCAAATGTGTTCACAGTGGCTCTTCTAATACCCTTCTTATGAGCCTTCAACATTTCAAGCAGCTCAAAACAAATTCTCATCCATTCCCTTGCTGGCACAAATTCTGCTCCACGATCAGCAATCCTACCAACAAGATCAATGCAGTTCTCTTGGACCTTCTCATGCCTGTTCTTCAAGATGGGGGTCAGACGAGAAAGGTCTTTGATTGGAGGAGTCATTTTAGTCATACCAATGACATTAACGATAGCCTTCAAGGCTCCAAGAATTGAACCCAGCACCTCAGGATACTCCTCTCCTAAGTACTCATATAGCACAATACCCAAGTGACCCATAAGCTGCTCCTCCTGGCACTGCTTCATGACGATGGCTACCCTGGAGATCAGATCAGCAGCTTGCTGCCTAACTTTTGCACTCTTGTTGTTCAATCGCCACTTGATGGTACCAGAAATCTGAGGAAGATAAGGCTTAACTCTCTGTCCAAGTGCATTAACCACAACTCCAAAACCATTAAGCATGACATTTGCATCATAACTGGTCTGCTCTTGGAAAGCATACAAGATACCATCAATAAGCAGCTCCTCTAGACGAGCATCAATATCTGAAGCACCCAAGTTGGCCACCACCTTCTCAATTGTTTCCATCACCATTCTTCTGTAGGGCTCACTTTCATCTTTCAGATCCTCAACAATCCTCCCAACAATATCAGCAACTCCAACCTTGTTTGTCATCTCCACTGTAGTTTCCACAAGCTGTTTATAGTTCCTGCGATCTAGGGCCATTCTCCTCACCCAGAAGTGCTTGAAGAATTTTGGAAGGATGTCATTCCGGATATAATTAGCGTCCACACCCTCTGTACTGACACACTGTTTCACAACCTTGAGGACAATCTTCTTCATCTCTTCATCTGGAGATTGGAACTCCCTAATGAGGGCGTCCATCACATTCTTTGTGTAGAAACTAGCATGCACAGCATCCATAAGAGGTATGATGAAACCAATGGCCTTCAGGAAGGCAGCAAGGACCTCCCCACGGCGAGACTTGACACCCTTCCACAGAGGCCTCAATACAGTATCAAAACTTTCAATACCATATGGTGCAGCAGCCTCAGCAAGTGCAGCAAGAGAAAGGGCAGTAATTGTCCTGACTTTCTAGTTCTCATCGCTCAGGCCATGCTCAATGATCTCAACTAGAGACTTGAGATGTGGCAGGACAATTTTGATACCAGTGTGCCGAGCCTGCCAAGACTTCTTACTTTGACAGACAGCCTTCAAGAATGGTAGAAAAGCAGGGATGCCCAAAGCAGAAGCCACCACACTGAATGCCCTAGCAATGGTATTTCTCACATACTCATCAATGTTATCAATATCTGGTCTCATGGCAGCAATCATAGTAGCAAGACCAGCTGCTTTGCTGAGATTTGAGATAATCTCCCTGCCCTCAACACGAGCGTAGTAGTCCTCATCAATCAGCAACGGTTCAATAACCACAAGAATCTTGTGCACAAAGGGACGGACCAGGTCTTCCAGCTTATACAGTACCCTGTCAATAACCTTCACCAGGAGGTGCCTCTCCCGGTCCTCTAGTGTTGGCAGCATGAGTAAGGGTAGGATTTTGTTGAAAAGTGGTCCAGCGCCGAATTCCCGGGCTTTGTCTGTCAGCTGCCGAAGTGCTGTTTTACGCTGTGGGGGTGTGCCATTCTTCACTTTGAGCAACAGTTTCATGATCTTCCTCTCCTTCCGCTCCTCTGGAGATAGCTGTTCCTCCTCTTCCTCATTCAGCAATGTTCCAAAGTATTGGTAATCCTCTGGCTTCATGTGGGGTAATCCATCAGATGTCTCCTTGGGCAGATCAAAGTGCTGCCCACGATTTTCCTCTGGAATAGCATAAAGTGGTGTCCCCAGGGGTGTTGGTGTCGCAAGCAGCTTCCTTGCCGGGGTCCTTATGAGCTGGTAGGAAGCCGGGGGCTCAAGAATCCTGTACCCGTGTTGCGGGAACATGGCATCAAGCTCCTCGTCAGTGAAAGGCCTGTTCCTCTCCTGAATGTCCCGCTCCTGCCGGGATTGGATGTACAGATCCGGATTCATAGGTCCACCAGGGATCTGGCCAGGAGTTGGCGTGGCAAGGTTCCCCACACCAAATGGCGTTGGCCCAGGAGTATAACCAGCAGGTGTTGCAGCACCACCAAGACCACCGGGAGTTGCACTTCCCATACCGGCCGGCGTCTCATCCCACCTTGATCTCTGCTTCTTACCAGGGGTTGGCGTGACACCACCAAGCAGCTTTGGTCGCATCCCAAGCCACGGAAGGAGTTGCCACCCCGCCAGCGGCAGGCGTAGCATCAGCATCAGCCATCCTCCCTGGAGTCGGCGTCTCATCCCATCTGTTCCTTCTCACAGAAGGTGTCGCGTCTCCAACACGTCCAGGTCCAGGGGTGGCATCCCAACGCCCAATCCCCGGAGTCGCGTCAGGGGCATCCCAATCCGACGACGTCTTTGCCTTCTTCGCACCGGCAGCACCAGCATCGCCTCCCTGCGACTGATCCCACCTGTTGCGCCGCTTCGTCGTCGTGGCGGCCGGCAGCTCAGGCACGGCGACGGCCTTCCTCTCCTTCTCCCCCTCTTCCTTCTTCTTCTTAGCAATCTCCCTCAGCAGGTCCTCCTTCTTCTTCTGCAGCGCCGCGTCGCGCATGACGTCGACGTAGGTCGCGCCGCGGGGTCCGGGGTGGCCTCCACGGCCGCGAACGGGTCGTGGCGCTCCGGCGAGATGATCCGGTCGAGGCGGCGGCGGCGGTAGTCGTCCTCGCGGTCGAAGATGCGCTGGGACCGCTTGGGCAGCCCGTCATCGCCGCCGTCGGCCGGGCGCGGGAGGTCCGCGGCGGCGATGGCGTGGCCCGTGTACGTCGCGAGCCAGCGCGGCGCGGGGTTGGCCGCCCCGTCCTCGTCCTCCGCGGCCGCGGCGTCCTCGGAGGCCGGGATGGAGGTGTCGTAGCCGACGAAGCGGTCCGGGTCGCCGCCGCCGTAGAGGTCGGTGTCGAAGGTGACGGAGGACACGGCCATGGGCGCGCCGGCCGCCAGCGCCGACTCCACCTTGCGCCGCTCCTCCTGCGCGCGAGCGAGCTCCGCGTCGATCGCGTCCATGGCGGCACTTATCTCAGATGACTGCACTTCATGGAGAAACTTCGTGGGATATGAGATGGATGGGGCAACTTATCTCAGATCCATAGCCCACTGATCGTTTTCATATTTTTTTTCTTTCCCACCTGGGTTATATTCCCCAAGGAAAAAAACACCGTTGTCGTCTACCTGAATGGCTGTAATATTACTTTCCGACAATTTGTCTTTTCAAATCACCGCCAATTGATTCTATAGAAAGAAAGAGGTAACGAGCAAGAAATCAACAAGCCTAATTAAGCAAGCAAGTTTATATGCAACTGTATTATAAGAAGTTTATGCTGTCTTTTCTTTTTTCTTCTTATCCCGAATCTATGATTTGTTAGCAAAAATGTTTGCAGTATCTAATAGTTCCTTTTGGCCTGTAATATATTTGATATAAAATTTTTATGTCGAAGCTCATGTATTAAATGAAGGGCAAGGCTGGCACAGACTTACGCCGAGAGTGATGCTACCTTTGCGATCAAGGACAAGAAATGATTGATCATATATAGCAGCCTGTCTAATATGGGTACCCATCCAATATCTAGGAAGGTTTGGCTCCATGTCCTGCAAGCAATGGGACGGCCGATGCCAACCTTCACAACAACATTGTTAACCTGGTGACACTAACTGAGGGCATTGATCACCGGACAACAATGAAAAGGCGTCAACTCCCTTTTTGCCCTCATCTCTTGGCAATCATGGACAGAAGGAGTGCGAGATGCACGGCAGCGCAAGGCTAAGGAGCAAGCGCGCCATGATCTTCGGTAGTCAATCACTCAAAATGTAGCCTATAACAAAATAACTAACGACCGAGAGCGACACTCTTATCATTTGAAAAACTATTCTCTTTCTAATACAATGATACACACGTGTGTATTTGAGGAAAAAAAATATATTTCTTGAAAGATAGTTCCTCGTGGCAACATTTGAGAAGTGCCAATTTTAAATGAGATATTTACGATAACAGGCGACGAGATGCTGCAAATCTTTATAACCCTAACCGAAATGCTAGTGTATCATTGATCATAGTGCCAGTGTATTGTGGGAGAAGCTGATGAAGCCCCAAACAAATAGCTCAATCGAGCATGCTCTGAAAAGTCCTTGTTTGTGTTCGTTGTGCGAGAGGCAGAACGTGGATAGGCCGTGTGTGGCGTAGCTGCCACCTCCCCGCCGTTCGTCCCCGCCGCGACACGAGTCCGTCCTCCTGGCCACTATCACTACCATCACAGTGAGGGCCCCGCTCCAGCATGGACCCACGCGTCAGCGACTCCATCTATGTAACATCAAGCAACCGTAGCCGTAGCCAGCCGCGGCGGAACTGCCGCGAACCACGATCTCCCTCCGCCGCCAGCCTGCCTGGCTTCTCCCTCCCGGCTGCCCCGCGCCGCCGCTGCGTCGTGCGCCATTGCTCCCCACGCCGAGAGCACGCGAGCCTTCCACCGCAAGACAAGGCACGGGAGGGAAGAGCCCAGAACCTACCAAACAGCAAAGGGGAGGAGGCAAAGGCACAAAAAGGATGCGCTTATCTACTCCAACTCCCATATGCTTCTCCGCCTCCATTGGGTCGCCTTCGCAACTACCGCCGCCTCTGCTGTTGCCGCGGCCGTCCCACCGCCTTGCGCCCGTCCTCGTTCTTGGCTCAGCGGCGCGGCGCCTCGGGCTCCGGTCCCCTCCTCTGGCCAGGGCCTCCGTCATGCGCCGGCGCGGTCGCCGCAGGGCCGCGGCCCCTCCGGTCGCTGCCGCCGGCGGGGGCGGGGAGGTCGCTGCCCCCGATGCCCAGGATAAGGTGATTCTTTGCTGGCTTTCTGTACTCTACTGTACCCAGTTCTGGGCATTTGTGCATCATCGGCTCGGCCGTAGCTTTGTTTTAGTTCACTTTGATTTTAATGTTTGTAGTAGTACTGGACTGTTCGTCTCCAGGTTTCGGTTCGCGGTGCCACTCTGGCATTGGCTTGTTTTGTACGACTTGTTCGTCTGGTGTGTGGTGTCAGGTTCACTGAGCTTGGAGGCGTGTGATAGATGAGGATAAATTGGGCGACCAAGTGACTGTTTAGATGTTTAGTAGATAGAAGATAGCTAATCAAGCTAAGTTACTCTTCTCTATCAATGAAATTGGCACAATCTCATGCCTGTTCGTTAAAAAATTGAGCCAAGTTCAAATTTGGATGCATAATTGTTGTGATGCCGACTTAGCGTGCTTCAACCGATTGGATCATTGTCAAACTTTCAAGCTCTGAGATACTAGTTTGTGAGTATTTTTTAACCCTGTGTGATTGCTCATCACTCTTTCGCGGAGAAGATGTCAAAAAATACATTACCTCTGTCACTTCTGGTTCCTTTCATGTTAAAGTCACTTCTGGTTCGTTGCTATTTGCTAAGTGCTGATGAATGTGAACTTCCCTTTTTGGTGTCTTGCTGGTACCTGCAGAGAGCCGGTACTGACCTCAAGACACTAGCTACAAGATTTTGGAAAGTTGCTGCTCCGTACTGGTGGTCTGAGGATAAAACCCAAGCAAGGCTGAGGCTTGCTGCTGTGTTTGCTCTCACATTGGGAACCACAGGGATTAGTGTGGGATTTAACTTCCTCGGTCGTGACTTCTACAATGCCCTTGCTGGTATGGCTTGGTCTTCTGTTAAAGCTGTAATGCTTTTGTAACCCAGTACTGACGTTCTGGATAAGGGGAGGAAGTGCTTCTTTAAATCATATAGAGGGATAATCACTATAAAAAATAACTATCTCATTTAGATTTCTTTCATCTTTGTATCCAAAGGCGAGAATAATGACATTTCGACCATATAAACAAGTTACTCTATGGCTATAGGTTCACTTCGTGCGATTCAAATTGGTTGCACAATAGCCTCTTCAGTTGTTTGCTTATACATGTTGCCTCTTCAGTTGTTTGCTTATACATGTTTTGTGTTTTCTTTTGCAAGATAAGGATCAAGAGAAGTTTACCACACAACTGCTTTACTACCTGGGTGCTTTTGCTGGAGGAATTCCGGTGAGCATATTGCTGCTCTTTTGTAGGTATTGATCTTCTTGCTGTTAGCCCATTAAAACTATTGTACTACCTTGGCACGAGTAGCAAAGTGTTAGCATGTGAGCAATGTTTTACTTTTAATGCAAAATTTCCATTTCCCTATCAGCGACCACTTTGTAACACCAACACGACAACAACGACAACAGCAATAGAGCCCTTCAGTCCCAAGCAAGTTGGTACCAACAAAAGCCACAGGGGAGGGAGAGGGAGGTAATAACAGTATCAGTATTAACAGTCTAACTCTTGGTTTGGACATGTGGATTGCTGATTTTCATGCACTCAGCATTCCCATCCAAAGATAATTCTTTGGGTATATTCTACTCTATCCAGTTTCTCAACTTTTCTGTAGCACAATAGTGTATTAATATCTCAAAGGGAACACAACAACAACAACAACAACCAAGCCTGTCAGTCCCAAGCAAGTTGG
>CM041634.1:2662892-2676394 GCA_023333625.1 Bothriochloa decipiens | reverse complement strand
GAGCTCCTCCATCTTGGGCCGGATCCTGCTGCTCCTCGCCCGCAGCAGAGCAGAGCAGCCATGGCGGCTCCGCGGTTCCACCTGCCCCGCCTCGCCTTCGTCCTCCTCACTTCCTCCTCCTCCATCACCAACTCCTAGTCCCAGCATCTCCACCACCAGCACCACGACTCGTCCACGAGCACCAGTGGAGGGCGGCGCGAGGCGACGGCAGCGAGCGGCGCACTGCTCCTCCCGTCCCTACTCCGTCTCCGGTGGCCGGCTCGGCGAGCGGCAGCGCACGAGCGAGCGACGATGCATGAGCGAGCGGTGGCGCGCAAGCAGCGAGGTGGGGCCGCGTGGGAATAGCGGGCGCCCTGGAAGCGCACTAGGAATACCGGACGCGCGCGGCTACACTACGATAGCGTTGCCTTTAGCGGACCCCGATGCAGATGAAAATTCGTATGTGCGTGCTGGCGAAACGCATACGTTCCCCAGTGCGGTCAGTCTAAACTCTAAAAGAAAAAAAAGTCCAGTCATGACTGGCAGGCACCTTGTAACAGGCGAACCTTGTAACATGCTGTGGGTACTCCCACCGGAATTTGGAGGCCGGTCGGGCAGGCCAGGAGATCGACACGTTAAAGGGCCTGTTCGGCTAGACTGAATCTGGCTGAAAATCGAATGGGCTGGTGCTAAGCCCAAAGGCGAGGATTTTTCTTTTACTGTGCGGGTAAACGGCCGGCCGGTGTGAGGTGTCGACGTCCTGGGCGCGTCCTGTTACCGCGGGGCCAGCAAAGTCTGGCGGGCGGCCAATGGGAACTCGACAGAGGGGAGGGTGGCATGATGCCCGATGGCTACGTCCCGGGTGACAAAAAGGACATCGGACGACCCGACCCGGCCCCACCTCCGTCCTACTGGAGCACCCGCCCACCAATCCGCTGTCTCGTCGGCGTCAAGGCAGCGGCTGAGCTGAGCTGAGCTCCTTTCCTTTCTTCACTCACCAGTACTCGTCCTGGCCCCAAAGATGAATTTGTCTTCAACTCAGGTAAACAGTCTTCGTCTTTATCTCTATCTCACCCAAAGATTTACCCCACCTTTTTTTTAACTTACTGTTTCGACTAGGAGCACTTGTGCTAATAAGTGGCGGTAATCTGCAATCTACCTCTGATCTCTCTCCTTTGTACCTTCACTCAAGAAATAATATAGTATACTACTACTATATATCATTCATATATACAGCTTTACTTGAATTTGAAGAAGAAGAAGATGAAGAAAATATAAATTAGGGCAATCATGTGGTGTAGAACTGCCGGTTAATATACTGAAAATACGTGTGTGTGTGTGTATATATATAGTACTGTATATATGTGGTGCAGGAGCACTCACTCACTCTCAACTAACAGCTGCAGCAGTAGTCGTAGTTGGCTGGCCAGGCCAGGCCCAGGCCGGCTCAATGGAACAGTATCCCTATCTCTACAGTAGCCGACGTACGTGGAGAGGCCCTGGTTTGCTATGATATGGATGGATCTGATGCGATCGCGGCCTGGCCTGGGGTGGGGGGTTATCCTGGCAGGGCAGGGGCAGCCAGCCATCAGCTTGTCCTTGCTTTCCTAGACGATCAGATCGAGCTAGCAAACAGCTGCCAGCAGCACGGCCAGTGAGTTCATTTCCATTCTGACCGCCCGCTCCGCTCCCCCCCACCCCCACTTTCCTTCAATTCCTTTGCAGCTACGTAGCAAGCAGCAGAGCCCCCACCCGGATGGACGCCGGCCGGCCGATTGATTCCCCACTCCACTCGCCGCGGCTGGCTGCTGCGCATAGACGACGGACGGACGTCTACGACACCTCGATCACCCCCTGTCCAAGTCCAATCAGCAGCAGCACCGGGCCGGGACCCCCATCGTTCTGCCCCGCGCCCGCCCGCTTTGCTGCCTGCTACTACTGGTAGCTTCGACTGCTCGCTCATCAGTCGCGTGAGCAAATAGCTCGCTGAGCTGCCAGAGCTCGCCTAGCTTCTTCCGGGTTCCGGCCGGGCGCCCCGTCCTCTATAAGTAGAACTAGCAGCAGCGGCGGCATTGCGGCAAGAGAGAGAGCTCCCCTCCCTCGCTCGCTCCCTGGGTCGTGTCGTGCGTGGTGCAACGTACGTGCTGCGCGCGCCGCGAGCTGGTGGGGTGCGAGGTAGTCGGTTTGTTGCCGGCCGGGTTGGCCCGTGGAGGAGGAGGACTTGATAGCGGCAGGGAGGGTCGATCGAGCGGCAGCAGCGAGCACCGCCGCAGCAGCTAGCGGCCATGCAGCGCGGGGACCCGCTGGTGGTGGGGCGCATCATCGGCGACGTGGTGGACCCCTTCGTGCGCCGGGTGCCGCTCCGCGTCGCCTACGCCGCGCGCGAGATCTCCAACGGATGCGAGCTCAGGCCCTCCGCCATCAAAGACCAGCCGCGCGTCGAGGTCGGCGGGCCCGACATGAGCACCTTCTACACCCTCGTACGTCGTCCGCCTTGTACCAATTCATGCATTCTTTTCATTTCACAGC
Organism: Bothriochloa decipiens; assembly: GCA_023333625.1. NCBI lineage: Eukaryota > Viridiplantae > Streptophyta > Magnoliopsida > Poales > Poaceae > Bothriochloa > Bothriochloa decipiens. The sequence continues at coordinate 2,673,886 of CM041634.1, read as the reverse complement.
ATCCATCCAAATCTCTTCTGCTGCTTTCACTTCATTCGTTCGTTCGTTCATTCATTAACAGCAGATTCACTGTTTCTTTCTTACTAGTACATGCACATTATTCCAATTTCCAAGTCAGCAATTAGCCTGCCTAACCGCATGCCTAATCTGATTCCTCTGATCCATCTGCAGGTGATGGTAGATCCTGATGCGCCAAGCCCCAGCGATCCCAACCTCAGGGAGTACCTGCACTGGTGAGCTGCATATCCGTTTCCATGCACTATAATTAATTCAGTCTACTGCTGCATATGCTTCGATTCGTCCTTCTCTGCAAGCAGAAACAACTTGGATCTTATGTGCAGTATCGTCTTGCATGTGGTAACCGGCCGGTAATACCACGGTCACGCGCCATGCCATGTGATAAACTTGCTGCTGTCCACACTTTCCCGTCTCTTTCTTGGAAAGACACACAACACACGTACTGTCAGGATCTTGTCCACGTTCCACCTCGTACGGTAGTGCCGTGTACTACATATAATAAATAAACTAACTAATCCAAGAGCAGTGTCCTGCGGCCTCCCGTCCGTCCCAATCTTATAACAGGTACGCGGCTTTGTTCGAGTAGATCATTTAGGCACCATCATATACAACTTATATAAAAGTAATCAAATCCTCACATAAAATAATTAACTAAAATCATAGTTTTTCCCCTTTCGAAAAAAAATCATAGTTTTCATGTGCAATCCTGCAATTACGACCAATAATAACATCCTTATTATCCTACCTGCACCAGAACAATACTTTATTTCACGATAATGCATGGCTATTTAAGTGCCAAGCAAGATAAAGAGTTTGGCAGTATGCAAAGCTTCACAAAATCTTTTTTTTTTGTCAGAATCCCAAAATCATATCAAATATATATACCTCGCAAGTGCATTAGATTTTGATAATACTATAGCCATACCATTTCCATGAAAAATGAAGTGGATACTCTACAGATGCCCCAATATCACTAACGTGTCCTCCATCCATATTTCTTTGAAAAACAACAAATTCCTAAATCATGAGTAGCCATGTTAATTAACTATTGGTTCAATATTATTTGTACTCAAGGGAGCTGAGTGGATACAATTACTTTATACTCCCTTTGTCTCAAAAGATGACGCTTGTGCATATTTCAAAATTCTAACTTTATTGTTGTCTTTGAGTCAACAATTAGCTTAATCTTATAAAAAGGTTTTTTACTACGAAAGTGGCATCATTAGATTCATGTTCAGAGAAACATTTTACTGATACTTTTGTAGAGAAATTAATGGTTAAAGTGCGGGCTTGAAGACCGCACCGAGCCAAACCATACTTCTATTTTGAGATGAAGGGAGCATGAAGTATAGGAGAAAATACTTCCTTCCCTATTTATAAGATTCCAGAGAACAAACCAATGCAATAAAGTAAGTGTATGTAAGAGGGTGGGAAGAGTTATACTACTGCTTTGGGGAGAAGTAAACATAACTCTCCCACCCATACACCCAATAACATATTAGATTACATAATCACCACTTAAAAAGGTAAATTATGACCCAAAGAAGAACATAGCTCCTAAATTGAACATCCAACTGCAAAAAGTCCCTAGCGCCAGTAAAGCCCCAAAGATGTTCCTATACTCTAGCAGCAAGTGACGACCCATTAAAGACGTAATCATTCCAGGGCTTCTAGGTCATCCTATAGAATAATTAGTGGATTCAAACCCTTCTTGAGTGTCTGGTTCACCAAGGAGTTGGTCTTAATCTACCAATTAGGCAATAACTAAACGTAGCATCATCTAAACTTGGGAGACAATACTTGGAGATCTACTTGCTTAAACATGTAGAACCATACACCTATCTACCAAAACACACTTGAAATGAGCATGTGTTTCTTGATGTCCTCTTCTCAGGGGCGGATCTAGCTGGTGGGGAGGATGAGGGTGGGCTGGAGGGGCTCAAGCCGCCCCCACCGCTGCCAAGCCCATAGAGCCCCCTAAGAAATCTCCTCCATGGATGTAATGTATCGAGGAGCTGAGGTTGATATATTCACTGTCTGAAGGTTGAAGACGAACAGAGGAATCATGACTTGGGCCAGCAGTTAAAAGGACCTATTGTTCATAATTCCCTTGGCCTGGGGACCTTCTTGGCCCAAAAAGGCCGCCCAAGACCCATAGCATTATACTATGTGCATTAGTAAGTGTTTCTAAAAAATATACATTAGTAAGTCATCGATATGCATATTCGTATCCATACTGTGAGATATAATGAACTCATGTTCTTCTAGCTCTAGCACTCTATTTTGTCCATACCCCAAGCCCTAAGATTTTTGTCTGAATCCGCCACTGCCTCTTCTTGATCACATAAGGGCATGTTCTAGGTGTGGAATCCTTCTTGGCATAACTATGTGGTTCTTTGTCTGACATCTATTGTAGATAGCCAACCACAAAAGGAATTGACATTTTTTATGGGCTCAAGTCTTTATGATTAGCTTACAAAATGCAAAGGAAATTGAAACAATGAAAAAGTAGGCCTATTGAGCTAGTTTTGTGAAGTATTAGCTACAAGATGACAATTTCCAAGTTGATCATCCCAAGTTTGACAATTTAGCTTGAAAATCACTCTAGATAGAGGGTCCCTAATGTCAAGATATTTGGACAAAGCACCACCAAAAGAGCATTTGTATGCCTTGTGTAACAGAACCGCCCAATTTATAAGAGCTCAAGTACAAAATCAACTGACAAACCGCTAATTTACATACTTGAACCCATATAAACTCGGTAGTCCGAAAAATTTTGAGGGATCTCAAACTTTTTTTAGTGTACAACCAAGATCGTACTGATTCAGTAACCACAGTCCACATGTTACATAAAGTTCGCACATAAATTCAATTCATCGGAGTTCACAAAAGATTATTTCAACACCTTTTGAATAAAAGCATAGCAAAAGCAAGATACATTGAAAACACTCACACCTCATATTTCTTTTAAATATAGTGCCAGTTTATACTCAAATCCAACAAAAGCATCTGAGATAAGCTATAAGATATGACCTTACCCATGGTCTAATCCTCCCGTAGTGGGATACAAGTCCATCTTGTCGCCACAGCAAAACAGGCTCATGATCTGCAACAAGTGGGAATAAAATCCTGAGTACAAGATATACTCAGCGAGACTTACCCGTCATAAACCAAAAATAAATAGGCACCAAGGATCATGTAAGGCTATCTTTGGTGGAGCTGGCTTAACTCATTTTGCATAAAAGCCTTAAATAACTAAGAGTAAACCATTTTATTTATTAGCATCAAGTTAATAATTATTAACCTGCCATCAATGTTTGCACCTGTGCTAATCAAGCAATTGAGTAGAGAATTACATAACCATAGCAGGTTTACCATCAGCTATCTTATGAAGCATCATTAACCATCCAAGAAATTTAATGTTTTCAAGTATGGAGATACTCCCGTCAAGCTTCTCACTATCCAGGAGATGATGGCGATTCGAATCGATTACAACCCAGCTGGAAAAATATTCCTAACACTCTTCCGGCAAGCCCCGCTAAGGGTAGCCGTAGAACATCGTTGGTACAACTCAGGAATCGTGGATCCAAGCAGCGCCTCACTCCCATGGGGGTCACCAAGCCAGGTCAGGAATTTTAACTCACCTGATACGGGACTTACGGACATGGTCCTCATCTGGGTACCACTGTGCCGCTGGACTTACAGACATGATGGCTAGTATGTACATACCACCCCAGTAGTAAGCACTTGATACTCCTTGATTTTCGGCCTGAGTTGAGCTACTAGGCTTCGCGGCGGATAACCTCTGATCCAGCCAGCTAAGTGCTAGGCACTATTCACCATGACAAAGAAAGGCTCCATTCCTTGTAGGTGATTAATCAACACGATGATTCGCTTCACTAACAAGGTTGGCCAGCCTTGTAGCTTACATGCTTCGCCTTGCCGTCGATTTACATACACATGGTTAACTTCCACGATAGCAAAATATAGCCACCCGTGATCCGGTATCTCCTACATCTCGCGAGTGACAAGTAATCGCCCGACTTCTACCGTTTATAGCGGTGCTAAGCATCTACAATGATACTGCATCTCAATAGGATTCCAGGTATGCATTACTGGACAAGGAGGGATGTATGCAGCAAGGGTTTTACCAAATTTTTATACTTAATGCAACAATACATATATAACATATATACAGTGATTGCTTAATAAAGTAGGAGACTTAGAATGCTCTGGGGTTTGCCTGGATAACTTAATATCACATTAAGTTAGTAGATTCCAACTTTAGTGGACGATCACCCATCATCTTCAAGATGGTTACCAGGACACCGTCTCTTATTTCGGCTTCAATGGCCTTCCATTGATCCATTCATCGTTCCTAAATGATATGCATGGATGCGATGCATGCTTGAGTGAGACAAACGGAACAACAACATTTACAAACACGAAGGATAACTAATACACCCAAGGTAAACTAGGGTAACTAATTGTTAAGAGGTTCAACTCTCATCCTCACTTAGAGATTTACTCACAAAAAGGGTTACCACAATATGACCCAACCATGTTTTCAGTATCTTTATTATTACACAACAAATTAAATAGTTATCATTAACACAAGTTTATCATACACAGATCAAGAAGACAATAAACTTGCCATAAAATAGCAGGAGTGGATGTGTCTCATGGTATACAATCAACCTCAAAATTTTTTGTGAAGGTTGATACTAGCATAACACAGTTACACATAAATTTTTATGATTATTGGATATTTATTTTAGCCTACAAAAGTCATAGAAGTTGCATTTATTAATTAATTAGGCTAATTAATTAACATGCAAAACATTATCTAATTTCACATTTCATATTTTTCCTAGATCATGCATCTCATGAGAAGGCTACAAAACAATTTTCATAATTTTAGGAGCTATTATTAATTTTATATAAAAAAGAAAAATACCAGCACTATTCATTAATCAGGAAATAAATAAACTTTTAGAAAAAAGAAAAAGGGCGATTGGGCCGAATCTAATCCCGCTCGGCCCATGGCGCGAGCAGGCCGGCCCAACATGGCCTGCCTTGGCCTAGTCTGGCAACTTTGCAGATAGGACCTTGCACTTTTATAAAATTACAAACAAGTCCTAATCACTATAGCACTATTCACATGAGACATATTTTGCACCAAGACCCCTGGGTTTGTTCCTATTTATAAAATGACGTCCCTGGGCGGTGCTCGAGTGGAGCACGCCGCGATGGTGCTCGACCGGCGGCGGGGACGGCCGACAGTGAGGCTGCCGACAACGGGAAGGACACCAACGTGTTCCCTGTGACTCGCGTGCCTGATTAGGGTGTTATCTAGCTAGCTAGGACTGCGGGATGAGCTGACCACCGACTATGGCGGCCACAGCGGTGCTGCGAGCGACACGCCGGCAGCGAAAAGCCGGTAGGGACTAAAGCGAAGAGGTGAAAAGCATTAGGAACTCACCGCGGAGAAGCTAAGCTAGCTTGCGGCGACAGAGAGGCGGTGGAGCTAGGTCGTTGGTGAGAAGGAAATCGCGGCGGCGCTGCGGACGGTGGCGACGGAACCTGGCCGCACGACCAACTCAGGCGAGTAGAGCCACGGAAAAGGGGCGCAAACGAAGCGCAAGGACGAGGCGAACATGCTGACAAGATGGAGCGGATGAAGATGGATGAGCGGAGGCGAATTTGGCCGGCGAAGCAGCGGTGGCCGGTGGCGAATGGAGGAGAAAACCCGAGGCACAGCGGCCGGCTGCTCGGCTTTATAGGGCCAGGGAGAGGTCGAAGACGTGGCCAGCGGGTTCGCGAGCTCAGCCAGGTGGTTGGCCGCGTGTTCCCGTGCGTGAAGCGTCGAGACGGCCACAGCGGACGCTGGCGAAGGAGAAAAGGGCAGGTGTTGGGTTATTGTAGCAGTTTAGGATTTCCCCCTTTTTTTCAAATGCTCAAAATTTCATATAAGAACTTGAAAAATTTCCAATATGAAAGTTGCTCAGAATAAATTGAATTACACTTTTGCTTTTTAGACCATAGTCAAATTCTTGATATTTTTGAAATTAGGATTTTTGAGATTTGAATTTAAATTTAAATTTCAAACTTTACCACAATCATCATGCAATGGTAAAAATGAATGCATGGTGCTTATGCTCATGTATTACAATGTGATTAAATAAGCATAACACTGGGGTGTTACACCTTGGAGCCAACTAAGGCCTCTTATAGTGCACTTTTTCTCATGACACTTCAGTGCCAAGTAGGACTAGAGCACAATAGAGGTAAAATGATGGCAAATGTACATATCAAGCAGAAAAAATGTATCAAACAGAAATCCCATGAATATCATGGAAAATGCGTCATGACTCCTACCTACTTTAACAAGGGTTGCTAACTAAATGTCCTAATGTACATGCCAATCAAAAATCCATGAAACCATATAACTATACCCGTTGTTCATCAACTAGCTAGCCCAATAGCCTAATTAAGAAAAAAAACATGCATAGGATCTAGTCAGGAGCTCATGTGTTAATTAATCTTTATTTACTTTTACATTACCAATTGACTAGCGGAGTATATCATTTCTAATTTAGATATCAATGATTATGGGAAATCTATTCATCATTTTTGAATGAAAAATCCATTATTACTCTAGAATTAGTATAATTATTAATTTGCATTAGGAAAATTGGAACCCTCTACATGTTTGTTCACCCAACCCACCAGTACAAGGTAGGGGCGAATCTTGAATTTGGAATCACTGATGTCACTAACATAATTATGATAGACATGATATGTACCATAGTATCTTTTGAGTCTGAACAATCATTATTGTCAGCTGCATTACTAACACTATGGATCTGCCCCTAGACAAGGAAATACGATGGGGCGCAAGATTCACAATTTAATTATTGCCAAGCACCCTAACATTTTCATGTTTATTGAGAATGAAAACATTGTCCAAGTTCTATCTATATTAGAGATACAAGTTCTAGTTACATTGGGCCATTAGGTTGATCCAAAAACTTGCTCAAATGAACTGGAATGACATTTCATGTAACTTGTGCAAGAGGGGAATGAACTAGAATGACATTTGATCCTAATCAGTTAGCAGCTAACCTAACTAAAAAATACCATTGGGTACCCACCTGCATCCTTAACTTCTACTCATGTTGTATAATGATAGCCATAACCATTTCATCCTTAGTGCCCAACCTTCGGAGTTTAGATGAATATCTACTCCTCCTAACTCATTTAGCAACAACATTTGGCCAAGGCAATCAAACACGATGACATTATTCCTCACTCTCCATATAAGAAGTCACGACAAATTATTATTATTGTCAATCGCCTTGAGATCTCAAGAAGGAAGATCCGAGGCCACATAGGAAAACAAGGTACACCCACACCACCATCGACGAGGTGAGTACAAACTTGACTTGCATTAACCTACTCACCCTAGTCATTGAAATCTTTTCAACCCAGATTGGAGTTGATTAGCGATACAGTCTATCATTTGTGAATACTTGCAAGAAAGGTCTTTTACATCACAGGGAATGATGCTGAACCTTTTACAGTACTCTGTCATAAGGAAAGTATTTTTCTTTAGAAAAAGGTATTGATATGCAGACTATATTTCTTAAAGAATAAAATAAATGTGCAGAGTAAGGCGTTGACACCTCTAACTAGTTTGATTTGTAATTGTTCAGAACAAGATGGCAAATATTCGGCCAAAAGATAAATAGATAATACTCATCACCTGAAACACAAGAGTTCTTTGAACAGGGGATCAATATCATCTGTATCACAACCATGTACCTGTAATTCAAATGCATTTGTAATTACAATGTCATCTATATACTACGGTGATGTATATATATTACGAGAAAACCTTACTACAGTATTATGTTTTGGGGACTTGCATTGTACTATATAATATTAGTTTCCTGGGTCAGTCCAATTCAAACACATTAATTTGCAGTCTAGAAAGAAAAACATCAATTTGACTTCGATTTTTATAGAGAGATAGAGAAAGACTTGGGGAAACAGCCCATACATCTAGGGTTAAGTGAGTTTTCATATATAGCCCAAATTATGGTAGAGGAAGTAAAAGAATCATAGAATCTGGAATTTGTGATACAATGTAGACAGATAGAAAACACCTCACAGCCCTAGTGTTAGGTAACCTTTAGTATATGTAGCCCAAAACAGTTTATGTTACGAATCTATACATGTTACAAAAAAAAAATTCTAGAACCTCAATCATGATCTGATAGTATTCCGTATACGAAGATGCTAAATCAAAATTTCTTTGATCTTCTGTTGCAGGCTGGTCACTGACATTCCGGCGACGACTGGAGTTTCATTTGGTATGTATACTTTACATACGAGCTAGGAACCAACATATATATACTCACGGATTGATTTCTGTTGGTACCTGCTAATGCCATTGGAAATTTCTTGATTGAACGCACAGGGACTGAAATTGTGTGCTACGAGAGCCCACGGCCGGTGCTGGGAATCCACCGGATGGTGTTTCTGCTATTCCAACAACTCGGCCGGCAGACAGTCTACGCCCCAGGGTGGCGGCAGAACTTCAGCACCCGCGACTTTGCCGAGCTCTACAACCTCGGCTTGCCAGTCGCCGCTGTCTACTACAACTGCCAAAGGGAGTCTGGAACTGGTGGGAGAAGAATGTGAACTCGATCTAGGTGAAATAATAAGATGATGGATAATCGGGTATATCGTATATACGTGTGACAACATGGAGAAAATTTAAAAACTGAAAGATGTCCTGCTTAAAAAAATAATAACTCCAAGATGAACTATATATGCGTCTGACTAGTTCAGTTGGTCCATATGCTAGCCTTTGGTAACATTTGGGTGGATGTATTCGATAATATTTGTGGCAGATTGGCGCATTCTCTGGCGCATATTTGATAACTATATGTATTTATTTATTTATATATAAGGTAAAAAGCAAGCAATATTATGCATATGAGGGTTCAGCTACATCAGTCATTCAGTCAACATGAGATTACTCTCTCCCTCGCATCACAAAAGGAGATGTCTGTATCTCCTTTATATTGTTACTACTTATCCAGATCATCTAATGACTACTATATATATATGCTTGCTAGCTGACTGGTTGAGCTGCTGGATGCAGCTAGCCATGCATTCAGAGAAATGAACCCAGAAATGTCGATATATATGCTTGCTAGCTGACTGGTTGAGCTGCTGGATGCAGCTAGCCATGCATCCAGAGAAATGAACCCAGAAATGTCGATAGGTACAAGGGAGATGAGCAGCTGCTTCCTCTCACCTTTGAAGGCTTGGCTAACCATATGCTCAGAAAAAGGGTGCACGGAATTTACTGAGTGGGCATTTTACTGTTGTAAGCTAGTCTGTGGTCTGTCAGCAGAAGTTGAGTCTGTTGGCATTGGCTCAGGAAAAAAAAATAGTCTGTTGAGTGTGTCCTGAACTGATGATCGATAACTCAAATCGAGCAGATAGATAAATCATTTTTGGAGACAACAAGGGCAGGGATCAGATGATGGATTGGGGTTTGGGGAAGAACACGGGTGTACCTTCTCCTTCCTTTCCTTGTGTTTGGAGGGAAACAAACGGCCATAGCTTATTCTTTCCTCTTTCAGAGAGACCGAGAAGAATGCGGGCCGTAGTTGTACTCGACACTCACCCGGCCGACGGCCTGCTACCGGCCTTTAATCGAACAGCCCATGCGCACGCAAAAAAAAAAAGGCCCAAGTTAGCTCAACTCGCGGGGACGGTCGGCCCAGCACACTCCAGAGTCTAAGAACCGAAATTCCAGCACAGCTTCATTTCATCAAACAAAGAATCGAGTAAAAATCAGAGCAGACTCGGAATAATAAGAGCCAGTTAAGATACAGATCAAAGATTAGAAATACCAAGACCATAAGTACTAGCATCCGAGTTATGTACATTCTATACTGTTCTCTAAGGTATGAGTGCGCATGGAAAGAGGGCAGCAATCTTGATCCAACTGAAGAGTAACTCCCAAAACAGTCCAACTTCAGCTTGTAGCACTATGGTGGTACCTGACTCCTCCTGACAGGTGAGCCATACTTCTGATTAGGGCCAAATTGTCAGACGAAAACTGAAGAAGGGGCAGCCACATAACAAATACTGAAGCTATCATGAAGGGAATGGAGATGACTCTTCAACTGGAAGCTGATCTGTGGGCTTTAGCTCCCAGCTGCGTACATCGGTGTCTGTAGAATCAGACTTCGAAATGTACAGGGCCTTGTTGTGGAACTTGTGAAGTGTTTTACGGTGTCCGATGCTTATGTAAGTAATGCCAGCAGCTTCAATCTGGCTGTATAGGTGAGCCTGTGCCACAAATAAAACTAGTTAGAGTTGACTTCAAAGTAGGTGTGGGTACACGCACATTTGTTCTTCATCAATACAAAGGAATGCCCTGGAACACCAAACTGCTTCCTTAATTCTACTCTGTGATGGGGTGAAAACACTTGTGCCACTTGGTGGCCCATGATCTAAGCCTACAATGTTTCATAACAAGCAAGCAAAAATAAAGTATAGCAGTGTAACGAGAAATCAGTTACCTCATTTGCTTCATCAAGTGCACTTGTTGATTCGTCCAGTAGGACCAAAGTGGGTGTAGCAAGTAACAACCGAGCGAATGCAAGACGCTGCTGCTCCCCCAGTGAAAGAACACTGGCCCAGTCATGCATAGAGTCCAAGCCATTAAAACGGGGCAATATATAGCCCAACTTAACAACCTCAAGGACTTTCATAAGTTCAGCCGTTGTGGGAATCTCAGATTTGGCATTGACTCCATCTGATGTGGAGACTTCAGACAGAAAAGGAAGAGGATCTGCTATTTATTTTAAAAGAAAAAGGATTAGGATAAATGCGCATGCATATTTCAGGAAAATGTTGCCATGAGTACTTCAACACGTATATATTTTTTT
>CM041634.1:2581872-2655827 GCA_023333625.1 Bothriochloa decipiens | reverse complement strand
TTTTTTTCCTAACACAATCCTAACAGATTTACTTCTTTTGTTCGACATCCTACAACTAACAATTTTGAGCAACATAAGAATAGCTACCTGAATTTTGAGCATCATTATCTGGTGAGTGATGAGCATCTTCAGTCCATGTAGGATAGAGCAACTGTTGACGAAGTGTTCCCAAAACCATGTATGGTCTTTGCGGGACGAAGAATATGCCATTATCTCTTCTTTGCTTGGAACTTCTCAGCAATTCTTCGCCTTCTGAATTCATGTTGGATGGCTCATCAGAACTTGAATTTGATTTTTGAAGCTGCGTATAACCTCTCACATGGTATATGATCTCCCCAGTACCACTAGTCCAGAGGCCAGCCAAAGCACGCAATAGAGAGGTCTTCCCACTTCCACTAGGTCCCATCACCTAAAGTGAAAATAAGCATAGCACCTCAGTGATCAGTCAAGTGTCAAGAGCTAACATGTATTTTGCCGAATGTGCAAGTAGTTAAAGAAATGAAATACCAGCAGGTGGTCCTTTTCTTTTAGTTCCATAGTGAGGCCAGTAATAAGAACATTTCCACTTCTTGGTGTTAACAATGTCAAATTACGAATTTCCAGAACCATGCATGGATCAGATTGTGTTAGTGATCCATTAGAACTAAGAACAGAAGGACCATTGCTTTTGAAAACAATGTTGATCCCATCAGTGCTATCACGTTGAGATGATGGAGAGGACTCATTTCCATCCAATAGGTCATCAAATTCACCTATATTACGGAGAATTTATAGTTAACAGAGGGAGGGAGGGAGGCAGGAAGAGAGGGAGGGAGGCGAGGAGAGAGAAATCACCTAGACGATCGATAACTGCTGAGAATGCACTAATTGACTGAAATTGGAAAACTATGAGAGAAAAATCACTGAGGATATGATTGAAAGCAGACACCGATTGGTTTATTACTCCAAACTCAATTTTCCCTGAGAAGTACATTGGAGCAACAACTGCAGCTGGCAGAATCTGAATTAAATATCGATAACCATTGGTGAAAAACTCCAGATTCCGAGAAGCTATCAGCAATTCCTGCAACACAAAATAAAATATATGAACTGGTTAGTCTGGAAATATATAACAGCAGGAATTTATGGCCAAAATATAAAAATACAGAGCAGCTGCGTGGTGATAATTCATTGGTAGAGCACATAGAGCCAATTACTCCTACAGCAGAAAAGAACTCAACCAACCTAGCTATCCTTGTTAAAAAAAACAACCAACCTAGCTACAAAGTGTGAGAAAGTATAATTGGAGGAATACTCGATATATTGCATTGGGCCTCATAGGCTGATTATATAGAGTACATAGGACTAACATCTCACATGATTAGGCAATGTGGTACTATTCCTAATACTCTAACAACACCTAAGCCAACCTAGCCGAACAGGCTTGGTGCCAGCCCATAGCAGGCCCTTTGGGCGCCTATCGCTAACACTCCCCCACAGTCGAAACGTCAGTCACTTTGCACGTTTAGACTGGACCTAAACTCCGTGAACACTGAGGTAGGCAGTCCCTTGGTGAAGATATCAGTATACTGCGAGGAGGTAGGCACATGCAGAACACGTAGATCACCAATGGCGACTCGCTCCCGAACGAAGTGAAGATCAATCTCAATGTGCTTGGTGCGCTGATGTTGCACCGGGTTGGAGGTCATGTAGACGGCACTGATATTGTCGCAGTACACCAGTGTGGCGCGCCGAAGAGGCGCATGTAACTCCAAGAGAAGCTGACGTAGCCAGGTCGCCTCTGCAACACCATTAGCCACCGCGCGATACTCGGCTTCAGCACTTGATCTTGATACTTTATTCTAGCGCATGGAAAACCAGGAAATGAGATTGTCACCAAGGAACACTGCATAACCCGAGGTGGATCTGCGAGTGTCGGGACAACCAGCCCAATCAACGTCAGTGTAGACAACAAGATCAGTCGAAGTAGTCGGTCGCAGCAGGAGAACAAGGTGGAGTGTGCCCCGAACATGGCGAAGAATCCGCTTCAGAGCAGCAAGGTGAGGCTCTCGAGGATCATGCATATGGAGGCGAACCTGCTGAACAGCATATGCAATGTCTGGGCAAGTGAACGTCAGGTACTGAAGAGCTCCAGCAAGACTGCGAAAGTCTGTAGCATCAGACATAGGGGCCCCCTTAGCTGCAGCAACCTTGGAGTTGGTGTCAACTGGTGTAGAGCATGGCTTGCACTCGGCCATCCCGGCGCGATCTAAAATATCCAGCATGTACTGTCGCTGCGAGAGGAGTCCACCACGTCGCTGAACACGCATACCAAGGAAGTGATGTAGTTCACCAAGATCTTTCATGGCGAACTCCCGCTGAAGTGCTGAGATGATCCGCCGAAGAAAATCTGACGACGAGGCTGTGAGGACTGTCATCAGCATAGAGCAACGGGTAGGCTGTGTCTGATCCGCGCTGATAGATGAAGAGTGAGGTGTTTGACTTGGCTTCGACAAACCCAATAGACAGCAAGTAAGAGGCCATCCGACTGTACCAAGCACGAGGAGCCTGTTTCAGGCCATAGAGTGACTTCTTCAAGAGACAGACAAAATCCGGATGAGCTGGATTTTCGAACCCGGACGGCTGCTGGCAGTACACTGTCTCAGTCAAATTGCCATGAAGAAAGGCATTCTTCACATCTAGCTGGTGAAAGGGCCAGTGTCGAGTGAGCGCTAAGGAGAGCACCGTGCGGACAGTAGCAGGCTTCACCACAGGGCTGAAGGTCTCATAAAAATCCACACCGGGCCGCTGGGTAAAGCCACGAAGAACCCAACGTGCCTTGTACCGCTCGAGGGAGCAATCAGACTGCAGCTTGTGCTTGAAGATCCACTTCCCAGTGACAACATTGGCCCGAGGAGGACGAGGCACAAGATCCCAGGTGTGATTCTGCAGGAGAGCACTGTGTTCTTCCTCCATAGCCGCTCGCCAATTGGGGTCAGCAAGAGCGCTACGGAAGGTCTTCGGCACCGGAGAGAGAGGGACAGCGTGGTAGATAGAAGGTATCCTATAGCCACTCTTCAAACGGGTGCCCATGGACTGCTGGTTGGTCACCGGAGGAACAGCAACCGCACCCTTGGGCAGCGGGGCTGCTGGTGCAGTAGGGGCTGCTGGTGCAGTAGGGGCGGCCGGTAGGGCTGCTGGTGCAGCAGGGGCGGCCGGTGCAGCAGTTGAGGCAGCTGGTGCAGCAGCCGGGGTGGCTGGTGGCTCGCGCGGCCGACGCGTGTAGACGTACGTGAAGTCGCGAGCCGGCCGGAGAGGTGGGAACCCTGGTGGTCGTCCGCGGGGCGCCTGCAGGGGTGCTGGGAAGCCCGCGGATGACACAGAGGATGTCGAACCTGCACGCAGTGCGTCGGGCAGCTCAGGGGCCGCGCGTGGCGTGGACGAAGGACTCCTGGGAGCCGCGCGTGGCGCGGTGGGTGTCCCTGACACCCGCAGTGCAGGAGGGACGTAGAGCGCGGGCGTCGGAGGATCCGCAGCATCATCGGGAGGCTCCAGGGGCGCCTCAGGCACGGCCTCACGAGGACCGGCAGGGGCGCAGGTGGCGTCGGAGGTACTGGAAGGAGGTCCTGCAGGCAAACACTTGTGCGACGGTCCAATAGGAGCGGGCACAACATCAGTAGTGTCATCGGCAGGAAACTCGAGGTCTGCTGGAGTACTAGGACCATGACGCTCAGCGAAAGGGAAGGCCGTTTCATCGAAGATGACGTGCCTGGAGATGATGACTCTATTGGATGATAGGTCAAGGCAGCGGTACCCTTTATGATGAGCTGAATAGCCTAGGAAGACACATAGTACAGACCTAGGAGCAAGTTTGTGAATGGCAGTGGCGGACATGTTGGGATAGCATTTGCAACCGAAGACTCGCAGATGATCATATGTGGGTGGCTTGCCAAACAAGGCAAGATGAGGTGTGGAGAACTCTAGAGTCTTGGTGGGCAATATGTTGAGGAGAACAGTCGCCGTGGAGAGTGCCTCCACCCAGTAGGAAGGAGGCATAGACGCCTGAAAGAGCAGGGAGCGAACAACATTATTTATAGAGCGAATAATGCGTTCAGCTTTACCGTTCTGAGGCGAGGTGTAAGGGCAGGACATGCGAAGGTGGATGCCCTGAGTGAGGAAGAAGTGTCGGGTGCTGGAGTTGTCAAACTCTTTCCCGTTGTCGCACTGTACGGCTTTGACACGGGTGCCAAACTGAGTGGAGGCATGGGTGATGAATTGAGCAAGCGTGCTGAAAGTATCAGATTTAAGTCGTAAAGGAAATGTCCACAGATAATGAGTGCAATCATCAAGTATGACCAAATAGTATTTATAACCAGAAATGCTGACAACTGGAGATGTCCATAAATCGCAGTGAATAAGATCAAACTTGCTAGACGCACGAGAGGTGGACACATGAAAGGGTAGACGAACATGACGTCCTAGGTGACAAGCATGACATAAATCTGAACAATCCCGAATAGGAAAAGACACACTAGACGCGAGCTTTGACAAGGCCTCATGACCGGGATGCCCAAGACGCCGATGCCATAGTGGAGAGGAGCCCTGAGCGGCAAAGGAGAGTGCTGGTGGAAGGCGAAGTGGGTACAATGGCCCGGAGCTATTACACCTGACGATCTCTTTCCGAGATGGAAGAACCTTCACAGAACAACCAGCGGGGTCAAACTCAACAGAGCAATTATTGTCAATAGTAAATTGGCGAACAGAGATAAGATTCTTAATAATTTGTGGCGACACAAGAACATTATTAAGACGTAAATAAGGAGATAACTCTGTGGAGCCAGTTGCAATGATAGGAATAAGGGAGCCATTACCGACAATAATAGATGAAGGGGTAGGGTACCGCGGAAGTTGAGTATGTGAAAGAGAGGAGGACTGAGATGTCATATGTGAAGTAGCACCTGAGTCGAAGTACCACTCGTTGGTCGAAGGAGGGGTCAACGACATTGTGCTGAAGGATGCAGCGAGGTCCGTCGGGTCCCAGGAAGGGAGGCCGGTCATAGGGTTGTAATACCCCGGAGCGACCCACTGACCGGCAGCCTGCTGGTGTGCAACAAGCGCCTGCTACTGCTGCTGCCTTGACTTTTGCCACCGCCACCGCGCTTGCTGCGCGGTTGTTGGGAGCCTTGGAGCCCCCTCCAGCGCCTCCAGAGCCGCCGCCAGACGATGGAGGAGCCGCAGCGGGAGGCGTGGAGGCAGCAAGGGCAGCTGCTGGAGTCTCCTTGCGGTTCGCCATGGTGATTTCCTCAAGAATGAGGTCCTCACGGGCCTCCAGGAACGTGGGGAAGGGCTTGGCCCGGCAAAGCAGTGTGCCGACGTGGGCGAAGCGCTCGTTGAGGCCGCGGATGACGTTGAGGACGAGGGTGCGGTCGGTGATGACCTCGCCGAGGGCCGTGAGATCATCAGCCATCTTCTTCAGCTTGCAGCAGTACTCGGTGACGGAGAGGTCGCCTTGGACGAAGTTGCGGAACCGCGTCTCCAGCTGAATGGAGTGGGCCTCCCGATTGCCGAGAAACTGCGACTCGACGACGAGCCAGGCGTGTCGGGCTGTGGAGCCCCGGGCACGGATGATCTCGCCAAGATCATCCGTGAGCGTGGCGACGATCCAAGACTTGACGACGCAGTCCATCTGGGCCTAATCAGGAGAGATCGGTACTGGAGGGGGTCTTCGCGGACATGGCCCTGAAGCGAGAACTTGCCGAGGATGAGAAGAAACTGATCGCACCAACGATTGAAGTTACCAGAATCGACGTCGAGGATGGTGGTGACGTGATTGCGGATGTTGCTGACGGCGACGGCCTGGGAGTGGAGCTGAAGAAGGGCCACGGCTTCATGATGAAGCATGGCGGTGCGTAGATCGGGTGGCGGTGGGGCGCCTCCAGACGTGGCACCGGATGGCTCTAGCGCGGCGGCTGCAGCAGCCGCGCGCTCCTTGGCAGCGCGGGCGAGGGCCTCGCTGGCACGTAGGGCAGTGGCGTCGCGCTCCGCGGCCGCGGCCTGAGCCTCCTCTTCGGCCTGAAGAGCGCGTGCCAGGGCGGCATCGCGAGCGGCCGCGCGCTCGCGATCCTGTTGGTGAGCGGCAGCGGCGGCGGCGTTGGCCTGCTCCTGGGCCAGGCGAGTGGCCGCATCGGCGTCCTGGACGTGGACGGAGGAGGCGTCGATGACCTCCGCGGCGTCCGTGACCTTGGGGTCCGGCGACATGGCGGGGACCTGCGGGCGGGAGCGCGGCTAGGGCCGTCACGGGGGCACGGCGCGGCTGGAGGCCGACGCGCGGGGTGCTGCGCGGCAGGATGCCGGCGCGCGTGGGGGGGTTGGGCAGCGGAAACCTAACCTAAGTGTGATACCATGTGAGAAAGTATAATTGGAGGAATACTCGATATATTGCATTGGGCCTCATAGGCTGATTATATAGAGTACATAGGACTAACATCTCACATGATTAGGCAATGTGGTACTATTCCTAATACTCTAACAACACCTAAGCCAACCTAGCCGAACAGGCTTGGTGCCAGCCCATAGCAGGCCCTTTGGGCGCCTATCGCTAACACAAAGAACTATGTGGCATGTAAATACAAATAGAATAGGCACCCAAATTCGACTTGAAGAGGACTTGAACCTGGATGGTAGGGGTGTAGACCCACAACTCTCCAGGCTCAGTTCCTCACCTGCCACAGTATCGCCATTATTAGCAGTTTGCTAGAATATCCCAGAATCAACGACTTGTATTTGATTATTACAAAAGAAAATTTATTGCCCAAGAGGTATGATTTGCATGATTATCAGATCTTGTTGCAGAGAAATCATGACATAGAAATACAAGTAATCTGCTTTACCAACGCCGAACATCATTTGGCAAAAGAAAATGACGAAAGATATTTCTGTTAACTCAGCACTGTTTGCTTATTTGAACAGCCCAAGCAAATTACATAATAATTGTTCTAGAAAGACAAAGGAAGGAGAACACAATCAAGTTCGGTTTGTTCTAGTTATGGTCAGTTTCTAAGCTTCATACTCTATTCCAACTGCATTAATATGGCTGCCATCACCGAAAGATAACTAGTTTAGCGTGGTTTACAATGTATTTGAAACTAAGGAAAAAGCAATGAAGGAATAACAAACAAGAGTAGATGGTGAAAGTACAGTAAAGCTTACACTTAGGTTCTCAAAAGCCGTCCTGAACCGATCCAATAAAAGTTGCAATTCATTTTCCTCGCCACCATAAAAAGCAATTGATTCAGCATTTTCTCTAACACGGACAAGTCCGTAACGAAAATCAGCTTCTTTCTTCTCTTGCATGAAGTTCAAATTGACCAAATTCTGTTGATGCAAGCATAAGCAACTATTGGTTGTGTTTACATAACTCTATGCAAAATATACATATGTTGACAAGTACATACCTTACCAAGGAAGACACTAATACCAGTACCCCCAAGAGAGTAGACAACAAGAACAATAAACAATGGTGGGTAGATTCCATAGAGGATGTTGCTGAATGATACCAAGTCCACAGCAGCATTGAAAAGTGTGAGAGAGAATGCAAGTGCTGTTCCAGTGAATGAGCTGAGGTCATCATTTATCCTTTGGTCTGGATTGTCAATAATTGATTGAGATTGAATCTTGTAAAAAGTTCTGTTTTTAAAGTAACGCTTCATATAATAACTTGTCATCCAAGATCGCCATCTCAAAGAAAGAGTTTCTCTTGCATAGTCTCTCAAGACAAAGAACTGCATAACAGTGAGCGAAATTTTGATATGATGAGTTGAAAAACAAGAACATTAGATTTTATGAACAGAAATAGAAGACACTGAAATATTAAACAAAGGAAGTGTGTTTGTTTATTAATATATGCAAATACAAGCGGTACAAATTGCCCATAAAAACTGCCTCCACAAATGAAGTTTAAGGATGTAGCAGCTTAGCCATTCAGCGCAGAAATTAGAGCATTCAGTGTTATGGCTTCTGCATGGACATATTGTTAAAAGGAGATAAGCAGCTGGATTTCAGGAAAGAAAACCGCCAGCAATTTTTTTCATGGTGTCTTTGGGACATCTAGGGGGAGAACTCAAAGCCTTGGATCTAGAAATACTAGGCAAAACCAGCAAATATTTTCATGGTATCTTTGGGACATCTAGGGGGAGAACTCGAAGCCGTGGACCTAGAATTCTAGACAGACTAGGCAAACAAGTAATTTGGATTCTATACCTGTTTGAATTCTACAAACGGCTTCCATAAAACAGAAAAGTTTGCACGATAGAGACAGGTCCTGGTTTATGAACCACTTGTGTAAACTGTTAGTTGTATAGATTTTTGCTTATGTTCCCTTTGAGATATTAATACACTATTGTGCTACAGAAAAGTTGAGAAACTGGATAGAGTAGAATATACCCAAAGAATTATCTTTGGATGGGAATGCTGAGTGCATGAAAATCAGCAATCCACATGTCCAAACCAAGAGTTAGACTGTTAATGCTGATACTGTTATTACCTCCCTCTCCCTCCCCTGTGGCTTTTGTTGGTACCAACTTGCTTGGGACTGAAAGGCTCTATTGCTGTTGTCGTTGTTGTTGTGTTGGTGTTACAAAGTGGTCGCTGATAGGGAAATGTAAATTTTGCATTAAAAGTAAAACATTGCTCACATGCTAACACTTTGCTACTCGTGCCAAGGTAGTACAATAGTTTTAATGGGCTAACAGCATGAAGAGCAATACCTACAAAAGAGCAGCAATATGCTCACCGGAATTCCTCCAGCAAAAGCACCCAGGTAGTAAAGCAGTTGTGTGGTAAACTTCTCTTGATCCTTATCTTGCAAAAGAAAACACAAAACATGTATAAGCAAACAACCGAAGAGGCAACATGTATAAGCAAACAACCGAAGAGGCTATTGTGCAACCAATTTGAATCGCACGAAGTGAACCTTTAGCCATAGGGTACTTGTTTATATGGTCGAAATGTCATCATTCTCGCCTTTGGATACAAAGATGAAAGAAATCTAAATGAGATAGTTATTTTTTATAGTGATTATCCCTCTATGTGATTTAAAGAAGCACTTCCTCCCCTTATCCAGAACGTCAGTACTGGGTTACAAAAGCATTACAGCTTTAACAGAAGACCAAGCCATACCAGCAAGGGCATTGTAGAAGTCACGACCGAGGAAGTTAAATCCTACACTAATCCCTGTGGTTCCCAATGTGAGAGCAAACACAGCAGCAAGCCTCAGCCTTGCTTGGGTTTTATCCTCAGACCACCAGTACGGAGCAGCAACTTTCCAAAATCTTGTAGCTAGTGTCTTGAGGTCAGTACCAGCTCTCTGCAGGTACCAGCAAGACACCAAAAAGGGAAGTTCACATTCATCAGCACTTAGCAAATAGCAACGAACCAGAAGTGACTTTAACATGAAAGGAACCAGAAGTGACAGAGGTAATTTATTTTTCGACATCTTCTCCGCGAAAGAGTGATGAGCAATCACACAGGGTTAAAAAATACTCACAAACTAGTATCTCAGAGCTTGAAAGTTTGACAATGATCCAATCGGTTGAAGCACGCTAAGCCGGCATCACAACAATTATGCATCCAAATTTGAACTTGGCTCAACTTTTTAACGAACAGGCATGAGATTGTGCCAATTTCATTGATAGAGAAGAGTAACTTAGCTTGATTAGCTATCTTCTATCTACTAAACATCTAAACAGTCACTTGGTCGCCCAATTTATCCTCATCTATCACACGCCTCCAAGCTCGGTGAATCTGACACCACACACCAGACGAACAAGTCGTACAAAACAAGCCAATGCCAGAGTGGCACCGCGAACCGAAACCTGGAGACGAACAGTCCAGTACTACTACAAACATTAAAATCAAAGTAAACTAAAACAAAGCTAAGGCCGAGCCGATGATGCACAAATGCCCAGAACTGGGTACAGTAGAGTACAGAAAGCCAGCAAAGAATCACCTTATCCTGGGCATCGGGGGCAGCGACCTCCCCGCCCCCGCCGGCGGCAGCGACCGGAGGGGCCGCGGCCCTGCGGCGACCGCGCCGGCGCATGACGGAGGCCATGGCCAGAGGAGGGGACCGGAGCCCGAGGCGCCGCGCCGCTGAGCCAAGAACGAGGACGGGCGCAAGGCGGTGGGACGGCCGCGGCAACAGCAGAGGCGGCGGTAGTTGCGAAGGCGACCCAATGGAGGCGGAGAAGCATATGGGAGTTGGAGTAGATAAGCGCATCCTTTTTGTGCCTTTGCCTCCTCCCCTTTGCTGTTTGGTAGGTTCTGGGCTCTTCCCTCCCGTGCCTTGTCTTGCGGTGGAAGGCTCGCGTGCTCTCGGCGTGGGGAGCAATGGCGCACGACGCAGCGGCGGCGCGGGGCAGCCGGGAGGGAGAAGCCAGGCAGGCTGGCGGCGGAGGGAGATCGTGGTTCGCGGCAGTTCCGCCGCGGCTGGCTACGGCTACGGTTGCTTGATGTTACATAGATGGAGTCGCTGACGCGTGGGTCCATGCTGGAGCGGGGCCCTCACTGTGATGGTAGTGATAGTGGCCAGGAGGACGGACTCGTGTCGCGGCGGGGACGAACGGCGGGGAGGTGGCAGCTACGCCACACACGGCCTATCCACGTTCTGCCTCTCGCACAACGAACACAAACAAGGACTTTTCAGAGCATGCTCGATTGAGCTATTTGTTTGGGGCTTCATCAGCTTCTCCCACAATACACTGGCACTATGATCAATGATACACTAGCATTTCGGTTAGGGTTATAAAGATTTGCAGCATCTCGTCGCCTGTTATCGTAAATATCTCATTTAAAATTGGCACTTCTCAAATGTTGCCACGAGGAACTATCTTTCAAGAAATATATTTTTTTTCCTCAAATACACACGTGTGTATCATTGTATTAGAAAGAGAATAGTTTTTCAAATGATAAGAGTGTCGCTCTCGGTCGTTAGTTATTTTGTTATAGGCTACATTTTGAGTGATTGACTACCGAAGATCATGGCGCGCTTGCTCCTTAGCCTTGCGCTGCCGTGCATCTCGCACTCCTTCTGTCCATGATTGCCAAGAGATGAGGGCAAAAAGGGAGTTGACGCCTTTTCATTGTTGTCCGGTGATCAATGCCCTCAGTTAGTGTCACCAGGTTAACAATGTTGTTGTGAAGGTTGGCATCGGCCGTCCCATTGCTTGCAGGACATGGAGCCAAACCTTCCTAGATATTGGATGGGTACCCATATTAGACAGGCTGCTATATATGATCAATCATTTCTTGTCCTTGATCGCAAAGGTAGCATCACTCTCGGCGTAAGTCTGTGCCAGCCTTGCCCTTCATTTAATACATGAGCTTCGACATAAAAATTTTATATCAAATATATTACAGGCCAAAAGGAACTATTAGATACTGCAAACATTTTTGCTAACAAATCATAGATTCGGGATAAGAAGAAAAAAGAAAAGACAGCATAAACTTCTTATAATACAGTTGCATATAAACTTGCTTGCTTAATTAGGCTTGTTGATTTCTTGCTCGTTACCTCTTTCTTTCTATAGAATCAATTGGCGGTGATTTGAAAAGACAAATTGTCGGAAAGTAATATTACAGCCATTCAGGTAGACGACAACGGTGTTTTTTTCCTTGGGGAATATAACCCAGGTGGGAAAGAAAAAAAATATGAAAACGATCAGTGGGCTATGGATCTGAGATAAGTTGCCCCATCCATCTCATATCCCACGAAGTTTCTCCATGAAGTGCAGTCATCTGAGATAAGTGCCGCCATGGACGCGATCGACGCGGAGCTCGCTCGCGCGCAGGAGGAGCGGCGCAAGGTGGAGTCGGCGCTGGCGGCCGGCGCGCCCATGGCCGTGTCCTCCGTCACCTTCGACACCGACCTCTACGGCGGCGGCGACCCGGACCGCTTCGTCGGCTACGACACCTCCATCCCGGCCTCCGAGGACGCCGCGGCCGCGGAGGACGAGGACGGGGCGGCCAACCCCGCGCCGCGCTGGCTCGCGACGTACACGGGCCACGCCATCGCCGCCGCGGACCTCCCGCGCCCGGCCGACGGCGGCGATGACGGGCTGCCCAAGCGGTCCCAGCGCATCTTCGACCGCGAGGACGACTACCGCCGCCGCCGCCTCGACCGGATCATCTCGCCGGAGCGCCACGACCCGTTCGCGGCCGTGGAGGCCACCCCGGACCCCGCGGCGCGACCTACGTCGACGTCATGCGCGACGCGGCGCTGCAGAAGAAGAAGGAGGACCTGCTGAGGGAGATTGCTAAGAAGAAGAAGGAAGAGGGGGAGAAGGAGAGGAAGGCCGTCGCCGTGCCTGAGCTGCCGGCCGCCACGACGACGAAGCGGCGCAACAGGTGGGATCAGTCGCAGGGAGGCGATGCTGGTGCTGCCGGTGCGAAGAAGGCAAAGACGTCGTCGGATTGGGATGCCCCTGACGCGACTCCGGGGATTGGGCGTTGGGATGCCACCCCTGGACCTGGACGTGTTGGAGACGCGACACCTTCTGTGAGAAGGAACAGATGGGATGAGACGCCGACTCCAGGGAGGATGGCTGATGCTGATGCTACGCCTGCCGCTGGCGGGGTGGCAACTCCTTCCGTGGCTTGGGATGCGACCAAAGCTGCTTGGTGGTGTCACGCCAACCCCTGGTAAGAAGCAGAGATCAAGGTGGGATGAGACGCCGGCCGGTATGGGAAGTGCAACTCCCGGTGGTCTTGGTGGTGCTGCAACACCTGCTGGTTATACTCCTGGGCCAACGCCATTTGGTGTGGGGAACCTTGCCACGCCAACTCCTGGCCAGATCCCTGGTGGACCTATGAATCCGGATCTGTACATCCAATCCCGGCAGGAGCGGGACATTCAGGAGAGGAACAGGCCTTTCACTGACGAGGAGCTTGATGCCATGTTCCCGCAACACGGGTACAGGATTCTTGAGCCCCCGGCTTCCTACCAGCTCATAAGGACCCCGGCAAGGAAGCTGCTTGCGACACCAACACCCCTGGGGACACCACTTTATGCTATTCCAGAGGAAAATCGTGGGCAGCACTTTGATCTGCCCAAGGAGACATCTGATGGATTACCCCACATGAAGCCAGAGGATTACCAATACTTTGGAACATTGCTGAATGAGGAAGAGGAGGAACAGCTATCTCCAGAGGAGCGGAAGGAGAGGAAGATCATGAAACTGTTGCTCAAAGTGAAGAATGGCACACCCCCACAGCGTAAAACAGCACTTCGGCAGCTGACAGACAAAGCCCGGGAATTCGGCGCTGGACCACTTTTCAACAAAATCCTACCCTTACTCATGCTGCCAACACTAGAGGACCGGGAGAGGCACCTCCTGGTGAAGGTTATTGACAGGGTACTGTATAAGCTGGAAGACCTGGTCCGTCCCTTTGTGCACAAGATTCTTGTGGTTATTGAACCGTTGCTGATTGATGAGGACTACTACGCTCGTGTTGAGGGCAGGGAGATTATCTCAAATCTCAGCAAAGCAGCTGGTCTTGCTACTATGATTGCTGCCATGAGACCAGATATTGATAACATTGATGAGTATGTGAGAAATACCATTGCTAGGGCATTCAGTGTGGTGGCTTCTGCTTTGGGCATCCCTGCTTTTCTACCATTCTTGAAGGCTGTCTGTCAAAGTAAGAAGTCTTGGCAGGCTCGGCACACTGGTATCAAAATTGTCCTGCCACATCTCAAGTCTCTAGTTGAGATCATTGAGCATGGCCTGAGCGATGAGAACTAGAAAGTCAGGACAATTACTGCCCTTTCTCTTGCTGCACTTGCTGAGGCTGCTGCACCATATGGTATTGAAAGTTTTGATACTGTATTGAGGCCTCTGTGGAAGGGTGTCAAGTCTCGCCGTGGGGAGGTCCTTGCTGCCTTCCTGAAGGCCATTGGTTTCATCATACCTCTTATGGATGCTGTGCATGCTAGTTTCTACACAAAGAATGTGATGGACGCCCTCATTAGGGAGTTCCAATCTCCAGATGAAGAGATGAAGAAGATTGTCCTCAAGGTTGTGAAACAGTGTGTCAGTACAGAGGGTGTGGACGCTAATTATATCCGGAATGACATCCTTCCAAAATTCTTCAAGCACTTCTGGGTGAGGAGAATGGCCCTAGATCGCAGGAACTATAAACAGCTTGTGGAAACTACAGTGGAGATGACAAACAAGGTTGGAGTTGCTGATATTGTTGGGAGGATTGTTGAGGATCTGAAAGATGAAAGTGAGCCCTACAGAAGAATGGTGATGGAAACAATTGAGAAGGTGGTGGCCAACTTGGGTGCTTCAGATATTGATGCTCGTCTAGAGGAGCTGCTTATTGATGGTATCTTGTATGCTTTCCAAGAGCAGACCAGTTATGATGCAAATGTCATGCTTAATGGTTTTGGAGTTGTGGTTAATGCACTTGGACAGAGAGTTAAGCCTTATCTTCCTCAGATTTCTGGTACCATCAAGTGGCGATTGAACAACAAGAGTGCAAAAGTTAGGCAGCAAGCTGCTGATCTGATCTCCAGGGTAGCCATCGTCATGAAGCAGTGCCAGGAGGAGCAGCTTATGGGTCACTTGGGTATTGTGCTATATGAGTACTTAGGAGAGGAGTATCCTGAGGTGCTGGGTTCAATTCTTGGAGCCTTGAAGGCTATCGTTAATGTCATTGGTATGACTAAAATGACTCCTCCAATCAAAGACCTTTCTCGTCTGACCCCCATCTTGAAGAACAGGCATGAGAAGGTCCAAGAGAACTGCATTGATCTTGTTGGTAGGATTGCTGATCGTGGAGCAGAATTTGTGCCAGCAAGGGAATGGATGAGAATTTGTTTTGAGCTGCTTGAAATGTTGAAGGCTCATAAGAAGGGTATTAGAAGAGCCACTGTGAACACATTTGGTTATATTGCAAAGGCTATAGGGCCACAGGACGTGTTGACCACCCTGTTGAATAACTTGAAGGTGCAGGAGCGACAGAATCGTGTCTGCACAACTGTAGCAATTGCCATAGTTGCTGAAACTTGCTTACCTTCCACAGTTTTGCCTGCCCTTATGAATGAGTATCGGGTCCCAGAGCTCAATGTCCAAAATGGTGTTCTGAAGTCACTCTCATTCCTTTTCGAGTATATTGGAGAGATGGGCAAAGATTACATATATGCTGTCACTCCCTTACTTGAAGATGCTTTAATGGATAGAGATCTGGTTCACCGCCAGACTGCTGCCTCTGCTGTTAAGCACATAGCTCTAGGTATTGCTGGTTTGGGTTGTGAGGTTGCTCTTCTTCATCTGTTTAACTATGTTTGGCCCAACATATTTGAGACATCCTCCCCACGTTATAAATGCTGTCATGGAGGCAATTGAGGGGATGAGGGTTGCGCTAGGTCCAGCTGTGTTTCTGAATTATTGCCTGCAAGGTCTCTTCCATCCAGCAAGGAAAGTACGTGAAGTGTATTGGAAGATATACAACTCTCTGTACATTGGTGCACAGGATGCGCTTGTTGCTTCTTATCCTGCCCTGGAAGACGATGGGTATAACATCTTTAGCCGTCCGGAGCTGGCATTGTTTGTCTGACTAACGTGAGTCTTGCTTACTCCCAAATTTTTGCACGATGATATTAACAGATCTGTTTTCAGTTCATTATCTGTATCCTTAGACCACGCAGATCAAATCTACTTGCGTCATTGACTTCTGTATTCTAGTAACCAACCTCATTGTAGTTTTTAGTTTGCCGCTTTGCTTTAAGTGAAGTGATTTCTTATTCAATGAATATATTGGGGGTGCTTATTGGTGTGATGACTTAAAAACACTGATTCCAGTTTTGGCCTATTCGTAAGGCGTCATTCATTACTGTTTGGACTTAAATGTCAATGCTCTCTAGATAATTGCATTGCTAACACTTGTTCCACTTGACTGTTGTCAGTGGGTTGGGCACTTTTTACCATTTTGAGCATGCATTATCAAGCAGTAGTTTATCTGCATTTTATTCGTTGTTGCTTTTGTTTTTCCTGTATGTTCTCTCTGCAAAGGAAGAATCTGATATGCATACTCATTGACAGGCTGGATCATCATGTCCATGTATCATCATCCATTTTTTTTTGGTGAAGCTTGAACTACGTGGTTTTTGAGTTAAAGCTTGAATTTAAGTTATTTGGTGACCCCCTCTTGTGATGCATGTAACTGAAGTTGCATCTCTTTGTCCTTGCAGGATTGTTCCTTCTGATGGAGTTGCAATGTTTAGGAATTTTTAGTCTGGTTTACTTTAATGCAACTCTAAATTGCTCCCATAATCTGATCAGCTAATCATTTCAGATTTTTTTTTCAGGGTACTTAGTGTTCAAGCTGCTGAAGAGTTCCACTGGATTTTGGATCAATACCAAGGCTGCAGCATATTTAGTTTACTGCTGAGTAACTGTTAATCTATCAGGATCATATAGGTTGAAGAAATGACAATCATGGGTTGTTATCGTACTTTTATGGATAATTAGGCTTTGACAATACTGTTCTTAAACTTTGTATTAGTCGTGGATGTTATATAGTGTGGTGTGGAAATTGAGATTGCGAGCAAATGAATAGGGAACTATGGTTGGGAACAGTCAAAGATCATTGTACCTCTGAATCGCAGCATATGCAGTTTAGCGCTTCATCATACCATTGCAGGTATGTGCAGTGTGCACTAAGTGAAATTTGATAGACCACTAAGAAATTTGTCATGTGCTAAGATTAATAAAAAAAACTTACAAGGATGTGGGCTTTCCTTCTGTGTGTGAAAGCAATGACAGGTCAATGACTTGGTCCTGTCATCCTGTGTATCCTGTTCATCTATGCCATGCTTTTCAATTCTTGATTGATTGTTGGAATATCCTGTTTTTTGGTAGTAGCTTTTCTCCCTGAATTGTTTCCCTGCTCTTAAGCCTAATCATTCTAAGAAATTTAGCCGAATGTTTCTCTTTTTAGTATTTTGTTGTTCTAATGCTTCTTTCTACGGCTTGCATTTTTTTTTCTGTGGCGGTTTTCCTTTTGTTTTTCCTGTGCGTTCGCTATCTTGGTGCCTACTGTTTCCCTTCCTTACTGACAGTGAATTCAGCTATGAAATGGAAGCACACATATAGCTCTGTTAATAGATAGCAGAGTCTGACTAGCAGCACTGTAGAAATTTTTCATGCCCTCTTCGAGCCTGAGGTTTCTCAGCATACGCCTTTGGATAATTTTGTATTCACTTGCTTACCCTGATACTGTTTCAAGGCGAAAACCATTATTATGTTGCGACTTCTAGTTATGTTCACTATGATACTGGATGTTCTCAAATGGGCATAAAGTGGCATTCTGTTCAATGCAACAAATAAATGTGTGTTGTGTGTTTTGACATCCTGCGAACCCCTACAAGGTATAGTAATATAACCAGCTTCCATACTGTTAAACTTGTGCGCTACTAGTATCAGGTCTATTGCTCTTATGTTTCTTCTCTGAAGAGGTCTGAAGCTAGAGCGCTCTTATTTATTCTGAGAACAAAAACCCCCCAGAAGGTTATTTACTAGCACCATCTATCCCAAATGATGGGTCATGTTGGCTAAGCGATACTCCCAAGTCCCTACGTAGCTTTTCCATGTACTCCGTATCTACAAAAGTCAAAACGACCTATAAATTTAAATTAGGAGAAAATACTGATGTAACCGTAGTACATGAAACTATGAAAGTGCCGAAGCCAAAATCGAACGGAGCTTGGGCCTATCATGATGCAGGTTGCCTTGCCCCATGGAGATTTTTTTTTTCAGAGAAAAAGAAGAAGAAGACTGAACGTGCGCATGTCCACCGCAAGTGCTTACTGCTACCGGTGGATTTCGAGAATGGGCGGGTGAGCGTATGGCCCCCTGAGCCAGCCATCGGTGACGCGGTGGTTCGCCGCCTCGGTGAGGTGGACCCCGTCCCAGTTCACGTACGCCGACGGGTCCGAGCACGCGCTCACGCCGGGCATGCCGCACGCAGCGGTGAGGTTGAAGTTGTACCGCCCGCCGCCGCCGCAGCAGCAAGCATTCAGCGCGCCGTCGGTGCCGTTGAACCCGTAGCTGTCGTGAGACGTCGCGAAGTCCTCGATCGGCGCGTAGAAGTCGGCGTAGATGAGCCTCACGCCGGTGTGCCTGGCGCCGAGCCGCGCCAGCGACTAGCTGCAGGTTGTGTTCCTTGGACAGCAGGTTCAGGTCCTTGAGGCACCCCGTGGCCGGTTCGTAGTCGGCGGCGGTCTTGCCCGCGAAGAGCTCGAGGTTCCCCGTCGCGCACCCCAGCGGCGTCAGCCCCGTCACCACCAACGTCTTGCCACCGCCGTCGATCAGTTTCTGCTCGCAGCAATGGATATCAGACTAACTGTCTTCGTGCATGGGATGGGAGACCTGCAGATTGACTGGTGGCGTCGTAGTATGTACCTCTGTGGCATCGCTGATCCTTCCGACGACCTCGGGCACGCGAGACCGCGCTTCGTCAACGCTTTGCCGGCGAGCAGCATGAACCCGTAGTCGTTCCAATCGAACTCCCCGACGACGAACAGAGCATGTGCAAAGTACTCCCGGCACGCTTGGGGGGAACCGCAGAGCGAGGGCTTCATGGCGTCGAACCACCCGAGCTGGTCACCGACGGAGATGTTATATGGAGGAACAGCAGCTGCGTCGCCGTCGTTCACGAAGAACGTCCGATTCAGCGCCGTGGCTCCGGCCACCGCGAAGTTCGCGCCTTGCTTGAAGCTCTGGTTCGCCGCCATCGACGGCGGCAGGAGCGGGAGCCCCAGCGCTTCAGCTGCGCGTGCACGTTACATACCCCCGTCAACAAATCGTCCAGTCGACGTGCATCGGTGGGTGCTGAAACGAAAGAAGGGAAATTACCGATGAAATCGATGGCTAATCTCCCGTCAGAGCTGCGGCCGGTGGGGTGGCCGAAGGTCATCCCGGAGCATATTGGAAGTGATCTCTCCACCAGTTGGTCCAACGGCCAACTGGACCCTTGATCTGCACCCTGATCGGTTGTGCCCAGCCCAATGCTTGGCTGGTGGACCCCTGTCGCATAGTGCCTATAAAAAGAGGTGGGGGGCCACTGGTTCTGAGAATGAGGTTCATCGCCGCCAGCGTCCCTCACCGAGAAACTCTACCGATCAGGAAGCACTGCCAGCGACGGAAAGCCCCACCGGCGTCGGCGCTGCACCGCGTCTTTTTCAACCGTCGCTGCCCTAGCGCAGAGGAGTGATGTCAATACGAACAACTACATCGAGTCCTATGGTATGTCTATCTAATCGATCTCTCTTCCTCTCCCTCTGATTCATGCATCATGATGGTACACAGTGATGTTCTACCCGATTTATCCTAATTGCAAATGAAACCACCCATCGATCCACACCTAGAATCGATCCACGAACTATCAATGGTATCAGAGCTAGGTTTTAGTGTGTGATTTGGTTAGGAAATGAAAAAGAAATGAGAAAGAGATGAACGAATCAAGAAACGAACCCTAACCCTAGTACCCGTCCATGAATTCGAACACTACCCTAACCCTAGGCAGGGGCAAAGGGAGAGACAGATTGAGGGTGTTGGAGACTTACCTTGTGGATCTCCATCGCGCAAGGATGATCTCCAACTCCTGCCGGCGGGGTCACGCCGATACGCGGCCATCAAAAAACTGCCGGCGGACAACACCATGGACGGTGGAAGAACGAGCTGCACGGGCTTCTCCGCCACCGTCCTCACCACCGTAGCCCGGGACGAAGGACCAGCCGCCGGTTCACCGGCGCGCGGAGAGAACCAACCGAGCCGTCGGCCGGCGAGTCCTCGCCACCGCGGGGTCGCTGGACCTCGGGCACTGCAGCACAGCCCTTCGACGGCGGCACGCTCACCCCGGTGGACGCGCGCACCGGTGAAGGGGCACGCGGCAGCACCGTCACCCTCCTCGGCGGTCACGGGCAGCAACCACTGCTCTGCCGCTTCTCGGCTGCTGTGCTGAGCAAGAAGAGGGAAGGGGAGTGAGAAAGGCCAGAGGCTGGGGGAGCCGCCGGCGAGAGCCCCGGCGGCGGTCTTTCCCGCCGGAGAAGAGCGCCGACGGCCACCATGGCCGCCGCCGCCGTGAGTGCTGTGGCGCTCAGAGAGAAAGAGAAGAGAGAGAACACGAGAAGCAAAATGACCCTAGGGACGCGGCGGCCTATATACCTCCGAAAATGGTGCGACGCCGTTGGATCTCCACGGACGGCCACGATCAACCGACGCCAGTGGGCCACATTTGGCCCAGCGGGATCGTCGTCGCGGCAATCGTGGGCCGAAATGGCTATCGGGCTGATTGGTCGGACTTGGCCCATGAATAAATAGTGCGATTTCCGAATTTATTTCGGAATTTCATGAATCAATAAAAAAACAGGCGGTGCTGAGCCGACGCCGTGGACGCCGTCTTGGGCCGCGCCACGTGCGTGTCCGCCATGGGCCGTTGGGCCGCTTCGGCCAACAGGCCGAATAGTTGGTTTTGAGCCCCGAATGAACAGCGAAGTTTATGAATTTTCCAGAAATTGATTCGAAATAAATTTTGAATGAATTTGAACTGAATTTGAGACGAATTTTTCTGTGCAAATTTTGTCCAACGATAATTTTGTCTAGAAAACAATAATAAATTAGAACCTTTCTGAAAAATTGAATTATGACCTTTTTACTCATGTTTCCGCTGCGAATTCTGAAATAATTGCTGCTCATGATTAAATTCGAACCAACGGGAGAATTTGATTTTGAAAATTAAATATATATATATTATTATAATATTGTTATTATTCTGACCAACGTTGATTAATGGTAATATTATAATGGTATTTATGAATTTAATTTAAAGAACAGTTATAGTTATTTAGAAAAAATATTGAAAAGTTTATCCTCGAATGGATGAATAGATGGTTACTCCAAAAATGTTGAAAGGAGCATTCTCCAATTAAATTGAAACAAGTGAGAAATTTTTTGATTGAAAGAAATAATTATATGAATTATGATATTGTTATTTTTTGACCAACATTGATGATAACAATATTATAAGATTATGATTTTGAATCTCTGATGAATTTTGCATCTTCGAGACCAATTTTTTAGAGAATAAAAAAGGTCAAGAAATG
Organism: Bothriochloa decipiens; assembly: GCA_023333625.1. NCBI lineage: Eukaryota > Viridiplantae > Streptophyta > Magnoliopsida > Poales > Poaceae > Bothriochloa > Bothriochloa decipiens. The sequence goes on along the minus strand of CM041634.1, from coordinate 2,634,682 downwards.
CTCATGAAATAGAAGAATGTTTTTCGTGTTTCCGCTGCAATGAAGTTGATTATCCTCTAATTAAATTTGAACCAACGGAAGAATTTAATTTTGAGAAGAAGTTGTATATTTTTCAAGATGATTGAGTTATATGAAAGAATTGATGTAGAAGAATAAAGTTTTTATTCTATTTCTGCCCAACGGTGATTTAGAATATAGAAAAACCATTAAAAATTTAATGTGCATGTATTTAACCAGACCAACGTAGGGTTATTTTCATGGTCATTGTTGATGTTTGTCGTTGAATATTTTTTAGACAAAGACCTCCATGCTTTCATTCTTGAAGGCAGAAAGAAAATGAGCTGGGTACTTATGACTCAGAAGATAAAAAGTGCAAGCTTGCATTAAAGAAAATCATCATATAAGGGGTATTGTTCTCTTTAGAGGATGGATTGAAAGAAAAGGATGATTCAGGTGCATTGATCTAAGAAAAGAAGATAGAACAAATGAGAGTTTAGTTTAACAAATAACTTTTATATGAAATAAGAGTGTAGTTTAACAAATATATTTTATGTACTGCTTCTATGAACCATGATAAGAGATGTAATATGTCATGTAACTTTTAATTTAAATCATCATGATATGAAATGTAATGAGTTATACACATGTTTAATTTGACCAACGTCGGATTAAGCATGGTTAAAGAATATTTGAATTATTTCTAAATTTATTAATTGAATATGCCCTGAGAGCCAATTCTGGCTTTGATATCCCTTTTATGGGGAATTATCTCGCATAGAGGGGAGATTTTGACAGAACTTATCGACGAACTTATCCTGCATGAGGGAGAAGAAAGTTGCATATGAACCAAATAACAAGAATAACATGCAAGTGTGACTTGTAGAAGTACTGATTGACTCTATTGAGTTCATGAAGTGTAATGAGAAAAGTGTGTACTCCCGAAAAGATTTAAGAAATAATTTTATTTGCATGGCATAATCATGTAGATGAAGTAAATAATGAAAGCTTCCTCATCTAGAAGAGTTTTGAATAGTTTTAAAATTATGGCAGAAAAGTTCTTGCCACATTTTGAGGGGGAGATTTGTGAGATCAATTAAGAAACAGAAAATTAAGAAAGATACTCCCCTATATTTTTTGACAATGTGATGCATGATGTACATTATGAACAAGAGATAAATGTGATATGAAGATGAATATGACATGAAGAAGAGTGATCTATAAAAGATAAATGTGATTGTTGAGGGAGTAAAATAGTCACAATTATAATACCCCTAAGTGAAGAGTGATCTATAAAAGATGAATGTGATTGTTGAGGGAGTACAACAGTCACAATTATAATACCCCTAAGTAAAGAAATAGCTAGATTCCTAAACCTTTTATGGTTCCAATAGGAAGATAGCACAGTGAGAGATACTAAAACGACGCTCAAAGCATCGTAAGAAGTTATGACAGATTAAACCCAAATAAAAAATTTGAAGATACACCATCCTTACAAAGGATGGAGTAATCTGGGGGAGCTTGGTATGTAGATACCTAAAGAATTGAATAGAAGCGGGATTGAATGCCCACTCTAGTATTTTAAAAGCAATAAATTACTTGATACCTGTTGATGTTGTATGACACATACAACATCTGTTGTTTGCACTTTATGAAGATGAAAAGTAAACAAGGATCTTGTGATTCAGAAACTTATAGAATAATTGCCTCTTGGCAATGAAGAGCAACAATAGCCCCATATGAAAGAAGTGCCACGAGGCTCTAGTAGGTCTCAAAGAATGAGAAAAAATAATTGTTTTGGTGACTATGAAGTCATTGTTGATAAATAAATTCAAATAAAAGATGATCCCATCTTTTTTGTAGAAGCCATGAGAAACGTTCACTTGTCCAAATGGCAAGAAACAAATATAAGTGAAATAAAATCAATAAATACCAATGATGTTTGGGATTTAGAATAAATTCCTAATGGAGCCAAAATAGTAGGCTGTAATGGGTCTACAAGACGTAACGTGGCTCTTGAGGGAAGAAAAATATATATCTCAACTTGTGATGAAAGATTCACATAAAGAGAATGAACAGATTATAATAAATGTTAGTAGCACAATATGATTTAGAATTATGTTAGATGAATGTAAAGATGGCATTCCTCAACGAGGATTTGCATGCAAAGTTTACATGGCATAACCAAAAAGTTTTGTCATGGAAGAAATAAAATATATAGAATGTCGCTTGGAGAAAACTATTTATGGATTAGAGCAAGTCTCTAGAAAAATAGAATTTAAAGTTGATGAATCAAAAGAAAGTTTAGGTTTTAAAGAGAATGTAGAGGGCAATTGCATTTATGCAAAGTTTATGAATGAGAAATTCATTTCCTAATCCTATATGTGGATGACATCTTACTTGCTAGTAGTGATGTCAATCTACTATTGGAGAGAAAAGAAGTTTTATCCTCAAGTTTGAATAAGAAGAATCTCAGTGAAGAATCATTTGAGTTAAAACTCATTGAAAGAGAAGAAAATGGGTATTAGAACTATCATAAAGGCATACTTAGAAAAGATTCTGAAGAAATAAAGTATGCATATAAAGAAAACCTATGCCTATTCTTATAGTCAAGGGTAACAGATTTGAGAACTTGAAACGTTTTTGAAGAACCGAAATGAGATCTATCAAATGGACGTCCTATATGCTTCAGCTGTTGGAAGCTTGATAAATTGAATAAGAACTTACCCTGACATAGTTCATGTATCCGGGATGTTTTGGCAGAAGTCAAATCCAGATATAAATCACTGGATTAGAATAAAGAATGTCTTAAAAAAGATTAATAGCCTCGTGTAGAATAATAAAGATCAAGTACTCTCAAATAGTTGTGGGTACAAAGATAAAGGTTCAGCGAGATGTGCAGTGAAATCCACAATCACTAACACTCGTTGTTCGAGCTTTAATGTGGAAAAACTTCAAAGAAACAATTATGATATGATGAATGAAACAAAGTTATGGTATGGAATATTGTGAGGCTTAGAGGACAGGCGAAGTGGTTAAGAGAACCTATACCCGGAATAGATAATGGTTGACAACAGCAATAATCATTTAAATAAGTATCTTACTCCTATGACAACGGGTCAAGTGTGCTGCCAAACACATTGACATGAATGTATTCGTTGTAAAGGAGAAAGTCCGGAATCATTTTAAAGATATTGAACATATGAGTAATAAGAAAGAACTTGCGGATCCGCTTACTAAAGGCTTACCACCCAGTGTGTTCAGAGGATACATAGTCGACATGAGTTTATGTATAGCCTATGATTTTCGGACAATAAAGGGCCCATAAGAGAGTTGTTCTAAAACAGAGAAGTGTGTTATGGTTGTTAGTCTAATGGCACTAATTGCTGTGACGATGAGACACGCTTAATATGCTGATGAGTAATGGAATAAGACAGAAGTAAGAAAGATGAGAATTGAAGGTTGAAAGCAAGAAATTAAAGAATCATGAGAATGATGAGAGATCAAGGGGAGAATGTTGGAATTGATCTCTCCACCTAACGGCCAACTGGACCCTTGACCTGCACCCTGATCGGTGGTGCCTAGCCCAATGTTTGGCTGGTGGGCCCTCGTCGCATAGTGCCTATAAGAAGAGGTGGGGGCCACGGGCTCTGAGAACGAGGTTCACCGCCGCCAGCGCCCCTCACCGAGAAACCCTACCGATCGGGAAGCACTGCCAGCGACGGGAAGCCCCACCGGCGTTGGCGCTGCACCGCGTCTTCCCCAACCGTCGCTGCCCTAGCACAGAGGAGTGATGTCAAGATGAACAACTACATCAAGTCCTATGGTATGTCTATCTAATCGATCTCTCTTCCTCTCCCTCTGATTCATGCATCATGATGGTGCACAGTGATGTTGTACCCGATTTATCCTAATTGCAAATGAAACCATCCATCGATCCACACCTAGAATCGATCCACGAACTATCAGAGCAGGCCTGGTGTCGTCGGGCCGGCAATGATGGCGAAGTTGCCGGTGTCGGTGAAGGAGTCGCCGAAGCTGAAGATCGAGGTGTACTGGGTTTGGATCGAAAGGGAGAAGCTGGAGAGTAGCCGCATGAAGGCCAGCAAGGAGAGGAGAATGGGCTTCATTGCAGCTGCAGCTTCCGTTGAGAACTTGAGATAGCAGGTTTCTGGCCCGCCCGCAGCAGCAGAGATTTAGTTTTCTGTCGGGTTTCAACTTTCAAGTGGCATTTCATTGTTTAGATCTGAGTCTTTGTGTGGTCTGTATGATGCCAAGATACCTGTATTATTCCCCTTTGACAACAGACAACTTGTACTTGATTGCCAACCAAGCCACGTGCACCGTTATTCTTCAATACGCATATACAGTACTGTAGTACCATTTTGGATGGCTACAAATCTTATGCAACTACTCCCTGTATATATAACAAAATAGATGATCTTATAGGTCTAGTCACGAGAATTAAGCCTAGTCTCAGAGGAAGTTTCATCTCATTATATTGTTTTCAAGACTCTTAAATGTTGAAAACAGTGTACATATGTTTCGCCTTAGGAAACTCATTTCGTATCACTCCTCTTTAATACTATACCACATCAGTTTATTTAATTCTCGTAAAATTTTTATAAAACCTCCATTGAGATTGGCTTATATGACGAGTAAAAATGTATTTTGCATAGCCACTAAGAAGAAGAGAGACAGCGGGAGGCAGAGATATAGTTGTGTTGAAAAAAAGAGAAATGTGTATTGGGCAAGTAGAAATGTGAAATATGGAAGATGAGAAGATAAACTATTGTAGGACAAAATTTGAATGGTCATCTACTTTAAGACGCAGGCAGGCGCGACGGCCACATGAGACACGCTGAAAAATTACGAAATCCAAAAAATGTCATAGAATCAATTATTTAGTTATCATTATTGAAGCCACTAGGCTTGTTATGTTTTTTTGAAAAGAAAATAATACATTGTAGTAAATGAAGGACCGGATACGGCGACCAAAGGGGGGGTGAATGGGAGCCTCAAAATTTCTTTCAAAACTTTAGGTCCTTGGCTCGGCAAACAACCCTAAGAGCAAAACCACACAAGCCGGTAGTGACCACAACCCTATTGAGAGGGTGGATGTTCTCTAGGAACACAGCGGGTCACTACAAAACCAACGCAACAAACCGGAAGCAAATCGGAGACCAAACGGACAAGCAACGAACAAACAACCGAGTCTCGGGTGTACTACCGGAAGTACTGGAGGAGCAACCGGTAGTACCTATAAAAAACCAGAAGTACAAGAAAAAGAGTTTTAGCCCAAGTCGAACGAGGCCTTAACTGCCCGAAAATGTACTAGCGGTAGTACTGGTGTTACTACCGATAGTACCGGTGTTACAACCGGTAGTACCAATGCTACTACCGGAAGTACTGCCCAGCCATGCGCAAAAACGACCCTTAAAATGTACTACCGGAAGTACTACCGGAAGTACCACCGGTAGTACCGGTGTCCAGAAATCAGCACGAACAGAAACGCGCGGAAATCGCCCGAAACAAGGAATGTTCGATTTCTCGGTCAAATCAACTCCGATTGCCACGAAATTTTAACCGTAGGTTCACAAGGCAATAGGGAGGCTACCTCTAAAAGGTCATGGCCCAATTTGACACGAATCAAGAGAAATCAAGAAAGGGGTGAGAAAACCGCCATGAACTCACCAAGAACACAAAACCGTCCCGATCTACAATCTCACGAGGATTCAATCGATTTCCTTCGGTAGAAACACTCAGCTCATGTCATAGATCGATCCAGTGCAAAAAGAATCATCTCAAACGGCCTAGAAATGAAGAAATCCGACCACAAAGAGAGGAGGGAAGAAAGAACTCGGGATGAACAACTCAAGAACACATAGAACAAAAATCCATCACGAATTTAACACAAAGATAGACACCCGGAGGGCACGAGCACACTAGGAGGTGCTCTTTCCACGAACAAATACACTACAATGTCATGCAGTGGACCTCACACACTCTGAAAGACTAGAGACTGGGAAACCCTAACACTGAAATGGGAGAGGTGAGACTGAGTGGAGGCAGTCCCTTCTTATTTATAGTCTCATGACAGATTCCACTTCTACCCCTAGCTATTTCCTAAGAGAGAACCACCTAGCCAAGGGCATTATGGTCCAACTCGAGTTTTCCTGATCCGACGGCCACCGCGCCTCCTCACCGGTAGCCTCGCCCCGAAGCGATCTCATCGACGCCGCCACGTGCCGTCCGTCCGCATCGGGACCTCCGCCGGGTTTTGAGGCCCAAACCCGCGAAACCCGCCGTCACTGGTTTTAAGAACAAACCACCAAACCGCCCGCGAGTAGCGTAGCCCATACGCATCCCCCGCCGATGGTTAATATCTCAAATACGATGATAAAATATCTTGAGATACGGCACGTGTGAAGACGTGACAAACACACACATATATTCTGTATTCTGTAGCCAGCAGGTCGGTCCGACTTATGAACCAAGCGACGCGTGGACCAGACCAGGTAGCGATGTTAGTTGTTGCAGCAGTGGGGACCAGGTAATTTGGCCGAGCGTACAACAGTAATTACTAGACGTAACTGGTTCTCCTCGATTGGCTCACGTTGATTTTGGAAAGCAAATCTAGTTCACCAGCGGTATGCATATGCAAACGTCGGTGGTTTATGCTGTTAAGCCAGCCATCGGCAATATAGCGGTAGGCTGCTTCTGTGAGGTGGCCATCCCAGTACAAGTAGGCTGATGGATCCTCGCACACGGTGGAGCCCGGTATGCCACGGCCGGCGCTGAAGTTGAAGTTGTACTTGCCGCCTCCACCGCAGCAACACCTTAGAATATCTCTGGTAAACCCTGCAACAGCACAAGGAGCTGCATGACTTTCTGTAGAACGAATTACGTACGCGAACACAGAGACACTTACGTAACTAACCCAGCTTTGATGGGGATCGGACGATGTCGATGACTGGAGTGAAGAAATCGGCGTAGATGACTTTGACATCTCCGTGCTTCGCCTCCACATCCCTGACGGCCTCCTGCAGCAGCGAGTTGTGGTAGACGGACAGGTCGTTGAGACCCTTGAGGCAGCCGGTCCGGGAGTCGTAGTCCGCCGGATCGGCGCTGGGGAACATGGCTAGGTTCGGCGGCGAGCATCGCAGCGGCGGGATCCCGGGGACCACCACCGTCCTCGCCCCCTGCCTGATCACCTCCTGACGAGCGACACGCAAACATGCCAGTGAGAAGCAGAGAAAGATCCAGCAGTGGCGTCTCTGATCAGCTAGCTTGTATTACCACCATACCTCGGTGGCTGTGGAGATGGTTTTGACCACGTCCGGGACGAAGGACCTGATCTGAGGCACGTTCTTGCCGAAGAGGGAGAAGCTGTAGTCATTGAACCCGAACTCTCCCATGAAGAAGAGCGCGTTGTGGAACAAGTGCCGGCACTCGTCTAGGACAGGCATATATCACACGCCGTGAGCTAGGTCGACAGGCAGGCAGCCAGAGCCAGGCATGCACTCGCCGTAAGCTAGTGCATGCGTGTTGTTACCTTGGTCAGCGTGGTGGCACAGCGATGGCTTGAGCGATTGGAACCACTGCAGCTGCACGCTGGAGCTGTTGTTGAGAGCGGACGCGCCCACGCCGGGGATGTCCCTGTAGAAGCTGGCGTCGCGAGCGAAGGCACCCGACACCGCGAAGTTGGAGCCTTGCCGGAAGCTGCTGCTGCCGTTGTGCTGTAGGAACGGCGGCACCAGTGGCAGCCCCAGCTTCTGAGCTGCGTATGCAGTATGCATGGATGCCCGTGTCAGTAGAGACGTCACCGACCGAAAAAGATAAAGATAACCAACCAGCCTGCGTGTGTTCTTGCATGCTATCTCTCACCGATGAAGTCGATGATGAGGCGTCCGTTGGAGTAGCGGCCCGTGGGCCTGCCGAAGGACGTCATGCCGTAGGGGGGGCGTGCCGCGGGAATGACCTGCTATTTCGCGGCGAAGACGACCATGTCGTTGCCGGTGTCGGTGAAGGTTAGCAAGCATGGCCAGCGCAAGCGGTGCACTGATGAACATATTTATGAGCCTGCAGCAATGCAGCTACAGAAACAAAAGAAAACATATTTAAAAATAGTAGAACGGGAGGCGCTGCTGTGGCCTCAGCATGGCCATGGAACTGCTAGTCGGAGTCTAGTTGGAGTGGTTGCGCGCGCGTCCATGGATGGAGACGATGCATGGTTGACTTGCCACCGGTTTCTTACTTTCCTGAAGCAAATTAAAATCACCGGCGGACGATAGTTTCGTACGGTGAAGCGAATGAAAACGATGAGCTGGTTTTTCATTTTATCCCTTTGAAAGTGGTGTAGAGAAGAAGAAGCCTCATCCTTGGACTCTTGGAGACGGGATGAGTTGTGACATTGAGGCTTTTGCTTTATTGATTGATCGGTAATGCCATAGGACCAGCGTCGCGGGATGACTGGATCGCCCACCGTCCACCGCCTATCCTTTTCCTCCCTATCCAGTATCCACTCATTCTTATCCATGTTCTTCACCACAATAAGGGTTTTTTTGATTGATGCCATCATAATTTTACAAGTTTAGAGAAGTGCCGTTACTATTTATGTATTCGGAAACATGCCATTGTAATTATTTCTCAGCTTGAATCATGTCATTTTATACGTATTCAACAATGTTGGGCCCACATGTAGGTGAGCAAAGACCCTTGTATTTTCATATGGTCTGAAATACCCCTGCTGCTTCTCCCTCTCCACTTGCTGACGTCAAGGAGAGGCTTGGGCGGAGCCCGCGCGTGGCCATGGCGAGAGGCGGCGGGGCTGCGGTAGATGAGCGAGCAAGGCTCGGCATCGTCCTCTCCGTCGGCGCTTTCGTGGTCAGCAACAACTGGAGCGACGCGAGGTGAGGTAGGTTGTGGAGGGCTTGCTCCTCTGCCATGGATCTAGATATGGATCTGAGCCGTCATCCTTCTCCCTCGTCCTCCTCTGATTGAGCCCTCCTCCCTTCTCTTCTTCCTCATCCCGTCGCTCCTCTTGAATCTAAGGGATGTGGCGGCGTCCTTGGTTTCGCTGACCTTTTTTCTGGGATCTCTCCGTGTTGCAATATTTCTTTTCTAGATATTGTAATAGATGGTTTCAAAAGATGCAATGGGATTTTTTTTCTGTTGTAATAGATGTTTTTGCGATGTGCGGTACTTTTGCTTGAGATATTTCAGTAGTATTAACTGAGATGTTGTATTAAGAGAGGCTAATCTGTAGCTAGATACGAAATACCATATTCCCTGGTCAGGCCAGTGGACCGAACCACTTGTGACCAACCGACCGTACCACCTGTGCTGCGTTGTCATTTACTTCAATGCATGCAACCATGAGCAGCAACCTTTCTGTCCATTAATTAACGTGAGAGCCCTCCTTCAACGCTACCATTAATAACGTGAATTTTTTATTTGTGGAATTTGAGATCCAGCACATGCCAAGAATAGTTCCTATAATTAGCACGCAACGCTCGTAAATCATCTTGTTACGATAATTAGCACATATTCTAGTTACTATAATTCGAACGAGAGTATTATAGTGTGTTAATATTTACGAGACTTCTGAACTATGAATAATTTATGAGAATCTTTTATACTTAGTATAAACTTTATACTGCACATATTTATGATATTTTTATACTGTGATTATTTACAAGAAAATTTTGTAATGTATGTGTTTACGAGAATTTAGATTGTAGGTATTTACGAGGATATTATCCTATGATAAATATCTCGTACTATGAAATTTACGAGAAACACTACTGCTGTAACCAACAACCGTGTCGGTCAATATATGTTTTGCGCAACGAGCAAACCTGCCCGCTTCTAATGCAACGTCACGGTAAAGATTGAGGCATGGAAGCGGGCACCAAATGCCTGCTGCGGTAAATCAGTACAGAAAAACAAAAAAAAACCCAAAAGCCCATGCCCAGGCCATTTTGGGCCTGGATCTGGGCCTCGAACCCAGCGCGCCGCCGCCGCATCCGTGTGCCGCCGCCCCCTGGATCCGCCATCGGCGCGCTGCCCGAGCCCGACGTGGATCTGCGCCGCGCGAGGAAGGCCGGAGGAGCGCCGCCGCAGCTCCTAGGGTCCTCGTCGTCGTCGATCCGCACCACCGGAACTCCTAGTGTCGTCGTCGTCGATCCGGGATGGAGAGGAGACCGCCGCCGCTGCTAGGGTTGGGGAGGAGCGCAGCCGCTGCTGCTCGGTTGGGGAGGAGCGCCGCCGCTGCTGTGCTCGGGTTGGAGAGGAGCACCGCCACTGCTGTGCTTGGGTTGAGGAGGAGCGCCGCCGCTGCTGTGCTCGGGTTGGAGAGAAACGTCGTCGCCGCCGCCGCTGCACGGGTTGGGGAGGAGCGCCGCCCTGTCCGCGCCGGAGCCGCATAGCAGCAGCCGCCAGCCGCTCCTGCGCTGCCCTGTTCCGCCTCCGATTTGGCCTGTCTCCAGCCGCAGCTCGCCGTGACCGCACGTGGAGGGAATAGAGGGAGCCAGCGCTTGGAGATGGAGAGGGATGAGCCAGCGCTGGTGAGGGAGGGGGAGGAGGGGCGCCGGCCTGAGAAAGGTGGAGATGAGGAGCGCCGGCCGGAGTGAAGCGTGTGGGAGCGCGTCGCCAGGAGTTGCGGAGGAGTTGGGGAGTGGAGCGGTGTTCGTGGCGGGGAGATTGCGGCTGTGGAGTGAATCGATGAGAGAAAACCCTAAGTACGCTATATATATGAGTACATGGATATCGGGCCAGGATGGGCCTTATGGGCCTAGGCCTTTTCAGTTGCGGGCTTTTAATGTTGTCTGCTGCGGTAAATCAATTTACCGTAGCGGGCATTTTAATAAGTCCACCACGAAAAATAAGTATTTTCTGTGGGGACAGTTTAAGATGCCCTCTGTGGTAAATTAATTTACCACAGCAGGCAAAAGAGCCCGCCATGGTAAATAAAAATGCCTGTTGCGGTAAATCATGCGATTTATCGCAGCAGGCAAAAAAAATGTCCATCATGAATGGCATTTTGGCAACATCACGAAAATTAATTTGTGTAGTAGTGAAAGTTTCAGTATTACGAGAACAATGAATGGTTGGTCACGATATAATTCATTAATAGAAAATACAAATGTGAAACTACATATGTCATCTCGAAGAAAACTGAACGTTGCATGATGTAAATTTATTTTCTTTTCTTGAACATTCTCTGTCTGCTCCTAGTGATCAAACTGAGCATTCACGAAAATTCACAATAATTTAGTTGCTTTTGTTGAGAATTTTATACTCCAACATGTGCATCCTAGTGATCAAACTAAGATCAATAGGTCATGTCTGTTAGCTGCTCTAAGTAACCAGCTGTTGTCGAGAAGTCTCATTGCCTGAAATCATAAAATATGAAAAATTATAAATAATATGAGGCTTTAACACGAAAAATGTGAACAAGGTGGCTCGAGATTGATCACTAGTGAGACAGTTAGAATGAACGAACTAGCTTGCAGCCTTTGGACATCCGCCTTTGCTGCAAAGTGTTCGTTCTTCTGATATTTTTGTCTGTTTTTGCTTTTAAGGTTTGACATATGAATTCAGGTCAAGTATATGCTCAATGACATCATAACTAATGCCTTGTAGACCCGATGCTGACCATACAAATATGTCTTTGTTTTTTGTTAATAGCTGTAACAGGTCTTTCCTTTCTACCTCCGTTAGGTTTGCCCCTATGGTCACTTTTCTGTTTGGGACAACTTCTTCTAGTGGCACTATTATTGTATCCTCTTGGTCTGCCATATTTGTCTTTCCCCCTGGCATGTCTGGCGGTTGCTTTGCGACCACAGTGTTTATGTTCCTGTGGGCCTTGTAAATTGCTCTCTTGATGTTCCTCGCTTCTTTTTGGCTGCCGCACACCGTTATGATTCTATGCAGTGCTGGCATCTTCATGCAAAGTTATCCCATGTGTATGGATACATTGAACTTATTTGCAAATCCTTTCCCCAAGATTGTATTATATGGGTAGTAGAGGTCTACTACGTCGAAGGTGATGTATTCCGTTCTGGCACAGTCTCCGTCTTTGAACGAGACTAGCAGCAAAATCTTGCCTAGCACATCGATCTTTCTTCCACCAAAGCCAATCAGGGGTGTGTCTGGTGGTTGCAACTAACTTCTGTGGAGCTTCATCTGATCAAAGACATTGGCGAAAATGATATCTGCCGAGCTCCCAGAGTCTGCGAGTATTATGTTAATCTCCCATGATACTACATTTGCTTTGATCACCATGGCGTCGGTATGGGGGTAACTTTCGACCTGGAGGTCTTGTTCTGTGAAATCGATTGGCACCTTAGACCACTCTGTTAACCTGTATGCACCCTATACTACCACATTGTTTACCAAGCGAAGGTGATCCTTCTTTTGCTCCTTGGTCTCAAACTCTAGGGCGGAACCTCCGGCTATCGGTAATATCATCCCGATAGTTGGTAAGGCTAAGTGTGGATTCATCTGATTTTCAATCGGAGGTTCAGCCTTTCGGTGCATTAAACAGATTTTGATTTTGTTGTGGAGGTGGTGGAAGGGCTACTGCCTTTGCTGACCCAAATCAGAGGTGCTGAAGTTTGTGTGTTTTTGATGAACGTAATATGCGGAGGTCTCGAGTTTATGTAAGTCAAACTGTTTTCGCTCTGCTGACCGTGTGGCCTGGATACTGCACCGCTTGTTGCTGGGCTGGCCTCCATGCAGGTAGGGATGTGGGGTAGTATTGGTTTGCTAAGTTGCGTTGCGGAAATGGTCCTGGACCGTATCCTGGAAAGCTCGAGTTGTATTGTTGGCGCCACTGTGGCCCGTACGTGTGATTTACTTCCCTATAGCTCTGTTGCTGAGGCTGTTGTGATTGTTTGCTTTTCATTCTTTCTATTGTCTCGAGAGCCTCTGAGCATTCTTTTGTGATATGACCTTTATCTTCACCATGGAAAAGGCAATATGGTTTCTTGGGCTTTTGGCTCTTGTTCCAATTTTTTGACCTGCCACCTTTGTTGTACCCTTGTCCATTCTAGTTCCTCGGTTCTTGGCTATTGTCCTCTTTCTTGTCAGGCTCTGCTAAGGCTGACTATTCTAAACGTTAAGACTTGATTTTGCTGACTTTGATACCCCTGTCTTGATTGGGACCTGTTGTCTTTCTTGTTGCCATTGCCTGAGAACCGTCTGCTTTTGCTTCCTCTAACCTTTTGCGGAGGTCATTATCAGATCTGCGTATTGGTGCTATGTTTGTAGCGGGATGCTGGTTGGGCATAGGTTATGGTGTTGCGCTTGTGAAGTTGCTTAACAAGGGCTGCATGCTCTAGATTTCTGCTTACAGAATGGCCATTTGTTGTTAGATCTCGTTAGCTTGACGGGATGCTTGTATTGTTCTCTGACTGGCGGCTTGCTCTGCCCTCAGTATATCTCTTTCTGCTTCCATCTGCTGCATCTCAATCCTCAGTCTAGTTAACCCATCTTGTTGATTCTAAATGGGCTAAGGCTACTCTAGATGGTCCCCCCTTGCTGATTATTGTTGTCGTCACTGTCACCTCCACCTGTGGAGGCGTACGTGTTGCGTGTGTTTCTTCTTGGTCTCCCGCAAGTGGGAGGTTTTGGTACCTCTGCCTAGGCGGTGGTACATCTCCTCGCGGAGGTCTTTTTTCTTGGTGGCATCTATGGGTGGTATCTCCAGTCAGACACAAACGGTGGGCGCCAACTGTTGGAACACGGTTCCAGCAGGTTTGAGGAACAGCGAGATGGTAAGACCGGAATTAACTCATTGTAAATATAATTTGGGAATATTACAAGATGGGCCCTCGGGTAGGTGGAAACCTAGCTACCAGAGGACAACTCTCTCTATTATACAGGGGGTCATCGCCTTTTATAGTGGCCAGCTGATCCAAAACTAAAAGTACACAAGTGTCCCGATGGGATTTTTGGCACCCAAAGTGATGACCGTATTACATGTGGACCCAGGAGGGGCACTACTGCCCATAATATCCTAGCCAAAGTTATGGGTCGCGGCCCACAACGGCTACTCTAACGGCCCAAGGTCGTACATTCATTGTCGACTTGCTTCTGCTTGGGCCAGCCTGGTGCACTCGGGGTCCTTCTCCTCGAGCCTCTGGTACCTCTGTTCAGACCTCCGCCTCGACGAGAATCCCCTTTGGAGACACGTACCTCCGCTTGGGTTGAGGCGTCCTCCCCGGGCCTCCGCTTCTGGACACCTCATGGACGCCAGAATGGCCTTCGTGGCGGAGGTCCCACCTCCGGAGCCTCAGTGCCTCACAGTACCTGCATGTAGAGAGACAGAAAACATCTGGGCCGTTGGTTAGAACTCAATCGGAGGTGAGAACTGGAACATGGCTTTGGGGTCAATCTGAACGGGCTGAGGCTGCTCTAGAGGGTCCCCCCTTGATGATTGTTGTTATCACTGTAACCTTCGCCTGTGGAGGCGTAGGTGCTGCGTGTGTTTCTTCTTGGTCTCCCGCAAGTGGGAGCTTCTAGTACCTTCACCTCAGCAAGGGTACGTCTCCTTGCGGAGGTCTTTTTCTCTTGGTGACATCTGCAGGTGATATCTCTGACCAGACATAAACAGTGGGCGTCAACTGTTGGAACACGGCTCTGGGGTCAATCCCCAACATAAAGAACTACAACATTCGAACCCAGGCCCTTAGGTTGAGGTTGCATCCGCTCTAACCAGTAGAACCGGAGCAACTTTCCTACAAGTATCTCGCAACAATTTATTTGTTTATTTCAGACACAAGAGCTTGGCGCCAAGGGCAATGGCGCCAAGCTTGGCACCACATCACTGCCACACTGGCATGCTTGCTTACATGGCTGGCTGGCTTGGCGCCAACAACACTGGCACCAAAACATATTACCTTGGCGCCGACGACTCTGGCGCCAAGCTAAGGGTCCATTTTCCTAAATGAAACCACCAAAGGTCTATATGTGATAATTTTCCAAAAAAGGGCTACAAAGTAAAAAAAAACGATGGGCGATGTCGCCAGTCCTGGACGCTGTGTCAGCCGCGACCAGCCCCTTCGGGCGAAGCGCCGAAGCCGCGACGGCCTGGCAATCTACTCTGACAAGGCGATGATCCGGCGATTCGCTCTGAACGCCCGACGATCGGTCTGGCAATCCAGCAAGCATCAGTGCATCACCAGCAGGCAGCAGCCCTTAGTTCTTGCCGTAAGTTCTTGTAGCAGCCAGTAGCCATAAGTTCTAATTATCGGATGTCAGTTTTGCAACCTTGTTGAAGTATTTTTTTTCTTTTCAGAGTTGCTGAATTATGCAGAGAAGAGGAGACATTGGATCCTTTTTTTGAAAAGTAATTTTGTAAGTCTCTTTCATGGATATGTTTTGAAGTATTTGGTATTTCATTTGAAAGATATATAAGGTTTTAGCATTGGCTTTACCAAATTGTAAACGGTTTACCGAATTGCATAAGAAAACTTTTTCGCGACGCATACCCTGAGGTAAAATCCTAGGCCCGTCACTGCTTAAAAGGGATAAAGAAAAAGGAAATATTTATCAATGAACATTACATGAGATACGTACATGAATTAAAGGAAAAAGTCTACGTCACCCCCTAAACATTGGTACATGAAATACTTAACCCTTAATCTATAAAACTGGTTTTCCTGCCCCTGAAGTTTCAAAACAGGTCAAATAACCTCCTAGGATGGTTTGGGCAGGTGGTTTTGCAGATGTGGCACCCAAGTAGGCCTGGTTTAGACACATCAGCCCTCGGGACTACTTGTCAACTGCAACAGTTTGTTCTTCCTCTCTCTCCTTTTCTTTTCTCTCTATTCTTCCTCCGCGAGCATGCAGAGGCCTCCCCGCTCCTCTACCCATGCCGCTCTCTCTGACTTCGATCCGCGACGGCGGCGGTGGCGGCCCCGCCCCTCCTCGCGCCGCCCCAAGCACCGGCGCGCTCTCACCTAAATCTGACGTGCCCTCCCCAATCACCTCGTGTGCTCACCCACCCCCGGCGGCGCCTTCCCACCACACAGCGCCTCACCATGTGCCACGGCTATGAGCTCACTGCAGGGTGGAGAGGCAGCGTACGGCAATGGCAGCCCCGACCCTACAGCGCGCGCCGCCCTGTCGTACCCTAGACACCGACGGCCCGGCGCTCCCTCTCGACCACGGGACGCGAGGCTACGATGACGCTCCCACACCACTACGACGACATGGCCCTCTCCATCTCGGATGCCACACAGAGCCGCGGTGTCGCGTCCCCACCGGAGAGGAGGCTCCTCGTGTGACGACCCGCGGTGACACCTCCTGCATCCTGACGCACCCAGTCCCAGTCTTTGATGCGACCCCTCTCAGCATTGCCCCACGGCGGTGGCCCTCCAACGGCCGATCCCATCGGCAGGCGATGGATCTCGCGAGGTTGGCGGTTTCATTCACCGGCTTACTCCCATCCCCATCCCTTGTTCCACCTCGCCATCGTTGGTGCAAAGGTGCCCCGCCTGCGCCCGCTTCGCCTCGTGCTATCGTCCCACCCACCCCTCCATGTCTCGACCCACGCGCGTGGCGGGCACCATGGCGACCACCTTGAGCTCGACGTGCTCTGGCCGGCCACCTCATCCGCGGTAGGGCTCGACCTCCTCTCTGTGCTCACGGAGTACGAGGGCATGAAGAAGCGCGCCGCGACCATGGGTGGGGGCGGAGGACGTCGGGGAGGGCGTGGTGCCCCCGCACGAGATCGATGTGCTCGGTGTAGGTGGTGGCGGGTGCAGGTAGGACGCTCAACAAGAGAAAGGTGTGTCTGACACATGGGCCCGAGCGCTGATGTGTCTAAACCACGCCAGCTTGGCTGCCACCTAAGCAATACCACCCAGGCAAAACGCCCTAGGAGGTTATTTAACCGGTTTTGAAACTTCAGAGGGTAGAAAAACCAGTTTTATTGGTTGGGGGGTTAAGTATTCCAGGTACCAAAGTTCAGGGGGTGATGTAGACTTTTTCCCGAAATTAAATCTAGGTTACAATTAACAAGATCCAAAATTATGATCAGGTATTTCAGGTCCGGGTTCAGACAACTAAGGTTCAAAGGATTGGGTATCTGGTATTTTGCCCACCTCTAATTTGTTTCAGGTGCAAGGACCATCCATTCACATGTATTGTAGTATTCATCATGAATACTATAGTAAGTCTGACTGGAGTACGTGTTTATTTTTGTAGGAATGACTGGCGTAAGTCTGACTTTTGTATTCCTCATGACGTGTTTATTTGTGGGAAACAAGTGATGTTAAGTGCATGTAGCAGCCGGCAGCAGCCAATAATTTGACTGTGTTGTGTGTATATATATATATATATATATATATATATATATATATATATATATATATCAGTATAAATATAAACCCATTACAGAAGACTAGTAGTTTTTGCAGTGGTTTATGCTGTTAAGCCAGCCATCGGCAATATAGCGATAGGCTGCTTCTGTGAAGTGGCCATCCCAGTACAAGTAGGCGGATGGATCCTGGCACACGGTGGAGCCCGGCATGCCACACCCGGCGCTGAGGTTGAAGTTGTACTTGCCGCCTCCACCGCAGCAACACCTCAGAATATCTCTGGTAAACCCTGCAACCGTACAAGGAGCTGACTTCTCTGTAGAACGAATTAAGCCAACAGAGACACGTACGTAACTAACCTAGCTTTGATGGGACTCAACTATGTCGATAACCGGAGTGAAGAAATCGGCGTAGATGACTCTGACGTTCCTGTGCCTGGTCGCCACCCCCTTTATGGCCTCCTGCAGCAGCGAGTTGTGGTAGACGGCCAGGTCGTTGAAGCTCTTCAGGCAGCCGGTTCGGGAGTCGTAGGCCGCCGGATCGGTGCTGGGGAACATGGCTAGGTTCGGCGGGATCCCGGGGACCACCACCGTCCTCGCCCCCTGCCTGATCACCTCCTGACGAGCGACAAGCATACATGCCAGTGAGAAGCAGAGAAAGAGCTAGCAGTGACGTCTGTGATCAGCTAGTTTGTATTACCACCATACCTCGGTTGCTGTGGAGATGGTTTTGACCACGTCCGGGACGAAGGACCTTATCTGCGACTGGTTCTTGCCGAAGAGGGAGAAGCTGTAGTCGTTCACCACGAACTCTCCCATGAAGAAGAGCGCGTTGTGGAACAAGTTCCGGCACTCTGCAAGTAGAAGGGACACAGCCACACGCCGTGAGGTCGGTCGAGAGGCAGGCAGCTATAGCCAGAGCCCAGAGCCTGCAGGCACTCGATCGGAAGTGAGATCGAAGTAGCCGTGTGCTACCTAGCTAGTGTGCGTTGTTACGTTATTACCTTGGTCAGGGTGCTGGCACAGCGATGGCTTGAGCGATTGGAACCACCGCAGCTGCACGCTGGAGCTGGTATTGAGAGCGGACGCGCCCACGCCGGGGATGTCCCTGTAGAAGCTGGCGTCGCGAGCGAAGGCGCCCGACACCGCGAAGTTGGAGCCTTGCCGGAAGCTGCTGCTGCCGTTGTGCTGTACGAACGGCGGCACCAGTGGGAGCCCCAGCTTGTGAGCTGCGTATGCAAAATATGCATGCAAGCCCGTGTCAGAATGTAGAGACGACAGCGATCGAGAGACCGATCGAGCAAGATAAAGAAACCATCCAGCGTGTGCTTGCATGTATGCTCACCGATGAAGTCGATGATGAGGCGTCCGTTGGAGTAGCGGCCCGTGGGCTTGCCGAAGAACGTCATGCCGTAGGGGGCCCGTGCCGCGGGGATGGCCCGCGATTTCGCGGCGAAGATGACGATGTCGTTGCCGGTGTCGGCGAAGGAGTCGCCAAAGCTGAAGATAGAGCCATAGCACGCACTGCCTGCCAGTGGCGGATCTAGAAATAATATTTAGGGGAGGGGGGCTGGGCTAAAGAGCGGTAGAACAATTGAACAAATTATACCCCTTACAAAGCTAAGATGTAGCGTCTGAAACCTTTTACATGATAACTATGATAAATAATCGAAAATGCATTATAAAACACATAAAGAAAAGTAAAAGATTCAATTTTTGTAACTAACCAACATAATATCAACGTTCGGCAGCCACATTCTTCATGAGTCATTACAAGCAATCTATACACAAGAAAAAAATAAATTAGTGACACAAATTTCAAGTATATAATTTCATGTGGATAGTTTTCAATTAGTTTGGGATTTCCTGGATCGCCAACTGAATCAGACTAACTAATCTCCACTCTACGCCGAATTGGTTGATTTGTGGTGCTGTCATTGATGCCTGGAGTTGATGTACTACTTGAACCAGAATAATATGAGTGCAATGTTCTTTTGAACATTTGAATAATCTGCAATTTATTAGTTACAAAGTTCAAGTTTAAAAGAAAAATCTAAAGAAAAAAGAACATGATGTATATGTATATACCTCCTGCCGTTGGGGCTTGGCTGCTTGGCTGCTTGCTATCGCCTGTTGCAGACTTGCAGTACGCCTCGCCTAGCCGCCTGGGCCTCCCCTGCTCCCTTCCGTATGGCCCTATGGACTGAAAAACAAAAAAATAAGGTCCATCCTGGCCGTCTAGAATGCCTCAGTCCCCTCCTTCCCCATGAAAAATGGCTCAAATTTTTTTAGGAGGGGCTAAGGGGGGCTACCCTGCCGCACCCCCCCCCCCCCAGCCCCCCTTAGATCCGCCCCTGCTGCCTGCAGCTGCAGGGAGGGTGGAGGATGTTGGAACCAGGCAATGCCCTGGTCCCTGCCCAGTTCACGACGGCGGCGAACTCTGCGTGGTGACCGCGGCGAGCAAGCTCTAGATTGGAAAACACGAATATGAACGAAACACGAAGTTTATATGCTGCACAACGTCGCAGCTTCCTCGGCCCTTTATTCTCTTTATTTATAGAATACTCCCGCACCACAGTACATACCGAGTACGACACCTTTTACACGACGCGTACAACGTGCTGCCATTACATGCCGTGGCGCAGACCGACTCTCGACCTCCAGATCGTGTCATCCCCAAGCACGACTCCAGGAACGCACAACCTGCTAACCTGACTGGACTCTAACTCAATGATTCGAAGGATCCTAACTGAAAGACTTGAAACAGTTTAGCTAACAAACACCCCCTAAACCTGTTTTAACTCGATGACACCCAACTTCTTCCTCAGCTCCTGAAACCTGACTCGCCCAAGCGCCTTGGTGAACATATCAGCCAACTGATCAGCTGTGTTAATGTGATCTATCTCCACCTTTCCATCCTCGATACACTCACGCAGGAAGTGATACTTAGTATCAATATGTTTACTCCTGTTATGGTGCACAGGATTTTTGCTCAGTGCAATTGCAGACAAATTATCCATCAGAAGCTTCACAGGTGCCTCCTTAGTTCCCAACAAGTCTCCCACCAGTCGGCTTAGCCAAATCCCTTGGCACGCTGCTGCTGCCCCGGCAACGTATTCTGCTTCACAGGACGATAACGTCACAATTTTCTGCTTTTGAGAAGCTCATAACCAACAGTGGTATGGGCTCCGATACCACTTGTTAGAGTGCGCAGCGGAATACGGCCCAGCTCGCGCGTCCACGAGCTGACGGCCCCTCGGGCCCAGGTCCACCGGAGCCCACAACATATCCAGACCTTAGGCCTAACTCAACCCAAAAGACTAGCCTGATAGGTGAGGGTTGCCCCCGCCTTATATATTATGCTCCTCCACCATCAATTACCGATGTGGGACTAAACCCAACAATCTCCTCCGTCACACATTGGGCCCAACTCTTCACATCACACTACCCCGTGTGTCCTCAAGAAGACGTTTCCAGGCCCCGAGTCCAATGCTCCATATCACACACACAACCCCTGTGTATCCGTGTGATCTCCGAGACGTTAACGGGCTCCCCCATCACCGTATGACCCTTGAGATTTTTCAGGTTTTCCGACCATGGGCTCTGATACCACTTGTTGGAACCAGGCAATGCCCTGGTCCCTGCCCAGTTCACGACGGCGGCGAACTCTGCGTGGTGACCACGGCGAGCAAGCTCTAGATTGGAAAACATGAATATGAACGAAACACGAAGTTTATGTGCTGCACAACGTCGCAGCTTCCTCGGCCCTTTATTCTCTTTATTTATAGAATACTCCCGCACCACAGTACATACCGAGTACGACACCTTTTACACGACGCGTACAACGTGCTGCCGTTACATGCCGTGGCGCAGACCGACTCTCGACCTCCAGATCGTGTCATCCCCAAGCACGACTCCAGGAACGCACAACCTGCTAACTTGACTGGACTCTAACTCAATGATCCGAAGGATCCTAACTGAAAGACTTGAAACAGTTTAGCTAACAGAGGAGACCGCCGGAACGACGCCCACCACCACCAGCAGCAGCAGCACGACGACGGACGTGATGAACAAGAGAACCGACGACGACGACAAGACGCGGAGCAGCTTCATCGATCGCTATTTGTTGTTATTAGGGAGAACTCGAGATTAGCAAGCGTGGCCAGCGCGCGCAAGCGGTGCACTGAGATGAACATATTTATGCTTATGCCTGCAGCAATACAGGTGCAGAAACAAAGAAAACATATGGTACTACTAGTTGGAGTGGTTGCGAGCGTCCATGGATGGAGGCGATCATTGACTTTGATCCACATGCGTGCAGCCGCGCGCCATAGGTGACCGCCGCGCGCCGCCGGTTTCTTACTTTGCTGAAGCATAATCACCGGCGGACGATAGTTTCGTGCGGTGAAGCGAATGAAAACGATGAGCTGCTTTTCCATTTTATCCCTTTGCAGGTGGGGCAAGGGAAGTATTGTATTGTAGAGAAGCAGAAGCCTCATCCTTGGCATCTTGGAGGGGATGAGTTGTGACATTGAGAAACGTCTGGGTTTTGCTCAATTGATTGATGAAGACGAAGGGACATACGGTTGTTTAACTTTTAAAACGTCAATCGTGGCAGATTCTGACCAAGGAATCCTACGGTGTTGGCTTGCTTGTGGAAAAAAAAAACTACTAGTGCTAGCTAGCAAGCTAGGAGAAATTTAACAAGAAAGTGTACTATTTAGAGTTTTATGAGTATATAGAAAACAATTGAACCTATTAAAGAGCATTGACCTTGATGACTGTGATCGATTTAATAGAATGCCTAACTTTTTCCATGATCTAGTGAAGCTTATGCTATCGTCTACAAGTCGAAAACACCTCCATACTGTTAAGGTGTGTCGTGTGCATGCATGGCAGGTAAGTGAGTTGTATATTTGTACACGTGTATGAAGAATTATGTGTGTACTGATCAAAGAACGTTCACTAGATTAAAATTTAGCGAACGATCTGACTAACTCTGCCAGTTATCTTTTTTATTTAAAAAACATTAATTTCTGCAAGGTTTTATTTTTTAAAAAAGCTACAAAGTTATACTATTTTGCTGCATGAAATTTGTCACCGCAACTTGGCACCATAATATTTGTAAAGACAAACTTGTCGTGACAGTTTTTAGCATGAGGTTTTTCTTAAACCAAAAGTTGGTGAAAAATATTATTTCAGGCCAAGCGCCGTACCAAGTACAGGATCGGAGATAGGGATCTATGCATACACTGCTCATAATATACATACGTGACACAAACATGAAATTAGTATGAGACAAACTTATATATGCCGCAGGTTTATACTCCCCTAAGTTATGTAAGTTAATATAGCACAAACTTATGTAAAGTTTACATAAAAAACTAATATGAAAGAATTTTATGAGAAACTGAAATATACATAAGTTAGATGGACGTATTAGCTGAGATGGCCACAGATACATAGGAAACAATTCACAGCTACAATAACTGATACGTAGGAAACAATTCACAGCTACAATACAAATTCTAAAATTTGTCATAAAATTAGAAATGTTTAGTTATCTATTTGACAGATTGCAGGGGTGCAAACCCCTCCAGTTAAGTTCAAAAATCTATTTGACATATTCTAAATGTCACTAGATATATGTTCATGCGTTGTACCAGGGTCATATAATATTTTTAAGTGAACCTCAGTAAATTGAACGTGGACACATGAGCTCCTTGGACTTTGTATATCGACGTGGACACGTGGATGCGGTCTTTGTATTCGAACTGGATAGAACCCAGACAAGTGAGCTCCAAATGGAGGATGACTCATATCGGACATGAGAGAGATGACATTAGAGTCTTTTTAGGTGTAGAAGAGATAGTCTTCGGGGCGCTGGTCTGGGCCCTTCCCCAGATCCGGTACCTTGCGGGTCGGCGAAGGCTTCGGTGGTCGTGCGCAGCGGTGTGTGGTGCGACTGGTGGACTTGCACGGCGGTGGGAGGCCGGTCTTCGCATGTCATCTGATCGGCGGGGTGCTGGCGCAGCTTTGTGGCTATTTGCGTGGTCGGCGCGTCGATCTCTCCGGTGAGGCTTTGGCAAGTCTGCAACGACGGCTTTGGTATGTGACGGGGACCCGACACCTTGACCGATGTCCGTACTGTGGGTATCTTAGGCGAAGGCCTGGCGACGACAGCACTTGCGGGTGCCATTCTTCCTGTTAAGGGCGTCACAACTCCTGCACTCCCCACGGGTGAAAACCCTGTCCTCTTCGGACGAGCGACGGCGGCGCTTGGACGTCGTAACCTTCCTGAAGGTGTCGTTGTGGAGTTGTATCTTTTTTTGAGCAACATTGTGGAGTTGTACTTGGTCGGGATGTCTCGTGGTAGGGCTTGGTTCGTCGTTTCTGTTGTTGTGTCATGTGGGTTGTGCTAGTGGTAGAGTAGGAGTAGGCTTTCTTTTCAGGGTTCCATGGAGTGGTGTTGTGTCGCGTTGATGTCCCAATCCAACCGGTAGTTGCTGTTTGAAGTTGTTTAGTAGGGTCTTTCTTATGACCAAGAGTTGAGTGGACGTCGACCAGCTACATGTGGTGGCGTGAGTTGAGTTGTGTAGAATGAGCGGAGCTCTCGTCAGTTGTATAGTCTTTGCCCGGTTTTCATTTAAAGAACTGAGTGAGACACTTGTCTTCTATTTCTTTCTTCGTCTAATAGAAATTGCGGCTCCGTCCTTTGCAAGAAACAATAGTCGGGGGTACTAATACTGTATACAAGCCATAGGATGTTTAACAAAGTTATTACTCTATATTAAAAAAAGAGAGGAATAAAGATATACGTAGGAAACAATTCATCACAGCTACAATAAATGATAGTAGGTACAAAGGTCGCCTATTTGTATGTGTATATATACGGTACCGTATCCGTATGTGGAAGATCGATGTTAGAGCCTTTGACGAATTGACGGCGGCTGCAGAGAAACCTCTCAACCTCAGGGGTGGAGGATTGGCGGGTCGGCGAAGGGCCCGTAGAGCCAGCCCTCGGCGATGTGGCCGTAGGCGGCCTCCGTCAGGTGGGCGCCGTCCCAGCTCCAGTGGTTGGAAGGGTCCTGGCACGCGTACGCCCCCGGCTCGCCGCACTTGGACGTCAGGTTGAAGTTGTACTCCCCCACTCCGGCCGCACCGCAGCAGGCTCGCGGCATCTGCTTCAGCATCCCTGCAAAAGGAAAAAAAAAAAAGGTGCACATCAGAAGTTCAGAACATGCGGCCAAAGAGCAGAACAGAGCAGAGGCCGGAGCTGCAGGCTTGAGCTGAAGCCTGAAGCCTTGTGGGACCTGCGGGCCGCACAACAGAGAGTTCGTGTTCGTCACTTCGTCATCACCCCGTCTATTAATTACTCAGTTACATCACCTTTAGTTAGGTGTCAGTGTCACCTTCACCTTCAACCAACGTATGCAACCGCGAGGCGATCGAGCTCCGTCGTCATGCCGCCACCGCGGCACCACCACCACCTACCTGCGCTACGCGAGAGCGAGACCAGCACGCAGCAGCCGCGGGCGTTCCTCAGTCGTGAGCCGCTGCCGGCTGGTTCAAACACGTAACCGCGCAAAACACCTACTCCCGGAATCGTAATCAACCACCCTGCGAACTGCGATTCGCTGCTCGCCCAGAAACGCAGGCGTCGTCGTCCCTGCCCGCGTCACCCCCGTGGATTTTTTCCTCTGATTCACTCTCCCGTGCCGAGCTCCTAGCCGGTGATCGACGGAAGCTAGCTTACCCGCGTTCGTTGCCGTAACGAACCAAACTAGCGAGCCTTGCAACCGCTGCCGTCGCGGCAAGGGCGCACGGGCCGCCGCCGCCGCCGCCGCCGTTGCCGCCGGGGAAGAGACAGACAGCTGGAGTAAGAGGACAAACCAGCAGCATCGAACAATATACATGCACTCACCGTAGTCCTCGGCGTGGAGGATGAACTGGATGGCGGGCGTGTAGTAGTCAGCGTAGACGATGCGCACGGCAGGGTGCCTGGCGCGGAGCTCCTCGACCTTGCGCTGGAGCGCGGCGTTGTGCACCCACGACACCGTGTTGAGCTCCTTGACGCACCCGCTGCGGGGCCCGTACGCCGCGGCGGGCTTGTCGGAGAACGTGGACAGGAACATCGGGAAGCACCCAGTGGGCAGTATCCCCGGCACCACCAGGTCCACGGCGCCCTCGGCGATGAGCTCCTCGACGCCCCGCGCGATGGCGCCCACCACGTGCGGCACCAGCGCGTGCACCTCCTCGATCGGCCGGAACGAGAAGATGGTCGACCCGTAGTCGTTGCCGCCGAACTCGCCGACCACGAACAGCGACCGCCGGAACAGGTCACGGCACTGTTGCGGGGAGCTGCCGCAGATGCTGGGCTTCATGTCGCGGAACCACCCGATCTGGGTGTGGAGGGAGCCGGAGCTCCACACGGCGCGCGCCAGCCCGTGCGCCTCGAAGAAGTCCATGCCCAGAGCCGTGGCCCCCGTGATGGCGAAGTTGGCGCCCCGGTGGAACGTCGCATTCTTCGCCTTGGACGGCGGCAGCAGCGGCAGCCCCAGCTCCTGCGCTGCTCACCACACGCATGCAGAGAACAGAGAGACAGACATGGGTCAGCTCATGCGCGCACCAATGAAGTCGCTCGGGGAGCTTGCGTTGCCTACCGATGAAGTCGATGACGACGCGGCCGTCAGAGACGCGTCCCGTGGGGTAGCCGAAGTAGGTCATGCCGTACGGCGACTTCGCCGTGGCGAGGTAGTCCGGGATGCCGTCCACGCAGAGGTTGCCGGTGTCGGACAGGGAGTCCCCGAAGCTGAAGATAGCCGCATACTCCCGCGCCATGGCCGCCCACGGCGCCGCCAGCAGCAGCAGAGCCAGGCACGCCAGCAGCAGCCGACGCCTCATGGTGCCGCGACGGTGGCTTCAGTCCGTGTCGACGGCCGCCCTGCTCGCCCGCTTAAACACTGGCGTGCAGACCGTGTCGTCGGACGGGGACACGGCCGGCCGGCTCTGTAAACTAGCATGGATGAAGATGGATTGGAGAGCAAGAAGCAAGATTAGTACCAGTTCGTCGGGTTGATCAGGTCCTCTGATGCAGACATGGACACGATGGGAGTTGCTCAGAAAGGTCAAAGGGAGTGGTAAAAATCATCTGATGTCACAGACACAAGCAGTCGATAGTATCAAATTGAGTTTTTCTTTTCATTTAAAAGTCAGCATTCTTATACTATCTTAATACAGCAATGAAAGAATTTACAATGGAAGACTGACTACGGCTGCCCTAAATCACAATTTCCTAAACAAAATGGTTCAAACATTGGGCAGCCACGAATTATAAACTTTTGATGAGTACTATGAAACAAGAAACTAACAAAAGAATTCTGGGAAAATTGCCCGTTTTTGGCTTCTGTAAGGGGTTAGTCTTCGTCCCTGTTTGTGGGATCTGTTCACTCTTCTAGCCTTCTAGTTCATGTATCCACGACAGTTAGGAGCTTTGCACAGGCATGGAACCTTGCAATCTTCAGATTCGTCTGGGTCAAACTTGTAGTCATACCTGCACATTCAGAAGCAGCATTAGATGCCATTCAGGGCCTCATGTCAATGAAATTGCAAAAGTTGTGCTTATATCGGAAGAATGTGGCAGGGCTGAGGAATTACGTCAGTTCTTCTCCAGCAGAGACATCTCTCTTGGCAATAAGAATGATCTGGTTCCTGTCACCGCTGACAGTCATGATTCTAGCATAGCAGTTTGGCATACACTGAAAGGGCAAAAACAAAATTCAGTTGTCATTTTGTTCAGGCAGTTACATATGGCAAGATGCAAAATTGACGCACGAAGGTTTACCGAGTGATTAATTAGGCGTGCTATGTTTCCTTTGTCGGTAGCATCGATGACTACATCTTCACTTATCTTGAACAACTGCACCACAGAACAAAAGAGTCTATGAAACAGAGGGGGTGGAAAATGTTCAGTATCAACCAGTTATGCTATTCTTATTACAACAAATTTCTTCTGCAGCCTCTTATGTTTTCACCGAAATTCAAGACTTCAAGTTTCTATTCTTCTACATATATGCTCTTCCTTGAACTTTAACTAGATTTGTATTGTAAACCTCAAAACTTGGAGCAAGTACAGCAATCAGCAAATTCTATCCAAGTATTTATTTGCCCATTAATAGCAGGAAGGAACAATACATGTAAGCAGAATAAATGATAACTCACATAGCAATCCTTTTTCTCTCTATGGTACTGAGCTTCCCTCAAATCAGCAACACATCGTCTAACTTGTTCACCACGATACTCAATAACCTGGCACAAGATTAATTAAGCTGTCAGCTTGCATATTTTTTCTCAAACGAGTAGGAGAACTGGGAACCATTGCATTAGAGGTATGTCCATCTCTGGATACACAAATATCATATAGTCCAGAAGGCCATGATATTCATTTGATGGAACACAAGCTCACAGATTATCGACTACATTCCTGTTGTCTAGACACATTAAATGTTGTCTAGACACATTAAAAGGTTATTGGTGGACGCCTAACCAACCTAATGACAAGAAAATAACTTGTTTTCTAAGATTTTGAGCAAATATAATGCCATGTGCATGTTCTTCAAATGTCATCATTGATTATTTGATATACCTAATGAACTGACTGGATAAGGTATGCAAATTACTAAACTTAATATAGATAATACAAGTCAACATACTATACCATTTGCCCCTCCTGAATATTCCTTGCAGCAAAGAGCCCCCATCCATGAATTCCAGATCGACCACAAGAGACCCTCAAATTTTCAGTTTTCTGCAACCATCAGTTTGTTTATCAGTGTGCTGACACAACCTTGTAGTATCTAATGAACAGCAGTTACTCAGAGACTTAACCTGTAAATACCCAAGTCGCTCTTTAAATGTTGAAAAAGACTGATCGTCCTTACGATCCTGTTAGCAAGGAACATGAAAAAAGGTGAATAAATGATTCTGCATTGAAAAGTTGCTGAAGTGAAGAAAGTGCTAGCACTCAGAACAATACAATTACCATGCACGCATTAAGGCCATCAATAAAATCCTGGGAGTGGTGTCGAGGTCCCATAATCCGGTGGGCAATAGCCTCTCCTGGTTGTTTCTGAAAAATGGATATAACTTAGTAGTTAGTACAATAACCCTAAAGGCTTAACAGCAGGAACCAAAAATGAGACCAAGACAGATCCATAGGACACAATAAATGGTAATTAAACTAAAAACAAGTCAATCGCAAAATAACTAGAAACTAGCAGTAAGTGCAACAATCCTCAATGTAAGGAAGATGTGTGATGCATGTAAAATGATTGACACAAATGCTAGCGATTAA
This sequence comes from Bothriochloa decipiens, assembly GCA_023333625.1. NCBI lineage: Eukaryota > Viridiplantae > Streptophyta > Magnoliopsida > Poales > Poaceae > Bothriochloa > Bothriochloa decipiens. The sequence goes on along the minus strand of CM041634.1, from coordinate 2,606,003 downwards.
CAAAACCAAGTGCCACTAAGAGTTTATTCTTGAACCAGCAAACAAGCCAAGTAGTTGAACAATGAAAGAAAGAATGTAATATAGAACTGATGTGCCAGGAAATAAGTAAAATCAAATGTTTACAAAAGAACTCAAAATTCATCCATGACAATAAGCACCATCTTTTCTCAAAAATGAGGAATGAATACAAATAAGAGCAATAAGCAGATGCAAGAAAACTACCTTGTATTTAAACATTTCATAGGTCAGGCACTTTGCGACTAGACAGTCAGAAACTATAGGAGGAAGCACTTTCTCCTGGTGATTTTCCTTCCTGATGAGTCTTGCAGCTGTCTGTTTCTCACCATTTTGGAGAAAAAATTTGGTAGAGAAAACACCTTCAGGTGTCTTCACTGTCAATACATTGTCTGGGTCCGGAGTACTACAGAGGGGAAAACAATTTCATATCAGGTGTCACCCTATATATTTGTGGTATTTACTACTTCAGGGTATATTGCCACGTTTACTTGTTATAAGGTACTATGAAAAAGGCCTGAAAGAACACATCTACATGGTCGTGTTGTATAAACAAAAAGAACAACCAGGTGAACTGAAATGATTTGACTAGAACAAAAGAGAAACTAGGATTGGAAAGAAAATGTTACCTGTGAAAATCACAGTAGGAAACCATTTTTGTAATGTGCCTGCCACTTCTTTCAAAGGATTGCAACTACAAGAACAAAAAGATCACAGCTTAATGGCCTGTCCAAAAATATGGATAGCAAATAAATATTTCATTTTAAACAAATGTACAAGGCATGCTTAAATTACTCTAAAACCTAGCTGGAATGGACTATCTAGGCAATAATTAAAAAACGAAACATAAAAAGGTAGATTTTACACAACAAAATAATGATGGTTAACAATACCACCATATAGTTTGAGGCAATGCATGACAGTAATATAATATCAACCAAATAAGCAGACAGGGCACAAAAACAGTACATCATACATCAATAGCATTTTGCATTAGGGTTAAGCACTGTAAATTAATGAAACAGGGAAACACAATCTTTTTCATTAAAAATAGCCACTGCAAAATGTGAAGCATTAAACCTCCATGCGATATCCAGCTCTTGATGCGCACATTGCATGGTAGTACGTAGAGCACTTGTCGCATTGTGTGCAGGCACCATGCGCTTGCTTGCATATGACGCAAGTCTGCGGTTAATTTGAAAAAATCCAAATAAAAGGTGAAATTTGAATGGGAAGCACAGAAATTAAGATTTTGGATTCAAATTGTGAAACTATCAATTAAAAATCTCAACCTTCTTAAAGTACTCTACAGGGATGCTCATTATTCCCATAGCTGGCTCCATAGTCTCCTCAACCGGAAAAGAGACTTTAGGCTGAAACCAGGCACATGTGATATGAACCCACAGTCCCTCAATATCTGTTGGCTTGAGAGCACCCCCTGTGTTAATGGAAATTCAGTAGTACAAGTTAATAGCTTCAAATAACAATAACAGACAGGACATCTGAAACAAATTTGAAGCACCAATAGAATATACATATTAAACAAGGAACAAAGTTTTATCATGGTACAGCTGTCACTGAAAAGCATCTCTACAATGAGATTATTTGAAGAAAAAATATTTAATGGCTGGTGAACGTAGTGAAACAGAAGAGAATATTATAGGCTACAAATTCCCATTATAAGCAATACCTTTGACAGGACATAGGCAGCATTCTCTTTTCTGTTGAGGGAATTCACATGCTCGACAAAGCCATGTTGTAAGATCTTGTACAGTTCGTGCACCATAGCATTCCTGATGAACAGCTATTTGACACCTGAGCAAATAAATATCAATTGGTAATGCAGTCAATTACAAGTCAAACATCAACATAAATTCACCTTAAAAGATACGGTGAAATATAAAATTAAGGGCCCTAAACAAAGCATGGCCAGCAAGAATACCTGTTGCAAATTATAATTTTGTTGTAGTCCCAGTCCTCAACCCATCGACAAACAGCACAGCGTTCAGTTGTCCATTTAGCACAGACAGGACTGTAAGCATTAGCTGCAGACATCAAAGCAATCAATTACATAAGGTCATGTTACAACTGCCAGGTACCAGCTACACAACAAACACAAACTCAAGCAGAAATATACCTTGCAACTGTAGCAGCTCTTCTTTTTTAATGCCTAGGTTAGAAGACTTTGACGTCCCACAAGGAATATCATCCAGCTGCAAGTAAGTTTAAGAGATCGTGTCAGTTGGTCTTGGTGTTTGATTTGAAAAAAAAAATGTTGATGAAAACATACAGGGCTTACCAAATTGATTAGTGGCTCCCCTGTGCTCTTTTGTTTAATACTCATCTTCCAATTCTTTTTCCTTGAGCCAGTATGCCTCTCCCACTCATTCAGACTCATCATCCTTTCCTTGCAAGACTTGCATTGACATAGTATCCTGCCAACAATAACTCAACTCAAAACAGCTTACAAATAGTAGAATGTAGAATCATTGTAACACGCAGACTGCGTATTTCTCAGATGCGCAGGAGAATTGTGCATCATTGTATTAAAGTTGTTTGGGTGTTTATGGTGATCTGGTCTACACAGTCAACATTATAATGCCACTAAATAATCCTTCAAAGTGAGTAGTACAATGACAAAATCACATAACACAAAAAGCGAGCCTACTTTAGCCTGCTCTCACAACACACCGAAGAATGTCCTAAAAGTTGTTATTATTGGCAGGTTAAGAAGACTAGAGTAATGGTAATTAAGAAGATTTAAATTAAAATGCTATGTTAAGATTCAGAGTGAGATACCATCAAAATACCAAATACTTACATGTGCTTCTCAGGTACATACAGTGCCTCCTCACCATTGCAGCAAACAGGTATCATTGCGGTCAGTTTTTCCTTTGAAGTGCTAGCACATCTGTGGAGAAATACATACGTATTGAAGTGCTTATTTACTCAAGTAGCTTTGTATCCCGGTTAGAGAGCAGTAATTGACTTACTCTGAACTGTTGGAAGTATTTATTTTTTCCGTTGCTGGAACTGTTTTGCGTTTTTTTGATTTACAATCCGGACAGTAATAATCTGCCTTTTCCAAATCCTATGACACAATGCCAAGTTAACAAAAGATATTCATAGAATAATTGTGCATAGATATTAAGCAATAAGGACATCAAAATATCATCGTACAAAGGTAAGGAAATAACCTCCAAGTTGTTGCATGTCAGGTCACATTCAACGTGAACCCAAATCTGGCACTCATCACAACAAACCTGGCACAAAGTGCTTTTCACGTCAGTACCCAGAATATTCAAGAGGATATGCAACCAAAGCATGTATTCTTCTAAGCTCTTACCCAGTTTCCACCATCTGTGTGGTGCCAAATTTTCTTGCATATGCCACAGTATTGTTTCGACTGCAATAACTGCAGAGTAATGCTTATACACATGAGTCATCGAAAGGAAGAAAGGATGTGTAAAGAACACCAGAGATGGAAGTATCTACAACTAAAAAGGTTAGCCACATACCTTTTCACAGTGCCTACAGAGCACCTGCTCACCCCCTTGCTTCCTTTTCTTTGAAACCTTGGATGGCAGGCGATTACCACAGCTATCACAGGACAGTGCCGATTTGCCAACAACCTGCAAATTCAGCGAATTACATTGCAGCCAGCTCAAAAGATGTATCATGGGGAGTAGCTTCACACTGAACTAATTTCACTGAATTCAGTTACCTGAGACTCAGATTGGCACTCCTGCTCATTATTTGAAGCAGCCTCTTCCTGCAAGCCATTAGGATCAGACTGCTTATTTACAGACTTTCGGGGTGAGCATACCCCATCCATTTCGAGATCAAAAAAACCGCGTTCAGCAAGAAAAGCCTCCTCAATTGCTGCACGGAATTTGCTTGGCCTGAGCTTATACAGAGGCTGTCCTTGAAACCTGACAGAACAGAGGAGCATCAGATACAGACCAAATTAGGAACACAATGTTCAACACATTCCAGAATTTTATTTACCTATCTAGGTAGTCCACAAAGGGAAAGATCATTCCTTGCTTAATCCATCCGTAGTCCTGCAAAGGGATGTGGCAGGGTAAGGCAATAAGGACATGCAAACGACCAAAAAAAGTTTTGTTTTCCAAGTATATTTACCACCCTGTTTCGGTTACATCTGTCAAGATTTTATATCTTTGGTGGCATTTATATATATCTTATTAAGCTGTGCATTCGTTATTCAGTAACCAAACAGCTAATAACAGAAAGTAGCACAAGGAAGTGATTAATTACCCTGCCATGCCCATTAGCGGAATAACCAAAAAACATGACGCAGAGGGCGCCAGGAACACAGGAGTTGAGCACGACTTCCGGCGCGTGCTGCATGGGATCAATCACCAGCGCAGGCCACATCGGGGACTTCTTCCCAGACCTCGCCCACACAACATCCCCAAGCACGAAATCCTCCGGCCAGTAGAAATCCTCCTTCTTATCACCGGCCTCCCTCTTGGGTTTGCACTCCACCACCGCAGGTCTCACCTCCAGCCCACCATTGCCACCAGCACCGCCGTCCCAGGCAGCATTGCTCACGGACGTGAGCACACTACCACTGGCAGCTCCCCCAAAGCTGCCGCTCTTGCTAATGTTCCGGCACGCCCGGTACAGGTCGGCGTCCGTGGGCAGCGCCGGGCGCACGGGCGCCCACACCGCGGTCTCCACGGGCCCAAAGGAGTCGCCTTTGGGCTCGGCCATTCGCACCTCGACGTTGTACACCTCCCCGTCCCTGTCCTTCCTATTCCCCGCGAGCCCCGGCCCGCCCGGCGCGGCCAGCAACTGGACGACCACCGGGCGCTTCTTGGCCGGCGGCGGCGGCGTCGAGGAGTTGTCCCTGAACCGCGACGGGGCGACGCGGTCGCGGCGGCGCTTGGCGGGCGGCATGCTGGCGGCAGCGGCGCCGGGCGAGGGGTCTTCTTCCCCCACGCCCCCCGGGACGGCGGCGGCGGTGCAGCGCTTGAGCGGGATGCGGGACGCGGGGGGCATGGCACCGGGCGCACACCACGGGGCGGCGGGCGGCGGGAGGCGGGAGGCTAGGGCATGGGAAACCCTAGAACCTGGACGAATCGGGCGGGGCGCGGGGAGGGATCCAGTCCGCGCGTTAGGGTTCCGCCTCCTCCGAGCCGGGATTTAAGCGAGCGCGGTGGGGAGGACGGGGGGTTCGGGGCCGCGGGCAGGGGGATTGGGGGATTTGGGAGAATTTGCGGGGGAGGTGGAGGCGACGCGCCGACGCGGGGGCGAAAATTTGGCTTCCCTCCGCCCCAGTGTCGGAATCCGGGAATTGGGGGGTTTTGAAAATTTCGAACGCGATGGGAGGATGGTCGTGGTCGGGGGAGCGAGGCGAGGATGTGGTGAGGAAGACGACTCGGCGGCGCGAGGTGGTGTGGGTCAGGTCAGGTAGTGAGTGAGAGTGAGACTTGGGAGCGAAGCGAGGCGGCCAGGTGGGAGTGGGAGGGGAGCCTGGAGGGAAGGAAAAAGTTTTCGCGCGGATCTAGATGGAATTCTGGATCAGAGAGTGCCGCCAGACTGCAGCGCTCCGCGCTCTTCGTTCCCCTCTACTCAACGCGGCGTTTTCCTTCTCGGATAAGGCACATTTCTAGGGGTTTGCTCCAGAGAAAAAATAAGACCATTTTGTTCTCTCAAATAGTCTAAGTTATAGTTGAAACAAAAAAATAGGATCAAACTGAATTCAGTCATGAGAGAAAGAGCTTAGAGACAACAAAAACTAAATCAAACGTGTCTATTTTTAGTATCACCTTCGGATAAACCATCTTTTAAGGCCACATGCTATTATTTTAGTTACGACATTACACTTTAGTCGTATCGTAACTGAGATCACTTTAGTCGTTTTACTAGCTGTTTCTAAGAGCGAGAAATGGTATAAATGCATCGGACGTGGTAAGGTCTAAGAGAATAGAAAATCTATTCTGCAGCTCCACGCCAGGCTGTTAGCATGCGACCCGCCAAATATCACATCCCATAGAGTAGGTATCTACAATATGTCTATTTACGTTCTCGGTTTGGATAAGACTTCTTTGAGGACCACATACAAGCATTATGATTCCTAGTCTTGGATAATTCATATTTAAAGTCACGTGTAAAGGTGTTCAAAATAACAGCTAAGACTGCTTTTACCCTACTAGATTCATAGCTAGCTATTTCATGAGATAAAATGAAATTAAGGAGAGTTGTGATCAAAACAAGTTCGTACATCGATATTCAAGACATAAAAAGCTAGATGGAGTAGCTGTCTAATGAGATAAACCAAAACAATATATTTTTTCGTTTTTAGACATTGGTAAGGCACATTTCGGGACATGTGCAACCGTTACCTGAAATTCTAAATATGAACTATGACCATTTTTGCACTCTAAGGCTTGTATGTAATAACCATTGTAATTGAGGAACCAAACTAGTGTTAAGATTAGAGCAAGTGTAGTCATCGAAGAGAGAATGTGCAAAGAGAATAAAACCAAAATTATAGAGAAAACAAGTGAGGAAAATGAAGAAGATGACTTTCTTGTGGTGTTTTTTGTTTATTAGCCTTAGTGTCTATCCCTTGAAGCCATGTTGAAAACTAACCGATGAGAGAAGAATAACAATCTAGTGCCTAAATATTTGGTTTTAGTGCTAAGGTACATGGCCTTAGAAGGCTCTTATGATGCATGGTTTTAGAGACATCTGTTACGAGGATTTTTATTGGATTGTGTTAGTTTGGTAGTCATCGATATTCTTCTTCAATCATGAGAGAGCTTCGATGAGATTATGTTCAAGACCTAGATTTAGGGAGTCGAGGGTTTAGGCTCTAACAGGTTTCTCTCTATAGCTATAGCTAGGCTTAGGGGATGTACAGGAGAAAAAATGTCCCTTTGACCGTGGTCCCTTTGACTGTGGTCAAAAGACTCTCTGTGCCGGTTCTTACCTGCAGCCCAAGAAAGAAAACGGCCCAATAACCCCGCAACTCCCCAAGTCGAGCTAGATAGAGGCCAGCAGATCTTCCCCAAAACCTCCCACCGCCGCCGCGACCGCGAGCGCCTCCGATCGAGCCCGCGCCATGGAGGACGTCATCACCGACGTGCCACCGCCGTCCCGCTTCTCCCCAGACGACCTCGACAACTTCGCCACTCCGCCAGCGCAGCCGACCCCCATCCTCGTCGTTTCCCCGAACCCTAGCCCACCAACCCCGCGCCTCCTCATCGTCTTCATCTCCCCAACCTCCCTCGCGCTCCTCGCCTCCCCGCCGCCGCTCCACGCGTCCCTGCTCCTCCCGGACCTGCCCCTGCACCCGCACCAGCACGCTCCCATCCGCGTGTACCTCCACCCCTCCGGCGCGCTCCTCGCCGCGGCGCACGGCGCCGTCCCCGCCCACCGCGCGCGCGCCGCCGCCAAGGCGCTCGTCTCGAGGCTCCAGCCGGAGGAGGTGCTGGTCCTGGACGCGGTCCGGAGCGGGTCGTACCGGGGCCGCCTCGCCGCGGACGAGCCCGTGGAGGGGAAGCTGGAGACCCGCGCGGCGCGCGCGCGCGGAGGCGTGGGCGCGGCCAAGGCCGTCGCGGCGCTGGCCCCGCCAGGCAGCGTGGTGGACGGGCTCGGCGCCGCCGTGCTCGCCGAGTGCGAGATCCGGGGCAAGGCGGCCAGCCTGGTGGTGACGTGGCCCGCGGGCGCCAGGCCTGCGGAGTTCGGGGTCACGCGGCGTGTGGCGGAGGAGCTTGGCGTTGACACCGGCAAGGCTGCGGCGAGGGTCTCCGGCCGCGCCGAGCTGGATGCGTTGTACACTTGAGATTTCTCTGTTACTGCTTGTGATTTCGTTCGTTGTTGGGTTGTCTGACGAGTGAGAGCTGGGTTTGAGACAATTTGGGGAGAAATCTGAGATCTATCAGACGTGTTGGTATCGTGTTTGGCGTGATTTCATATATGATCTTTCGATATGCTGATGAACAAATTCTGGTCTCAATTGTGTCATTGCTGCTGTGGTGATCACTGAAGCGTCTTGCCTTTGCTTGCAGTAGAATGGATTGCCTCCTCAGTAGAATGTGTTTCTACCAAAAGGTTGTCAAAATCCTTTAATTCGAATCGAATCGGAGGGCAGTAGCTAAGATTGTACTCCTAAAAAATGACCATGATCATAAAACTCTAAGTGCGTATAAAACATAACTTTTTATGGTAACATAGTAGATTTTGACAACTATGGCTTCACCCATATCGATTTGTGTCTTTTCTTGCTCACTTGTCAATGTGCAAGCATAAACAACTGCTTTGGTTTGCTCGAGGTTCAATTCACATTCAAAAATCAGAATGTCCAACATTGCTTTGCACATAGCACTTCGGCTTTGCAAATTTACCTACGGATGAAAACGGTCGGTAGGAGGCTAAATCACTACACTTCATTTTCATTTTTACCTGCCATCCGTCCATGATGAAAATTGCCTGCATAAATGTGAACCAACTACGAATCGATGCGGAAATCGGGCCGGTTTCTATGACAAAACCCTGTCATGGGCCCTGTAAACGTAATGGAGTCCGGCCCAAGGTGGGCCGGGCTTGTCCCGTCCATGCCAATTCAGCTCGTCTCGTCAGTCGTCAGTCGTCACCGACTTCTCTGCTTCGACGACCCGACGACGCCAGCCATGGACGCCCTGACGCGCCTCCACCGCTCGCTCGTCGGCGGCGATGACGACGAGGATCCGCCGGAGGAATCCATCCTTGCTGACACCGAGGGCCTCTGCTCCCTCTCCCCTCTCCAGGTCAAGCAGCAACCCCCTCTCTGACTCTCTGAGACCTCGGAATGCTCCAAGGATTTCATGACTTTGCATCGATCTGATCCGGTCTTGGCCGTTTGCGTTGTCCAGAGGATCTACGCCTTCGCGGCTTGCTTGGTGGCCGGACTCGCTCTCATGATCTTGGTACGCTCTCGCAATCCGTCGCCCGTAGTACAGCTATTAGAGAGTTTGAGCCGCTGCTAGCTTCTCCTGCAGCGCAGGTGGAGAATTAGCCTTGCAGATTTATGCTATTTCAGCCACCTGTACTGTACGTCATGCCTTTGAGAACGATAATTGCAGCTGTCCATCTTGTTTTATTTGGTTCGAACATTTGATTGACATTGTGGCTCAGCGAATTAAGTTTGATGCAGTATTAAAGACTTCTGAATTGGTTATGTGGGATGATAATTTGGGAACAGGAAATTCTGGTTGGTCACACTAGGCTGTTCTTTATCAGAGTTGCTTGTCTAAAGAAGCACATTGTTTAGCTTTGTTCTACAAGTGTTGGAGAACTAGTGCTATTGTAGCTCTTAATTGCCGTGCAGCTAACTCCAGATTTGTTTAGGAATCATATCACCAGGAACTCAGGACTTTGTGCTAACTTATTGTACATTATTTTAAGATAAAAGTCATGGCAAGATCATCTTTGCATATTTGTTAGGTTCCGGTAATGAATTTAAACTCCTGGTATCATGTGTATGCACTGCTTACGCTTCACTCTCTTGTGCAGTCTTTTATTGTCTTCGTGAGACCTATCAAATTTGCAGTCATGTTTACATTTGGAAACATATTGGCAGTTGGGAGGTAATAACACAGTTTCTTCATTTGGAACCCTCTTTTATTCTGCTGCCATTTCAACATTCTACAATTATTTGTACGTTAAGTGTGCATACCGATAAACATGAGATCAATTATTAATATAAAGATACACAGCTCTGCTGCATGTTCGAGAAAATACATATTGTTCTCTATTTGTGGCAGATATTTTTCTTGAAGATTTACCATATTCTGATTTCAACCTTTGTTTGGCAGCACAGCCTTTGTTATGGGGCCACAAAAACAGCTAAGGATGATGTTTGATCCAGTCCGTCTATACGCGACAGCTATTTATGTTGGATGTGTTTTTTTGGCTCTAATATTTGCTCTTTGGGTTCGTACTATTTGAAATGTCCATTTTTCGTAGTCCCAAAACCGAATGGGCATATCGAAGTTCCACAAAACCATGCTTTCTGAATTTGGTTTAACTGTGCAGATTCATGACAAGCTGTTAACGTTGATTGCAATCATATGTGAGATCTGCGCCCTGTTTTGGTAAGGCTTCTATCCTTACAAATAATGCTAGTTTCCTGTAAGTCATAAAACCACCACTATACTATTGATGTCGAATGCAAATATGCCTTCCTTAAAAGTGACCGTGACAAACTAACATATTGATTGTTACCCTTCTGAATGCACTATGATAGTCACAGAAGCTGCCATTTTTTAATCTTTCTCGTGAGATAATAAAAAATTGTTATGCCCTCCGCTGTCTTTCATGAATCAACTGCAGCTGTTACTCAGAGTGATTTCCTGTGTTATGTATGACTTCCACGATCATTTTACATAGCTAGCATGTTCAATCGTTGTAAAAAAAAACCCGAAGTAATTAGCAGAGGACTACCTCAAACTTATGTACTATTCGTGGTGTGGGTACTGATATCAGTAGCACCATTCTTTTGTGCTCTGTTACTCAATGGGGTTGACACGTTTAGAGGAAAAAAAGGCTAATATGTATCTTACATAAACATCTTTAGAGTATTTTATGTTGTACTTTTAAGTGGTAAGTGACAATGTGCAATTTGCAGAAGATACTTGTAGTTTTAATATAATATCAGAAATTTAATGACTAAGCATAACATGAAAATCAAAGTTTTCTGAACCATCTTCCCAATTCTGGAGCATATGTTGGGCGGCTCACTATTCATAATGGCTGCCAGCTTACCAAAACTGTTAATCTGGATGTGTAGATTGTGGCTTGTGACTGGTCATACCTTGTCTTTTCTGAATGAATGGGCACATAATGTGCACAGTGCACCATTTATATATCTATGAAGCTGAAGTTTTACAAGTAGGCAACCTAAGGAGGCTGCCTACAGGGGCACCAAAGAAAAGAAGGGAAACAGAAAACTAAACCCAAGATAAGGTGTCTTATGCCCCCTGCAGCAAAACCACAAGTTCTTTTGCCTCTGCCAAACCCCAAACCCTCACTTCTTTGATTTTGCTTCTATGCTCAACACAACTGGTATAACAGTTATCTGCTTCTATTATGGTTAAATAGAACTGGTATCATCTTCTATGCTGTCATGCAATTTCAACTTTCACAATGGCCATCTTGGAAAACTTCACTGGGAAATTTAGTTTGAATGATTTTCTTAGCAGCTCTGTAGCTCTGACTATGGTTTATTTATTGGCAACCCAGCCACCTGCAGAGGTGAGCAATTAGCTTAAGCACTCTCACAATTCACGGCTAGAGGTAGAAGATGAACTCTGAGAACAGAGCACACAGCAAGAGCACTCTGACAGAGCACACACACAGCAAGAGCACTACTCCGAACGTGTTGCAACTGAACTGCTTTGTTCCATTGCATTGCCTAGAGTACATATACAAGTCTAGTGCCAACTATATGGTACACTAGAGGATGGCTGATCTCAGCCCCAACTATATTCTGTACATGGCTGATGTATGCCACTACTAAGTTGGCCTATTTCCATATCTGAAATAGTACAGCAAGGACAGCATGAGAGGAATCATTCAATAGCATAGGCTGGAAATGTACATCTCTACTGTGCTTCCGTTGGAATTTGACCAAAGTTAAGCAAACAGACCAGTCTCCCCAGGTGGTGGTACTGTATACTTTAAATCTTAAACTTAGAGCATCTCTAAGAGTTTGACAAATTTTACTCAGTAAATCTTATGTTTTGCCAACTCCTAAAACAATTTACCAAGTAAAAGAAGACTCTTTCTTTAACAGTTTAGTATATTTAACTTGCCAAAATAAAAAATAAACACCCATGAGATTTTTTTTCTTTGCATGTAGCAATAGTATTCAGCATCGTGCGTAGCAACGATATTCCGTAGCAGACAACGAAACAGTAACAGGGCCTTGATTAGATCCCGTAAAAAGGCTAAAAATTTTACTCTCTCTTCATTATATTAAATATTGTGTTATATACATAAAATATTAAATATTAATAAAATAAATCATTAATTATACAGATTAATCGTAAATTATGAGTTGAATCTTTATTTTAATTAGGCATGATTGATAATATTTGTCGATACAAAAGAAGTTAGAAATTTCGCGATCTGAACGAGGCCCAGATTTCAGTACCTGCTGGCCTGACGACATGGCACTGCCATGGTGCAGCAGCATTGAGTTGTCACAGACAGGCACCCGTCCCACTGGATGTGAGCGAGAGGAACAGGCCAGATGGGCCCTCTGAATCGAGTGTGGATCAGCGTGTACGTACAACTGCAACTCCACTTCTCAAAGCAATACAGTCCATCCCGTAGTACTCCGTATTCACGAACTCACAAGACAGCTACCCCAGTAGTATTCATGAACTCACAAGACAGCTACCATTCAGCAGGAGCAACAGCCAGACAGCAGGAGCAGCAAGTCCTTTTTGCCGGCCACGCACACCACCAGACTGCGGCGCAGAAGGATGTGCGAGCTATGCGCGCGCATATATGCGCGCCGGAGAGGCCATTTTTACCAAGTTGGTAGAGATGGCAAGTAAGATGCAAAATTGTTAGAGACTGTTTTTTCTCGTTTTACTAAAATTTGATGAATAGGGAGTTGGGATAGCAAACTGTTGAAGATGCTTATTATGCTGTATGTTTGCATCTTATCTCCTGTTTTCTTTTCAATTGACTGGCCTATTATACAACAAGAGCAAAATTTTCTGAACAAACCGACTTATCCTGGTCATGTATTCTCCATTTTATGCACCTCACCTCAGGTACAGTTTGAGCTACATTCCTTTTGCACGAAGGATGGTTTCCGACCTGATGGTGAAGTTGTGTGACACTGAACTTTGAGCTGCTATGGGCAACAGAACATTCTTCGGGGTCTGAAATCAGGGAATCCGATGGGTGCTTTGGTCCTTCGGATTAACATTGTTTTGTAAACTTCAGCGGAGATGTAAATTTCTTGTTGGGCTTATTTTGTGTAAAATGAATGCCATGGTGCATTTTTCTGTAAAACTTTTACTGCATGCTTAAATTAAAACAGAGATTTCTGTCCTTGTACTGCTGCAAAGCAATCTGAAAGCTGTGTACCATGTACTTCGGTCTCCCTCAATACTGTTTGTTTGCATTGGTCATCACACCGCAGAGCTCACTATTCTTTTTTTTCTCGAATGCGCAAAAGTCTTGCACAACTCGCGCTTTCACGCGTTTTGAGAGCTAAGGTATTACATGAAGCGTTACTCCCGCACCTTACATCGTAAGCGGATTACTCACTAAATCGACAACCTAGTCTGCGCGCAACGGCTTCGATCTATAGATCGGTGGTGGCGTCAAGCACGTCCGCCGCGTCGTCCGCGCGGCCGCCGTGGCCGCGCAGCATCGGGGAAGAGCTCCCGCATCGCGTCGGCATCACCGGGCTTGCCTTCGAACATGACCTCAAGCTCCTGCGTGGCCTCCTCCATAGTCCTCCCTGGTAGCAGCCCCATCCTCTGCATGAGGAGATACTCACCTTGCTTGGCCACCGGTTGCTTGGACAACGGCTGTGCCACGATGCGCCTACTCCGTCGCGGCATCCAAGACGAGAAAGACTTGACGGCGGCGACAACAGCGGTGAGGCGGCCTTCGTGAAGACCCGTTGCGTGAAACGTTTCAAGCGCCCGGTGAAGGAAAGTGAAGCGGAGCGGTCTCCGTTGTTGTCCACCACGTCCCTGTCGGCGCTGAGGTGGCTAGACTTTGCTACGTTGGTCGCCGGCGTGCTGAAGATTTCGGCGTCCACGGCCACAACCTCGTTGGTCACCCGCGGCGACGATGGTGACATGTCGTCCGAGAGCGGAGCGGTCACCACCTCCGAAGATCCGACGGGTGGCGCCGTGGACACCGTGCCTAGTATGATCGGCTGCGCAGGCGGCAGCGAATCCATGATGGCCAAGGAGGTAGGCCCCGACGACGCGGCTGGCGCGCCATCAGCCTCCGCAACCCAGCTGATCACCGACGATGCGGGTTCCGGAGTCGCCATACCCTAACCGATCCACGTGTTGCTGAGCGGTGGTAGCGGGCCTTCAAGGATGATGGCCCAGGCGACATCCATCGAGGCGAGCAACGAACCGGTAGGTTCCGTTGATCCGTGGTGTGAGTTCTAAGCCGGAGGCGCAACAGGTGCTCCAGCCACGGGGCGAGCGACTCGCGGCCGCTAGACCATGGACGACCGCCCGGCGGACCCCATCTCCCGCTTACGCCGCCGATGACGGCGCTGGCGCGATCGACGACCACGATCGCCGCCAATGGCGCAGTCACCGCTGTCCCGCTGCTCAAGAGCATCATGCCCGGCAACGACGTCGACGCGCTTCGCCCTCCTGCACTCCCGTGCGACGTGGCCAAGGCCCCGACAGCGGAGGCATCGCCACGGTAGATTGCAGGTGGCAACACGATGCCCCGTCGCGAGGCACATGAAGCAGCGGCCATCGGCATGTGCCGGGAACTGTCGAGGCCCGCTATGCCCCCTGGCCGACAACCCGTGGCGCTGCCGCGGCCGCGGCGGGCGTGTCGGCTGGGGAGGTCGCTGGGGAAGGACGCGCTGCCACCCGTCAGCGTCTGGAGCGGTCGCGCGGTGTCCCGACCCAAGCCGCTGGAGGACGGGGAGCCGTTCTAGGACGACACTGGTAGCCGGCCGCCCATCACGCACACGCTCGCTGAGGCGCCGTCGTGTAGGGACACGACCCTCCACTGGTTGAGCAGGGATGCCGCTCACCAGCTGGGGACGTGGCCGATCATGTCGGCTCCGTCTTCATCAGGGACCGCACCGCCCGTGAGCCGTCCCGTCACGATCCGGAGCCATGACCGGGCAAGTTTGTGGCCGGCCCCGGGGCGCAGCGGCTGGCCTCGACGCTCGACGGGCAGCATCCAGGTAATACAATGGTTGTTCGTCGCCGGACACGTCATCGTCGTCGTCCGCCCACCGCTGTTGCTTTGAGCGTCCCTGTGTGCAGCTCCCGGGGTGGAAAGGTGCTGCATTGGGAGACAGGGACGAGGACGGGCTCGTGACGGGGGCAGATGGGCTGACGAGGAAGGCGTCGAGGCCGAGGCCACAGCCGCCCATGTCCACATCGCCATCGTCGTCCCCCGGGATATCCTCCACGATGACCATGGAGTAGTTCTGCGGAGCCGCCGGCGGAGGACCTTGTCCTCGACGCCATCCACAACGGTAGCGCCTGGCGGCGGCGCTATGGGCGCGCTCGCCTGCGACGTGTGGAGGACACCGTCCTCAACGCCGGCCACCGCAATGGCGCAAGCTTCAGCGTTGGTATTGGCGGCGCCGCGAGCCCCAGGGCCGGTAGAGTCCATCCCCGCTGCCTCAACCCGAGCCAAGGTGTCCCCCACCTCCAGGCTCGGGGAAGTTGCGGCCGTGGTCGACGCCGGAGGAGCGGCGAAGCCCCGGGTGGCATTGGCACCTGTGCACTGGACTCCCGGCGGCGATGCCTCCTTCCCAGACCCGAGACCGGAGCCAAATCCGGCCATGTGGCCGGACTACTCGATAGGTGGGGGAGGCATGAGCGGTCTAGCAGCAGGGAAGGGGTCAGGGGCACAGCCTACCAGAGCCTCAGCGGCTGCCGACGGTGTGGCCGGCCCGGCTCCCAGCGGCGGCGGCGTGGCAGCCCCGACGCAGGACCTAGGACCCTGTCCGGGCCTCAGGGCGGCGGCGGAACCCCTGGCCGGACCTGCAGGGGAAGGGGGAGGGGAGGGGGGCGCGGAGGGGCGGGCAGCCGGGGAGGTAGGGCCTGACGGGACGGCGGCGGCCATGGGGCCTGGCGGCGGCGCCCCCTCCAGCCGCCCTCGCACAGCGGGCGTCAGCTCCCGGGCTCGCTCCCGCGCCCACAGCAGGCGGCGGCGGCGGCGGCCCGCCGATCCTGAGGCGCCGCCGTGGCCGCGGGGGAGAGAAGATAAGGACGGTTTGAGGTGGGGAGGAGGTGGATCTGGGCGGGAAGGGGGCCAGGAGCGGCTAGGTTAGGAGTGGCTAGGACTCCTTTGTTTAAAAAAAACCGAACTAGGACTCCTTTGCTCACTATTTTTTACATCTCGAACAATCTTGGACATGTTTGCTAGTATCTTTTTTAATAAAAAAATCAGTTAACCCACAAAGTAGACCGGATAAAAAATAATTTTTTATAGAAAAGAAAAAAAAACATGGACCCATATCTTGAAACAACCGCCGCCTTTAAAACGAGATTGGAAATAAACTGAGTGATACTATTCAGAAATTCTGATTTTACTGTTTTTATAGTAACGTGATTGGGCAACTCTTATTCAAATTTAGAACTTCTCTTTTATGTTGTCGTTAACAACAACGGAGATAGTATTCGAAAACAAAAGCAAAAAAAAATACCGGCGATAGATAATGACTCGGTTGACGCTAATAGTCGCTGTTCATATAGTAGAAGCAGTACGCGCTCCGAAAACTTCTATGAGCCATTGGTGAAGCGACAGGTACAACTTGTGAATTTTTAAGGGCCATAGGCGAAGCAACCCAGTTGCTTCGCGAGACCTGCTACCAAGTTGCAATTATTATTAGTCCTAAAGTCAATTCATCTCCACAGATCTGTTCAGAACGGAACCGTAAATAACTCTTCAGTCTCGAATCTTTGGGTACTTACCTGTAACTATATTTCACACGGCCACCATGCATGTGTCTCGCGTTCCCACTGCCAACTCAAGTGGAATGATGCCTTTGATTAATTTTTTGAAAGACCAAGCAAGTGTTTGGTCAAGTCAAGTCACGCTAAATATGGTTAAGTCCACTGGCCGCTGTTTATTGTAGTCCGCCTGGGTACAAAAAAAAATAGCGAGGCAACAAATTAAACCATCTCTTAAGCTTGGTTAACTTTATATAACATAAGTATAATGTCAAATAAATATTATCAGATTTACCATAGAATGTTTGATGTCATAATTATTGACACTTTTTATCATAATTTAGTCAAATTTTTGACTAAAAGTAGATGAAGGTAGTACACTTCATAGTAGGGAGTGAGAGAATAATGGATGGTGACATATACTGAAATAATAATGCGGGAAACGGGAGAAGTGGACAGTTGGTCGCCTCGCAGCATTCTTTCTGCATCTCAAACTAAATCATTGTTAGAGTTACCCTAACTTAAACTGTTTCAAATTTGATAAAATTTAGAGAAAAAGAGCACCAATATTTATGATATCAAATTAGCATCACTAGTACCTCATATTAGGTTTTTTTTTTCTTTAGCTCTACAAGCAACTTTACTAGTAAAGCTCAAGCTGTTTTGATCAAAACAACTCTGCATATAAATTTTCTTAAAATATGCTCTCATAGAATCTCATACAGGACACACAAGTGTGAGGTGAAGTAGTAAAAAGCTACTATTATATGCTCCCACGTGAGAGCACGATTTAAGGAGTTCCATGGGTGAAGTTGTTTTAAAAGAAAAACAAGTTTGGCAAAGGAAAAAACAGTCCACAAATAACTCATAAAGATTTTGGTGAAGCGGTGCCGAACAAAGCCTAGATTCCATTTTACAAATCCAATTCCTGCCACCACATCAGTTGGGAAATGCACTAGGAAGAATTTATCAATCCAATTCCGTTTATTTATGTTATATTACCTACACCAAGCACCAACCAGCATACGTAGTAACATGGGCGGTATATAGCACATCAAGATGGAGACGTACATGGCGGCACTAATTGATATTAGTTAAGAACAAATAGACTGCATGCATGGGCAGAGGCAGAGGTAGAGCTGCGGCAAAGACCGGTAATGGGGTGTACTGTAAACATATATTATGGAGCAGTCTGTCCACCGTTGGCCGATCCTTGCACCTGCTTCTGGTTGTTTTCTTGCCCCTGCTGGTTCTTTTCTTCTGCCGGCTTCGGCTTCGGCTTCCGCCAGCCGGACCAGACCGACAGACTTACATGGATGGCCACAAAGAGCAGCACAGCGCTGACCAGTGTGCCGATAAGCGCAGACGTCTTCCACCGCCTGCTGGAGCCGGCTGCGTAGGCCACTAGGAAACCAAGGCACTGCAGAGAGACGAGGCCACCATTCACCCACCTGTTGCGCAGCACTTCTTGTGGTCGTGTGACCCGTGCTGAAGCAGCATGACAAACAACAAGACGATGATAAGCATGATCGACGCGAACAAGGAGGCAGTGTTGCCGATGACGAAGGCGAGATACCGTTGCTTGCTGCTGTCATGCATCACCGGGTTGCCAGCCTCGTGCCCGTCGCTACTACCCTGCCAAGACCCGCCTGGCGGATCCAGGCCGGCTGGGTAGCTTGCACTCGCGACGAGGATCACCAGCGTCATCAGATATTCACTGTATGGATCGCTGACTGTGGACGTCAGCGTAAGCGCCGCCATTAATATTGCCACCTTCATCTTATGCTTCAATTTTATTTTTCCACTAGGCTCGCTCCCGCTGGCACTGGGCGCCTGACTAGGCTAGCTTCTGCTGGCACTGGGCTCCTGACTGCGCTCATGCCCATCGCCCTCCTCCTTCGTCTTCTTCAAATATCTGATGAGGAGTATAGCTGAAGAGAGGGAAGGCAGACCCGCCAACACGAAGATGAAGTATGATCCTGTCAAATGCTGCGTGCTTCCGGCGGCAAATGCCCCCATGAGACAGACGTAGCTCACTGCAGAACAAACAGTTAAGGCATGGCTTTGTATCGTTGTCCGGTACTGGTTGGGGTTGACGAGGAGCAAGACGAGGACGATGGACAGCATGAAGCTCACTGAGTTGCAGTAGAAGAAGGCCCTGTACCGGCGTGGGTAGTTGTAGAGGAGAACCGGGTCCCCTGCGCGGTGCCCGGACAGGGCGTCGTCCTTGAGCAAGAAGCCGCCCGGGGGTGTCAAGCCGGCCTGGTAGGTGATGCTGGCAATAAAGATGGCGAAGAGGAGGAACCGGTCACCCAAGTTTTCCACGCCACCATCCTGCTGATCCTGCGGCAGGCTGTTGTCTCCTTCAGTTCCGGCTGCTGCAGCTCCTGATCTGTCGTACGTGTCGTCGCCCAGCGTGAAATAGGAAACGTGCACGAACACATAGACCACCCCGGCGCCGGCAAGGCCCGCGACATACAGGGTGGAGACTTGGTCTCGGCAGCTCCCGATGGCATACGCGCCGACGAGGCCAAGCATGGCCGCCTCCAGCGCGTGGTGGTTGTGAAGGAAAGGAATTGGAATTTCTTGTGGGCAAGGAACATGGTCACGAGCAAGGAGGCCACGAAGGACACCGAGTTGCAGTAGTAGAAGCCTTTGTACCTCCTGGCGTGGGTCGTTAGGAGGATGGGGTCGCCGGCCGTATAGCCATCTGAGTTGGCTGCCCAAAGCCCACCCGGCGGGTATAGCCCCGTTTGGTAAGTGATGGCCACCGCAAGACCGGCCATCATCTGCACAACAAGATAAGCCTGGCGGCGGCGGCGGCCATCTTTCTTCTCCTTCTCCTTTTTTTTTCTTTCTTCTGCTTCTCCGTGGTTGTGGTTGCAGCAACATCATTGCTTGCGACGTTGTTGTCTTGTTGCCTGTTCATTATTATTCTCCGCCGTAGCAAGATCAGGTTGCCTTCGATCCTCCGCGATTGCAGTTGCCTCTTCATCATCCTTCGATCCGGCAGCACATCTGCATGCATTGAGCAGGGATTAGTGCAAATTACTGTACGGGAATCAAACTATATACAACTCCAATGCGGATCAGGCGGGAAAAAAAAAATAACAAAAGCCTTTCGGTAGGCGTTGAGGAACAGGGTGACGACGACGACGACGAGCTACAGAGTGAAAGCGATGGCGTTGCAGTAGAAGAACACCGCGTACCGGAAGTGGTGGGTAGACCGCATGATTGGGTCGCCGGGGAGGTGTCCGGCGGCGTCGTGGATGTCCTGCCACACGCCGCCCGGCGGGTTGAACCCCGCGGCGTACGTCGCTGTGGCCACCAGCGTCGCCAGCATCTGGATTCTGGAGCTCAACCTTTCGGGTCGTACTCCTCCATGGCGCGGCCGCGGCGTACAGAAGTAGGAGTAGCAGAGCTAAGATAATGGTGGAGCTAGCTCTTCCTAGACTCGCGCGCAGTTTCTACTCCTAAACTGATTGTGCTGAAAATCTCCTTGCTTGTGAGCTTCGGCTTGCACTGCTCAAATAAGCTCCTCGTTTTTAAGCCGTGGATGGACAGCCACTTGCCATAGAAGAACGTCCACCAGACCAAATAAAAATGAAGACCTGCAAGACCAAATTTAAATTATGACCTGCAACTGCAAGACAAACTGAAAACAAGATGCATGACTAGACAAGACGGACGTACGTGGCTTTGTGTAAACTATTATTAGTCAAAGGCGGTTGGTTCGCCCAATGCAATAAGACAAACGCTGAACTAGTAATCAATTTTATCCAAACTAAGAGCATCTCTCCGAGAGATGTTCTAAAATAGACACCGTATCTTTATCTGGGTTAACTAGCTAAAAGACTACATACAAAGACCGTTTCTTTGGAAAATTACGGTATCCAGAATACTTCCAGGTGAAATGCTACAATGATACTTCAGTACGCTTGCGGACTTTTTTACTGACGCTAAGAAGCGCCAACAACCATATGATGGTAGACCTACAGGTCCCTCAACATCATGGATGACCAGATGATCGTCGTTGTAGAGATTCAGATGCATCACATTGACCTTGTCAGATGTTGGATATGGAGGAGGAAGCAGTGGCTTGGAGGAGAGCTCAGCATAGGGGAAGGAGCCTAGCGCAATGTGCTCCACGAGGATGGTGACGGTAGGGTGCGTGGGCGCGAGGCAGACAAGGGGGAGATGGTTAGAGTACTGGTAGGCAACTATGGAGGCGCTGCGAAGATATCCTTGGTAATAGGTGGTGGTGGGCAAGCTTGTCCAAAGACGAAAATGATTACTGAAGAGAAAACATACATATCTGATGGATTTTAGGGCTGGGCTGTGTGGAGAGCGACAGATGCGGTGAAAGGCATCCGTAGAAGCCGGATAGGGAGAAGAATGCATTAGGGCTTAGGGGCGAGTACTCATTGGGGTGAAGATAGGCGCGTGGAACGAGGAGAAAGAAAATATAGTGAGAGGGAGAGAGAGAGCAATTTGATCTAGACCGGTAGACCCTCTATTTTGTATCAAAGGAATTCGAGTCATTGCCAAGTTTTTTCTTTTGTAGAGACATAGGTCTTAAATTAAGCGTTATTTTGTATCAAAGAATTCGAGTGACATCGCTACGTTTGTTTAGGGAGAAGTCTTACATCAAGCGTTACCTGCCTTGCATATCGCTCTCTAGGAGCATTGATCGGATTCATGTCAATTCACTTCTTTTGATGTGAAATGTAGTATATGCACATGCGTGTGAAAAATGTCGCATTTCGTGGACCAACCATAACTCTTGGAACAAAGCTTCCTGAGCCTTGATGATCTCTTGGGCTATCTGTCCCCTACGGCTCAAAAAATCTTTCATTCAAGCTTTTTATCACGGCAAGCACCCGTGTAATCTCAAAAACAAAAACAAAAAATAAGAGATGTGCCACTTGGATCTTGCGAAGAAGTAAGTCCACGCTATTGCACTAGATTAATTATTAGGAAGTTTAATTTAATTTAATATAAACGAGCCTGTTTAACAAACCTGTCCAAGCCTAAGGAAACCCTTTCATGGGCCGGGCTAAATTTTATGGAAGTCCAAGACGACTTCCCAGATGGGCTGAGTCCAAGACCACCACCAGACAGGTGCCACTCACATCACGCCCTCACCTGCCTCAAGCGCCTCAAGCGTTCCTATGGTCACCGAGGAGGCGAAGGCGAAGACCTCTTCTCCCTCTCCTCTCTCCAGGTCAGATAGACCCCCTTCGAAACCTGGGGAATGCTCGAACAATTCCGTGAGTCTGCTATTCTACTTTCCATCAATCTGATTTGGGCTTCGTCGTTTGCCTGGTTCAGAAGATCGACGCCTTCGCGGAAGGCTTGGTGGTTAGACTTGCGCCGGTGATCTTGGTAGCGTCACGCAATTCATCGCCTGCATGGTTCCGGGAGAGTTGTAGCATAGCTGCTGGCTTCTCGTGCAGTTGCATAATTAGCATTGTGGATTATGCTATTTCCATCACCTGCACGTCATGCTGTTCCGTATGAAGTTTGTGATTTGACATTGCGGTCTATAGTAGCAAACTGAATTTGATGCATTGACTTGTGCAAGTGTTTGAGAGAGTTCAAGTACTCTTTCCTTCTATATACAGCACAGTCTCGGTCCATGACGAGATCGACGCAAACGACCACCTATTCGGACTCAAACTCGGACACATGCGCGAAGATTTATACCTCAAACTCGAACACAGGCGCGAAAATTTATACGTATACAGAAACCCTGTCGTCGTCCGCTCGCCGCACGCAACTTTGAAGCACGCAGCGCTCGATTCTTGATGGATGACGACACGGCAATGGCGGCGGCCGCCGTCGCCCAACCACGGGCACCACCACCTCGCAACGCAGGAAGTCAAAGAGGCTTCTTCGCGTTCCTCAAGGACGGCGTCCTGGTCACCACGCGGAACCGCGGCCTCTTCCTGCCGCTCGCCACGCTACATGCCGCGCGATCGTTGGTCTCTTTGGCCGCGAGGATTGTCGCCATCCGGTACCTCGGACCCCTCAAAGCCGACGGCGACGACGGCTTGCCCTTGTTCGCCCTCCTCGACAAGCTCCTCGACGGCCACGGGTGGCTCCTGCGCGCCGTCGCCGGCGCCGCCTGCGACGTCGCGGAAGTGGCGTACCTGGTCCTCGGCCGGGCAATCCAGGTAGCCACGGCCTGCGTCGCCGTGGCCTCCTGCTCGGCCACCTACGCTGACGTTGGCCTCCTTGCTGGGGTAGGTGAGGCGCAACCTCGGCGGGGCCCTGGCGACGGCCTTGTTCGTCCAGCTCGTGGGGTTGGCCTCCGTCGTCGCGTGTACCGTGTACGCTGGTGCTATTCGCCGTGTTAGCTGCGGCCGACGTCTACTTGCACCTGGGCCGAATTCACGTCGAACTCGTGTACTTGCTTCTCCATCTCATAGCGACCGATCTCGTCCTCGCCTGCTACTCCGTCGCACGCGAGGTGGCCGTCGTCGTGTCGGTGGCGGAGCCTCGCCTGCATGCCGGCGGCGCGTTGCGGCGAGCGCGCCAGCTCACGCGAGGCGGGAAGAAGCTGTCGCAGGCCACGCTGCACGCGCTGCTCTCGCGGGCGCTAAACAAGGCGGTCTGGAGGATGTACGACGTCGCCATGGCGCGTCTCCCGCATAGCATAGCAGCCCGAGCCGCGACTTTCTGGCTTGACGCCGTCGTTGTCTACATGCTGGTCGGCGCTGTCGAGGTGTTGTACACGGCCATCGTCACGTCATACTACTTCCATTGTAAGAGGACCGAGGAGGAGAAGGCTGCAGGCCATATTCACATGGATTAGATCAGCACAGTCTCGTTCTATGACGAGACGCAGACCACCTATTCGGACTCCAGTACTCGACTTGGACACGGGCGCGAAAATTTCATATATAGAAACCCGTATCGTCGTCTTGATGGACGCGGCGCACGCAACTTTGAAGCACGCAGCCATCGACGGGGGCCCCGGCCGCACGACGCTAACGTTGGCCTCCTTGCTCGGGAAGGTGAGGCGCAACCTCCGCGGGTCCATGACGACGGCCGTGTTCGTCAACGTCATGTTGTGGGCCTCCGCCGTCGCGTGGATGCTGGTGACGCTATCCGTCTTAGCCTACGCGGGCCAAACCCTGGCCGCACTCTTCTTGCTTCTCAACGCCATAGTGTCCCCTTTCGTCTTCATCTACTACTCCGCCGCGTGCGAGGTGGCCGTCGTCGTGTGGGTGGCGGAGCCTGGCCTGCGTTCCGGAGGCGCGTTGCGGCGTGCGCGCCGGCTCACGCGAGGCGCGAAGAAGGTGGCGCAGGCCACGGTGAAGGCGCTGCTCACGATGTACGAGGTCGCGATGGCGCGGCTGCCGCGCAGCATAGCGATCGCAACTAATTTCGGGCTTGACGCCGTCGTTGTCTATGTCAGCGGAAAGTCCTACTCAACGGCTGAACGCCCAGAACTCAACT